>CM035436.1:77611342-77736342 GCA_020310875.1 Ceratopteris richardii | reverse complement strand
GAGTTTGAAGATTTCTGCAAGAGTAAATGAATCAACCATCAACTCATATTGGCACAGAACCCTCAATAGAATGGAGTAGGAGAACGTCAAAATCAAACCATCATGGAGATGCTAGGGTGCATATTGAAGGGAAAGGGTTTGTCAAATCAATTTTGGGCAAAGGCTATCAACACTACTCTCTACACCAAGGCACTTGATGGAAAGACTCCACAAGAAGCCTACACTGGTTAAAAGCCTTGTGTTTCCCATTTCAAAGTATTTGGAAGTGAATGTTATGTACATGTTCCAGATAGGGAGAAAAACAAGCTTCAACCAAAAGCAGCAAATGTATCTTCTTAGGGTACAGTGAAGATAAGAAGCCTTATAAGCTTTATGACCTTGAGGTTAAGAAGATCATGGCAAGTCATGATGTGGTGTTTAAGGAGGAACCGCCACATGCAATGGAGGAGCAAAAGAGAGCTTCCACTTTATCATCAAGCAAAGGGGCAATCCACTATGAACTTGGCCCAAGAGCTATCCCTTATACACAAGATAAGAAAGTATCATCCTCCGATGATGAGTCTGAAAGTCACCAACCTTTCATCACCCAAGTAGAAAAGCCATTGCCATGTTCCGTGAGTCAACTCTATGATTTTGCAAACCCCATCCCATAGTCACTAGAACAAGTTGCAGATGGAATGAGGCAATCATAGAGAATAGAGGAATAGAGAAAGGCAAGCACCCATATTGTAAACAAAGCCATGATGGCTGATCTCATTCAAGAAGAATCAAAGGAACCAACCACTATGGAAGAGGCACTCCACGATCCAAATAGGAGAGCGGCCATGCAAATATTATACAACAATATCATGAAGAATGGAACTTTGGAGCTAGTGGATCCACCACCTAAGCATAAAGTCATTGGAACCAAGTGGGTTTGGAATCTAAAATACAAGGCTAATGGTACTCTAAAAAAGTAAAAAGCAATACTTGTTGCATAGGGCTACTCTCAAATTGAAGGCATTGACTTCTGTGAATCATTTGCCCTGAGTACAAGGATGACTACTATGCGAGTAGTACTAGTAGTGGCTGCACATAAGCATTGGCCAGTTTATCATATGAATATCAAATCTGCGTTCGTAAATGGAGACCTCAAGGAGGAGTGTTAGCTCACAAAATGGTTGGTTTTTATGCACTAATGTGGGTCTATTTGACAGGAAAATACTCTTGATTTCAGGTACTTGAAGAGTGGATTTGATGATTGTGCTGACTTCCAACTTTGCATCCGATCAGGAGTTTGGAGTGATATTGGTAATCGGCAGTACATGGAAGATGAGCATGTCTTTGTTGATGACTTAGAAGAATATTTGAGTCCAGAAACTTTGATAACGACTTCTGGATCTTATTATGGGTTGGGGAAGCTGTTCAACCTGCATATCTGGAGACAGATGCTGCATTTGCCAACGCTTGTTCTTTGAACAATGCTTTGTCTTCTGGAACAACAGCCATCACAGTTCTTATTCTTGCAAGGGAGATTTTTGTTGCTAATGCAAGTGATTGTAGAGCTATTTTGTGTAGAAGGGGGAAAGCCATTGAGATGTCACGGGATCATAAGCCTCATGAAGAAAGAAGTCGCATTGAAGCATTTGGACGATGCAATTATGATGGGTACTTGAATGGATATCTAAGTGTAGCGAGAACAGAAAAGTCACATCTTAGATGCCTCCATGATGAATCCTCTCAAGAACAGCAAAAGTGGAGTGAAACTGAATCATATTGCCTTTAAAAATATTTTCGATACATGTTCTCTCTTGTCATAATAAAAAAGGGGAGACTGCAACAATGCCATAAACAAAGGATGCGTCATACGGAAATAGCATGATATGTGTCCCATAGCCTTCTTCATTGCCATTAATTAACTCGTATAGGACATGTCTGAATGCCTTTCAATTGTATTTTGTACCGTATCAACGGGATCAGGTAAACATGTCCCATGATATACTTTTGAGCTTTTATACGTCGTGTGCTCTGGCATGGGTCAGCGAGTGCATGAGATTTTTAATTTGAGGGAAGATGATGTTTGAGAGGGATAGGGAAAAGGAGATAAATGCTCTCATATGATATTTTTGATAATGAGCCCATGAAGGCTGATGATCTCTCTCCAGTCTCTGTAGAACAGAAGAGTGGGTGAGAGAGTATGCAAAAGGCAACGGAATTCTCAATAGCTGCATATTATGTTTACTTAAGGCATGCACGAGGAAGAAAGACCTTAAAGCAGACCTCGAATTACACATGATTGCCACAGCACATGTTTTTTTAATATTGACCCATGTGTCGGCAATGCTCTGGTGGACATGTATGCAAAATGCAGTGCACTTGACAAAGCAGAAGAGGTTTTTGACAACATTCTTGTGAGAGATGTCATCTCTTGGACTGCTTTGATAGCAGGACTAATTGAGCATGGTAATGGTGATAAAGCACTTGAGTCTTTTATCCAAATGCAACAGGAGGGCATTTGCCCAATTGCCATTACTTTTTCCTATGGCGTGAAGGCATGTAGTTTAACATGGGATATTAATAAAGAAAAAGAACTGCACTCCTTAATCAAACGCAGAGACACTTTAGCATGTGATGCAATAGTTAGTAACAAACTGGTTGATATGTATGCGAAGTGTGGTTTACTTGATGCAGCATGCATTGTGTTCAATGAGCTTCCTACTCGAAATATAGCTGGATGGACAGCACTTATTTCTGGATATGTTGACTGTGGGCAAAGTGAAGAAATCCTCAAGTGTTTTGATCTTATGGAAGCTGAAGGTGTGACATCAGATTCAATGAGTTTGGCTTGCAGCTTAAAAGCTTGCAGCAACTTGACACTTGCTAACAAAGGCCAAGAGCTACATGCTGAAATCGAGAGGACAGGCTTCATAGTTAAGGATGCTTTTATCGGCATATCTTTGTTTAATATGTATGCAAAATGTGGATTATTTGCAAAAGCTCAAGAGGTAACGGGTTTTGTTTTTTCCCCTTGGTTCTGACAAAAAAAAAACAGAAAAGAGAAGTTTTGGGGGGAAAAGGGGGGTTGGGCAGTGTTTGGCCGCCCTCTGCAGGGGAGTACCATGATGAGGAGGGGAATACCCCTGACATGTCAGGATAATGAAGAAGGCACGGGGGAAATGAAAGGAGGGGGGGGGGGGGCTGAATGGAGATCCGCCAGGGAGATATGGAGATAAAAGTGCTACGTCTCGGTGTGTGAAGGGGCCTATGCGTTTTGAGGGTTGTGAGGAAGAAGAAAAGAAGGGGAGTAGCTCGCATCATTTTTTTTTCTCTCGGCTTCTTCAGTTTTGGGATCTCCGAACCACTGCTGTTTTTGGGGGGGGGTCGGGTATTTCCATCCTCAGAAGGGGGCTTCTTCCTTTTTTTTTTTTCCGTCCTTCGACTGCAGCTATCTTTTGGGGACCTCATCCTCAAAGGGGGAGGCTCTCGACAATTTTTTATGGCAGGTGTGCCTAGGGAAGAGGGTCGTCCACAGGGAAGAAGGATTATAGGGTGAAGAGGGGTTTCTTGGTCTATGAAGAACAAAGCAGTGCTGTCGTGATTTTGTTGTGGGGGTTTTTCTCACCTGTTCTGGAGGATAGGGGGTTTGAATGCACATTGAGGGTATTTGCGAATCTCTGCTTGTCATTTATTTAGAGTCCGAAGGCTTAGCTCAAGAGGGGGAGAGGATCCATTGAATACAGCGAAGAAGAAATGGCTGAAGGATGCGAGAGGTTTTGTGCTCCATACTGCCAACCGATTTCAGAGGGCTTTTTTGCTTCAGTGTCTTCCGCTTCAGAGGGATTTGAATCAAGAAGGGGAGAAGTCTACAAGAGAAAAATGGAGTGTGATGATTTGCATAATGTCTGAGGAGCGAGAAGAAATGGGCAACTACTGAAGACAAGGGAGAAAAGGTTTGACGTAGCAGTTGGATTGACAGGGAAAATAACGTGTGCAAGCTGTATTGAGTATCTGATCAACAATTAAAGGAATACACAGATCTATTCATTGAGGGCGACGTACACTCCCACTCAAGCTCTCACATCTTTTGGCAAGGCATCTCTTCTATAATGCAGGGGATTTGAGTAGAGTGCAGCGGTGAGTTTATCTATACATTTCCACATACTTGTGTATGTTCAGTTCTGCGCAAGTGGACCTCCTTTCTGTTGTGCACACCCGGTGAGATAACTCTTTAAGCTGTGTGCTGAATATTCAGACCACTACTCCATTTAATACGATGCAAAGTGTAGTCTAAATATGTTGCATGTGAGAGCTTGAGATCACTTGCAGTATGGAAGGTGTAGCATGGTTTTGTACGCATCAAGAATAGGAAAGGGTTGTTGTTAAAATTCATTTGACATCTGTGCTTGCTTTGTTCTCATGGTGTATTCCAAGGAAAATAGGTGAATGCATCAACACTCATGTGTTTGACGAATGAAACCGATTGTATTATGATTTCGATGCAGTTTGTTATGGATGATAGTGACCTTTTGAGCGTTGTGTTCAATCCTCATGTGAATGATGGTGGTATTGGAAGGGTTTGGACAGATGTGAAAGATTCAAGGGGGACCGTTTTCTGAGGTAAAAGTACATATGGCGCAATTGTTTCTGAGTTCAATGATCAAAGAAAAGGCTTAGACACGTTTAGACTATACATAACTTTGTGTGCATTCCAAAGCTATAAATCTGATGTTTGCGTCACATGTCCCATGAAAACCGAAATTAAATGGTTTGGTACAATGGTTCGAGGCCCACAAATAATGATAGTGCTTTTGTTATCTTCCTTGTGCTTGAAATTATCGTAGTATAGAATAGAAGTTGACATTTTATCTGCCCAAACACCAAACATGGATTACACTTATTAAGTGGAGACTTTAGCCTACCATGAACAAACTACCCTTACCAAGAAGGGAAACCCATTTAGAGTACGAGTACATGTTCCACAAATTCTTCGTATGTGTACTTGAGCGTATGACTCATTTGTACCTTTCAATATACCCGAGCAACATGCGTATATGAAAACCCTTTACAAGTTGATAGTCCATATATCAATGCTTCAAATCGGGGATCAAGCTAGGATGGATATAATGTTGAAGAGAGTGTCAGTGTGTGCATGAGTACCAGAGTGGTGGTGAGAACGGAGAAAAGGAAGGAAGTAAGAGAGGGTAACTAAGAAGGTGTGTCGGGTCGCTAGGTGTGCATGAGTGTGTGAAAAAAATAAAGGAGTGATAGAAAGGGGAGTTAGAAGGAAAAAGAAAAGGAAGATGTGTGTGAGTATCCGCATGTGAAGTGCGGGAGTAAAAGGGACAAAGCTAGAGGGGGGGAAAGAAACATAAAGTGAAGTAAAGGAGAATTGTGAAGAAGAAAGGAAAGTAAGGACGAGTAATAGCATGTGAGTACGTATGTGTTTGTATGAGAGTGTTTTCGAATATAGGTGTGTGGGGGTGTGCGAGAGTGCATGCAAGTATATGCGCAAAAGGGTGTGTGTGTGTGAGTGCCTGAGAGCACATGTATGTGTAGGAGTGAGAGAGAGAGAGGGAGGTTGTTAGAAGGAATCCTTGGGGTTGGACACTTAATTGTGCACATATTTTTCCATCTTTTCCAAGGTTACATTGGAGCGAAACTGGGGACTTAGGGTGACAAAAGCTGACCTAACATCACCAAGTTGGGGTAAATATCATTGTGCGTGGGCATTTTCCCTTGGGCTAAGAGTGTTAACATTTTGGTGCGTCTGCCGGGAATATCTTGGCATGTCTCTATAAGAGAGTGCCATAGGTTCGCCTAGCGCCACATGTTGGCCGAGCTTGTGGACCCAAGATCTAGTACATGAGCGAGGGGAGCTCATCCTCAGGAGCAACACAAACTCAAAGAGAGGAACGCGCTCAGAGAAGAGCCTTTGAAAGAGAAAGGAAGAGGTGGGAATCGCAAGTTGAGCCAACCTCGACTTGCTCGAAGAAATCTGCCATAAACGTGTACTCCCGTAGGAGAGTCGCGAATCAAGTGCGGAAGTTTGAAGGAGGGATCCTGAAGCCACGTGCGTTAAATTTCTGGGATCGAAGTGATATTGACATCACACCTCTATTCGAAATGGCTCAACGGATTTCGGTTCACTTGGGGGACTTCACCAAGTTCTCAGGTGCTTGGGACGAGGACCCAGATAGTTTTATCCAATTGTTTGAGGTTACGTGTGCGGTAGTAGACCAGGCTCAAAGGTTGAGGATCTTTCCGGCTACTCTTCGTGATGAGGCAGCCAACTGGTATGGGAATTTGACACCTCAAGAGTGTGGAACTTATCAGATGCTCAAGGAAGCCTTCTTGGCAAAGTTTCGAAGACAAGGCTTCCAAGATAGATTGGCCCAACAGATGGATTACTTGCGACAAGGAGTCAACGAGAGCATCGATAACTACATTCAGAGAATGGAAACGTTGGTAAGAAAGATGGGCGCGAATGCCCCGAACGATGAGACATTGAAAAGAAGATTCATTTCGGGATTGAGAGATCCTACGGCGCAACAACATATCAGCCTAACAAGACCGGCAACCTTAATAGATGCTAAGGAACAAGCAAGGCTTTGGGAGGAAGTACAATTATGCCAACAGAGGAAGATGGAACTCTTATACGAGCCAATGGGAGGCCCCGGGAGCATACCGATGAAAGATCCTGGCCAAGGAAGTCCCGCATTGACAACCCCAGCTTTTGTAGCTGCCACTAATACACCAGGCGAGGTAAAGCCTGCGCTAACCGAAGAACGAATATTGGAGTTGGTCACACAAGCTATAAAAGCTGCCACAATGACCCAGGAAACTTACACAGTAAAACCAGAGGTAACTACACACCCCAACCAAGTGTTTAGATCGAATACATGGTGTGGAAAGTGCCATGGTTACGGCCATTTGGCTTCAGAATGCCCTACAGTCTCAAGAGTATTCACAGATAGATCACCACCTAGAATGCGTTGCACTTTTTGTGGAAGAACAAATCACACAGAGGACCGATGTTCAAACAAGAGAGCCTATGAAGAGAGGACCATGAAATCGGGAGATACAAGAGAAAGACCTTACACGGGATTGCCCGCTCAAAGTGTCCCACCTACATCTCGTTGGGAAAACAGACAGACTTATGGATATGGTGCTCAGGGTCAAGGAGGAGACTATTCGAGAGGAGCTGCACGTGATCAAAGAAGAGATGGTCCGATCCAGTGTTGGAGGTGCCATGGCTTTGGCCATACACAATCTAGATGCCCAAACGAAAAGAAACCAATTGATTATACCCCACTATGTAGGTACTGTAGTGGAGAGGGCCACTTTGATGAAGATTGTCCAAAACGAAGAGCTGCCACCGACAAGGAAAAAGGACCAGTAGGGTCCTCGAATTATGTTGATACTCAGATGCATTCCACAACGAGAGCTCAAGAGCACGTTCCTACGATCGGAATAGTGTTCAAGACACCGAATCCTCAAGAAGGCTCTAGCTCGTCGATGCACTTTGTGGATGCTTACGAGGCCAAGAAACCACATAAAGAGCCAATTGTGGCAGTAGTCACAAGGACCCAAGAGTATTCAAAGAAACATCGAGAAAGCGAAAGCGGAAAAGCAAGCCAAGAGAAGATACCCGAACATGAAGAGGTAGAAAACCAAGTTGGAGGATTTGCTGAGCAGCAAGAGTTTGAGGATGGGGAAGAGATAGAGATTCTTCCACCAGTGACGAAGGAGTTTGTGCCAGGCATAACACCATTCCCCGAAAGATTAAGGGCTCCAAAATGTAGGAAGGAAAAACAGAGTTTGGAGGAAGTGGATATTGTAAAATTGCTCGCTGACACGGAAGTCACGCTAGATATTGGCACATTGCTGAATTGTTCACCTGCATATAGGAAACAATTCTACAACGAGTATATTAAGAAGCCGAGGAAAGCTCGAGATAAAAAGAGACAAGATAAAGATGTCCAAGGGATCATTCAAAGTATTACGACGCAAATTGATTCGAATGCTCCAGCTGTGACATTCGAGATTAAAGGGTATGCAGTCCCCGGTGCTCAGTTAGATAGTGGAGCCGCAGTCAACCTTATGACTGAGTTCATGATGAAAGCTTTGGGCCTCAACCACATAGAAGAAACGCCGATGTCCTTGAGAATGGCAGATCAAACACAAGTGAAGCCTGCGGGTCTTTTAAAGAATGTAAGCACAGTTGTGGGCCGTCTAGAGTTTAAAGTTGATTATCTGATAGGAAGACCAAGGACCTCAGAGGCTACCTTCTCGATCTTACTAGGACGGCCATGGCTGGTGCAAGCCAAATGTGTGCACGATTGGCGCACAGGATTTATCACAATTGGATCGAAGGGCGACCGAATACAACTTCAAGTGTCTCCAAACTTGGCCGGCAAGAAATCGACAACAGCTGAGGAAAGGGAGCAAAAAGCAAAGGAAAAGGTTAGACAAGAAATGGCGCGGGTAAGATTTGCCCTGCGCACGGAGACTTCCAAGCACCTTTCACAGGATGGATTTAATCTGCAATTGGCCAACCTCCAACATGCGAAAGTGGGCAAGTACAAAGATCCACTATGTTACATGGAGAAGGGAACTTCAAAAGATGAGTTGAAGCTGGAGTTAGCTCCGACAATGGAAGTACAAAAGTTGAGAGAAAGGGTTAGAGTGCTAGAAGCAGAGCTTCTAAGGAGCAGTCGACAATCAGACAAGGAAGCGAAAAGTAAAACTAAAGTGTCGGAAGCCATTGCAAAGGCTGAATTAAAGAAATTGGGTGCGGTTGAAAAAGAACAAAACAATGATTTACTGGCCAACCATGCACACGTGATTGGAGAGCACGTTCCAATCACAGTGTCATCAAGGAATAAGGAATATTCGCGAGAAGCTCAGTTGGAAAAATGGGAAGTTTTTCCAGAAAAGCTCTTGAGCGTGGGGTCAGAGCTACCAGATGGAGTACGAGATTGTATTAAATTGGCACTCAAAAATTTCAGCAAGGCCTTTGCATGGTCATACAGTGATCTGAGAGGAATTGATCCCCGAATCTGCCAACATTATATAGATTTGGAAGAAGGCACCCGACCAATATGTCAACGACTTAGGCGGACAAATCCAGTCTACTCGGAATTGATCAAGCTGGAATCTACTAAGTTATTGGAAGCAGGATTCATATATCCCATCGCATCCAGCGAGTGGGTATCACCAATTGTAGTGGTTCCGAAGAAAAATAAGAAAATCCGTATTTGCATAGATTATCGTCAGTTGAACGAGCGCACAAAAAAGGACCACTTCCCTTTGCCATTCACTGATCAAATCTTGGACAGAGTGGCTGGCCATAAATTGTACTCATTTTTGGATGGTTTCAGTGGGTACAACTAGATCCAAATCCATGAAGAGGATCAATCAAAAACTACTTTCACCACAGAATGGGGTAAGTATGCATATCGTGTGATGCCATTTGGATTATGCAATGCACCGGCCACATTCCAGAGGGCAATGATAGCTGCATATCAAGACTATTTGCAGGATTGGATGGAGATATTCCTCGATGATTTTGCAATCAGAGGCAATGATGAAAACATGATGGAGAGGATCGAAGCTATTTTAAGAAGAAGCATCAAAAAAGGCATCACATTAGATCCTGAAAAGTGTACATTTGGAGTGCGAGGAGGATTGCTTTTGGGACATGCTATTTCCGAAAAAGGGATCGCGGTCGACGAGGATAAAGTGGAAAAAATTGGACAACTTCCACCTCCTCAAAACTTGCGGCAACTCAGAGGATTCTTGGGGCATGCTAATTATTACCGACGATTTATATTAAATTTTGCATTAATAGCAGCACCACTGACGAATCTTTTGAGGAAAGACCAACAATACCAATGGACTGGAGAGTGTCAAGTTGCTTTCGAATTGATCAAAAAGAAATTGATAAATGCGCCAATTTTAGTAGCACCCGATTGGACGAAAGAATTTCATGTGCACACAGATGCTTCTCATACTGCGGTTGGAGCAGTGCTATGTCAAGCCGATGTAAGGAAGTTGGACCACCCTATTTATTACGCGAGTCGCAACTTGAATAGCACTAAGAGGAACTACACGACTACAGAGAAGGAATGCCTTTCGATGATCTTTGCAGTAAACAAGTATCGGCATTACCTGATGGGAAAGCATTTCACGTTTTATGTGGATCACGAAGCCTTAAAGTATATCATTAATAAACCCGAGCTATCAGGGAGATTGATGAGGTGGATGCTACTCCTACAAGAATTCCAGTTCACAGTGGTAACCAAACCAGGCAAAGCGCACATATTGGCCGACCATTTATCTCGAATATTAATGAGGAGCCAATCTCTGGTGTGCCTGATGATGCTCCTGATGGGCATCTATTCCAGGTTGATGCTAAAGTACCTTGGTATGCCGACTTGGTGAATTTCTTATTCACCACTAAATATCCGCCAGGAGCAAGAAAGAGAGAGAACCAAAAATTGTTAGCATTGGCGAAGCACCATAGCATCATTGGTGGGCAACTCTATCGATATTTTTTACATGAAAGCATTTATCGGTGATGTCTCGAGGAAGAAGAAGCAGCCCTAGTTTTGAGGGCATTGCATGATGAACCCTGCGGTGGGCATTTTGCTGGTGAATTGATGGCAAGAAAGATTTTATTGGCTGGGTATTGGTGGCCAACGCTGTTCAAAGACTCTCACACATACTATAAGAAATGCGACAAATGCCAAAGAATGGGCAAACCAACATTAGCACATGCTGCTCCTCTTACGCCGGTGCTGGCTCTTAAGCCGTTTGAGAAATGGGGAATTGATTTTGTGGGGCCTATTGATCCTCCCTCAAGACGTCGGTCTAATAGGTATATTTTGGTCTGCACTGACTATGTTACCAAGTGGGTAGAGGCTAAAGCTTTGAAGACTGACCGAGCTGTCGATGTAGCTAAATTTTTGTATGAACAAATTATCACCCGGTTCGGATGCCCGTTGGAGATAGTGAGTGATAGAGGAACACATTTTGTCAACGAATTGATCGAGGAGCTAATGGAATTATATAAGATCAAACATAGGAAAAGCACTCCATATTACCCGAGGGCAAATGGACAAGTGGAGGTCACCAACAAAGTTCTTGAACAGATTCTAACAAAGAGAGTAGCTGTACATAGGAGAGACTGGGATGAGAGACTTTTGGAAGCTTTGTGGGCGTATAGAACATCCTACCGAGTGACGACTAAGAGCACTCCGTTCTCCCTAGTATATGGCGAGGAAGCCATCTTTCCCATCGAGCAAGAAGTGTCGACATTAAGAGTGGCCATCGAGGCTAGGCTGGGAGAGGAAGAGTCATTGAAGGAAAGGTACATACAACTGGTCAAGCTAGAAGAAAAGAGACTCATTGCATAGCAAAGTCTGGAAGCTATTCAGAGAAGACGTAAAGAGAGGCATGACAAGAATCTCAGGACCTATGCGATTCAAGAAGGGGATTTGGTGCTAGTCTATGATAGTAAATATTATAAATTCCCGGGGAAGTTACAGACAAGATGGGCAAGACCGTTTAAGGTGGTGGAACTCAATTGTAATGGTTCCATGCAAATTCAAGATTTAGGAGAACAATGTGCTCGCGTGAAGGTTAACGCGCTTCGAGTTAAACCATATTTCTCAGGACTTGGGTAAATTAATTAACTATGAAAAAAAGAAAAAGAAAAGAAAAAAATTGTGTTGCTATGATCGTACCAATGCGCTATGGTGGGCTAGTAGGTGGGTGGATTCATCCTAGTCGGGTGGTTAGGACCACGAGCCGCAACTAGTTTCGCCATAGGCTTGGGAGGTATATGTTTATGTCTTAGCTACGCGCCATAACGGGTTCGTAGGTAGGTGGAGCCATGTGGCTGGGTAGTCACGACCACGAGCCCTATCCAACTTTGTTATGGGCTAGCTGATATATGTTATGTGTTATCATTGTGTGTTTATGTGTTGTGTGCTGCATTGCATTGGTAGATGGGTGGAATCAACCTGATCGGGCGGTCAGGTCCACGAATTGCATCCAATGTCAACGTAGGCCAACGTGTGATTAAAATAAAATTTACCTATGAAATTATTCCCCACTCCTGAGGGGGAGAGAGAGAGAGGAGAGGGCGATGATCGCCTGGAAGGGAACGTTATTTGCTTGTGTGATTGGTATGTGATGGCTTATGACAGATCAACTCACTTTGAATCAACATTCTTGAAGGCACGGAGACTCTATATGTACTTATGGATGAGGCTTTAGCGAGGTAATGCAACGGTCTTGCTTTATAACTCGTGTGCTCTATCCGAGGGTTTTCCAGTGTGTGGGGGCACTCTCGGGTTTTTTTTATGTAGGTCTTGACTTGTACTCGAGTCTCGATGGCTTTTGTAGGACGACGATGGGGATTCTTCAAGAGTGCCTGGTCATGGAATATGTGTACATAGCGAATAGTAGGTCAATAAAAGGAGTGTGCATTTTGGGTATGTCGCATCTCCTGTGGAATTCATTTCAGTTATTGTTGTTTATTTTGGTATTTCCGTTTCTGTTTGTTCGCAATGATAGTTGAATGTGTAAAACATGGAAAGGTATGCATGTGTTATTTTGGTTGAGACCGTTTTCATAATGGAATGCACGAACAATTTGATGCATGTTGGAAATGGAATTGCATATATGTGCATGCTCTTGGATAATTTTGGAAGCGACTGATCTGTGTGTATTCATAAGTGATTTTTTTAGCACTAACAGCTTCAATGAGTGCAGGTCCAATTGGAATAATGGCTCGATAGAAAGGTATGAAAGCTTGTTGTACACTGATATTTTCATGGCTGTTTTGATTAGATTGCAGCGAGAGTGGCTCGTCGAGGACGACTTCGCAAATAAGAAGAGGGGAGTATGTTAGCTCACAAAATGGTTGGTTTTTATGCACTAATGTGGGTCTATTTGACAGGAAAATACGGTTGATTTCAGGTACTTGAAGAGTGGATTTGATGATTGTGCTGACTTCCAACTTTGCATCCGATCAGGAGTTTGGAGTGATATTGGTAATCGGCAATACATGGAAGATGAGCATGTCTTTGTTGATGACTTAGAAGAATATTTGAGTCTAGAAACTTTGATAACGACTTTTGGATCTTATTATGGGTTGAGGAAGCTGTTCAACCTGCATATCTAGAGACTGATGCTGCATTTGCCAACGCTTTTTCTTTGAACAATGCTTTGTCTTCTGGAACAACAGCCATCACAGTTCTTACTCTTGGAAGGGAGATTTTTGTTGCTAATGCAAGTGATTGTAGAGCTGTTTTGTGTAGAAGGGGGAAAGCCATTGAGATGTCACGGGATCATAAGCCTCATGAAGAAAGAAGTCGCATTGAAGCATTTGGAGGATGCAATTATGATGGGTACTTGAATGGATATCTAAGTGTAGCGAGAACAGAAAAGTCACATCTTAGATGCATCCATGATGAATCCTCTCAAGAACAGGAAAAGTGGAGTGAAACTGAATCATATTGCCTTTAAAAATATTTTCGATACATGTTCTGTCTTGTCATAATAAAAAAGGGGAGACTGCAACAATGCCATAAACAAAGGATGCGTCATACGGAAACAGCATGATATGTGTCCCATAGCCTTCTTCATTGTCGTTAATTAACTCATATAGGACGTGTCTGAATGCCTTTCAATTGTATTTTGTACCGTATCAACCGGATCAGGTAAACATGACCCATGATATACTTTTGAGCTTTTATTCGTTGTGTGCTCTGGCATGGGTCAGCGAGTGCATGAGATTTAAAAATTGCGGGAAGATGATGTTTGAGAGGGATAGGGAAAAGGAGATAAATGCTCTCATATGATATTTTTGATAATGAGCCCATGAAGGCTGATGATCTCTCTCCAGTCTCTGTAGAACAGAAGAGTGGGTGAGAGAGTATGCAAAAGGCAACGGAATTCTCAATAGCTGCATATTATGTTTACTTAAGGCATGCACGAGGAAGAAAGACCTAAAAGCAGGCCTCGAATTACACATGATTACCATAGCACATGTTTTTTTTAATATTGACCCATGTGTTGGCAATGCTCTAGTAGACATGTATGCAAAATGCGGTGCGCTTGACAAAGCAAAAGAGGTTTTTGACAACATTCTGGTGAGAGATGTCATCTCTTGGACTGCTTTGATAGCAGGACTAATTGAGCATGGTAATGGTGATAAAGCACTTGAGTCTTTTATCCAAATGCAACAGGAGGGCATTTGCCCAATTGCCATTACGTTTTCATGTGGCATGAAGGCATGTAGTTTAACATGGGATATTAATAAAGAAAAAGAAATGAACTCCTAAATCAAACGCACAGACACTTTAGCATGTGATAGTTAGTAACACACTGGTTGATATGTATGTGAAGTGTGGTTTACTTGATGCAACATGCATTGTGTTCAATGAGCTTCCTACTTGAAATATGGCTGGATGCACAACACTTATTTCTGGATATGTTGACTGTGGGCAAAGTGAAGAAATCCTCAAGTGTTTTGATCTTATGGAAGCTGAAGGTGTGACATCAGATTCAATGAGTTTGGCTTGCAGCTTAAAAGCTTGCACCAACTTGACACTTGCTAACAAAGGCCAAGAGCTACATGCTGAAATCGAGAGGACAGACTTCATAGTTAAGGATGCTTTTATCGGCATATCTTTGTTTAATATGTATGCAAAATGTGGATTATTTGCAAAAGCTCAAGAGGTAACAGGTTTTGTTTTTTCCCCTTGGTTCTGACGAAAAAAACGGAAAAGAGAAGTTTTGGGGGGAAAAGGGGGGTTGGGCAATGTTTGGCCGCCCTCTGCAAGGGAGTACCATGATGAGGAGGGGAATACCCCTGACATGTCAGGATAATGAAGAAGGCACGGGGGAAATGAAAGGAGGTGGGGGGGGACTGAATGGAGATCCGCCAGGGAGATATGGAGATAAAAGTGCTACATCTCGGTGTGTGGAGGGGCCTATGCATTTTGAGGGTCGTGAGGAAGAAGAAAAGAAGGGGAGTAGCTCGCATCATTTTTTTTTCTCTCGGCTTCTTCAGTTTTGGGATCTCCGAACCACTGCTGTTTTGGGGGGGGGGGGGTCGGGTATTTCCATCCTCAGAAGGGGGCTTCTTCCTTTTTCTTTTTTCCGTCCTTCGACTGCAGCTATCTTTTGGGGACTTCATCCTCAAAGGGGGAGGCTCTCGACAATTTTTTATGGCAGGTGTGCCCAGGGAAGAGGGTCGTCAACAGGGAAGAAGGATTATAGGGTGAAGAGGGGTTTCTTGGTCTATGAAGAACAAAAAGGTGCTGTGGCGATTTTGTTGTGGGGGTTTTTCTCACCTGTTCTGGAGGATAGGGGGTTTGAATGCACATTGAGGGTATTTGCGAATCTCTGCTTGTCATCTATTTAGAGTCCGAAAGCTTAGCTCAAGAGGGGGAGAGGATCCATTGAATACAGCAAAGAAGAAATGGCTGAAGGATGCGAGAGGTTTTGTGCTCCATACCGCCAACCGATTTCAGAGGGCTTTTTTGCTTCAGTGTCTTCCGCTTCAGAGGGATTTGAATCAAGAAGGGGAGAAGTCTGCAAGAGAAAAATAGAGTGTGATGAATTGCATAATGTCTGAGGAGCGAGAAGAAATGGGCAACTACTGAAGACAAGGGAGAAAAGGTCTGACGTAGCAGTTGGATTGACAGGGAAAGTAACGTGTGCAAGCTGTATTGAGTATCTTATCAACAATTAAAGGAATACACAGATCTATGCATTGAGGGCGACGTACACTCCCACTCATGCTCTCACATCTTTTGGCAAGGCATCTGTTCTATAATGCAGGGGATTTGAGTAGAGTGCAGCGGTGAGTTTATCTATACATTTCCACATACTTGTGTATGTTTAGTTCTGCACAAGTGGACCTCCTTTCTGTTGTGCACACCCGGTGAGATAACTCTTTAAGCTGTGTGCTGAATATTCAGACCACTTCTCCATTTAATACGATGCATAGTGTAGTCTAAATATGTTGCATGTGAGAGCTTGAGATCACTTGCAGTATGGAAGGTGTAGCATGGTTTTGTACGCATCAAGAATAGGAAAGGGTTGTTGTTAAAATTCATTTGACATCTGTGCTTGCTTTGTTCTCATGGTGTATTCCAGGGAAAATAGGTGAATGCATCAACACTCATGTGTTTGACGAATGAAACCGATTGTATTATGATTTCGATGCAATTTGTTATGGATGATAGTGACCTTTTGAGCATTGTGTTCAATCCTCATGTGAATGATGGTGGTATTGGATGGGTTTGGACAGATGTGAAAGATTCAAGGGGGACCGTTTTCTGAGATAAAAGTACATATGGCGCAATTGTTTCTGAGTTCAATGATCAAAGAAAAGGCTTAGACAACGTTTAGACTATACATAACTTTGTGTGCATTCCAAAGCTATAAATCTGATGTTTGCATCACATGTCCCATGAAAACCGAAATTAAATGGTTTGGTACAATGGTTTGAGGCCCACAAATAATGATAGTGCTTTTGTTATCTTCCTTCTGCTTGCAATTATCGTAGTACAGAATAGAAGTTGACATTTTATCTGCCCAAACACCAAACATGGATTACACTTATTAAGTGGAGACTTTAGCCTACCATGAACAAACTACCCTTACCAAGAAGGGAAACCCATTTAGAGTACGAGTACATGTTCCACAAATTCTTCGTATGTGTACTTGAGCGTATGACTCATTTGTACCTTTCAATATACCCGAGCAACATGCGTATATGAAAACCCTTTACAAGTTGATAGTCCATATATCAATGCTTCAAATCGGGGATCAAGCTAGGATGGATATAATGTTGAAGAGAGTGTGAGTGCGTGCATGAGTACCAGAGTGGTGGTGAGAATGGGGAAAAGGAAGGAAGTAAGAGAGGGTAAGTAAGAAGGTGTGTCAAGTTGCTAGGTGTGCATGAGTGTGTGAAAAAAATAAGGGAGTGATAGAAAGGGGAGTGAGAAGGAAAAAGAAAAGGAGGATGTGTGTGAGTATCCACATGTGAAGTGCGGGAGTAAAAGGGACAAAGCTAGAGGGGGGGAAAGAAACATAAAGTGAAGTAAAGGAGAATTGTGAAGAAGAAAGGAAAGTGAGGACGATTAATAGCATGTGAGTACGTATGTGTTTGTATGAGAGTGTTTTCGAATATAGGTGTGTGGGGGTGTGCGAGAGTGCATGCAAGTATATGCGCGAAAGGGTGTGTGTGTGTGAGTGCCTGAGAGCACATGTATGTGTAGGAGTGAGAGAGAGAGAGAGGGAGGTTGTTAGAAGGAATCCTTGGGGTTGGACACTTAGTTGTGCACATATTTTTCCATCTTTTCCAACGTTACATTGGAGCGAAACTGGGGACTTAGGGTGACAAAAGCTGACCTAACATCAGCAAGTTGGGGTAAATATCATTATGTGTGGGCATTTTCCCTTGGGCTAAGAGTGTTAACAAGGAGGTATATGTGTCTCAACCACTAGGGTTTGAGGCTCCCCATTCAAAGAACAAGGTATGTAAGCTGAAGAAGGTATTATATGGGCTAAAACAAGCCCCTACGGCATGGGACCAGTGGATAGATCCATTATCGGGAACAATCAGATGCTCGGATGATGGATCAGGTTATCCGCCAATTCGGTCGGTACACGGAGGGTGTTTGAGACAGCTCAGGTAAAATAAGTATACTTTTCTTTACGACTAGGATAAATGAAGGTTCAAATAATTCTAACTACCGCAAGTATAAATCTCTAAATTTAATCAATATGAAAAAGCTTATTACTCTATCCTTCTATGGTCCGTATGGTTCAGCTTCCCTATAGCTAGCAATGGCTCCTTGATATGAAGGTAAAATCAATGATTCCTCAGTTAAGTGCTCTTTAATAATCTCCTCTTCTTGGGATTCAATATGTTGTGGTTGAGTACGTCTCATTAGAGGTGGTGGAAATAAATCTTCATTATCCTGAGGTTTGGAGATGCTTTGGAAAATAAAGTTAAAAATCTAGTAAGACAACAGTCATAAGATACGGAGATTAAAGATTCTTGCGTAATTTCGTCCTTAATGACTTCTACTTCAACTTATATAGTTGTATTACTCTTAGATTCAACTAAATGCTCTGTGGACATCGGCATTGAAGATCAATGGAAATAGGAAATGGATTAATGATACTAACAATGCTAAAGATAAATCTTTGTAGATGATAAAATCTAGCTAAAATGATGATACATTCTAGTGATTCTTATACAAAGAATATGGTAAATAGCTTGATCAAAGGTAACCTTCAATGGGTTTTCATAAGATTGATGGATCTCTTGATCATATAATTGTCAAATTCTTCACTCTTTCGCAATGCTCTTCAGACACTTCTTCTTTCAATGTCTGCAAAAAGCATTAAGAAATCTGGAGCACAACACACATATATATACACACACACAGAGTCTTCTCTATACCACTCTTTTTGAATCTTGCTTTAATCCTCAATCACACTTTTTCCCATTTAATCTCACCACACTTTTCATTTAGCTTTAACCACTTTAATTACACAACTCTTCTACTCCTCTCTTTTCGTCTACAACATCTCACACCATTCCTTTAAATTTACTTTTCCCACACTTTAAATACACATCTTTTTCTTACAACTCTTTAATATTGACCCATATACACCACACATTATTTATCCACTTTATTTATCATTTTAATTTAGTTATCCTACATTTCTTAATTAAATAATTCATTTAAATTAAACTTACTTTAAGGGTTTAATAATTAATTAAATACCTTAGTATATATACTCACACACACAATTAATGTAACTAATCAAACCATAATTTATTTTTTTAATAAATCAATGTTCAATTTATAGATTAACTTAATTAAATGTCAATTGTTTTAACCCTTTAAACACACTAAAACCCTTCGAAACCTCCTTCAAAACTCAATGGAACCCATTAGGAACCTAGTTTAACCCTAGTACTAACCAAGACTTAATGTTCTTAACTTAAATACACATAAATAAATGTAAACCTAGGGTTTAATACCCATGTTTCAATGTTTCATCGGCTTAATCACATATTAACTGAACAATTTAAGGTAAACACTAATATGAGCATATGTTTTCTCCATCAATTTGAACTTGCAAATACTTATAGAGAGATAAGTTCCAAGTAAAAAATTTAATCAATAGTGTAATAGAGGGTTTAGAGCTAATCAATAAACATATTTTAATTTTTCTGCACCTAAATTGGAAGGTGGAAAACTTTTGGACATTCGCCCCCACCAAACCTACACATCGTCCCGATGGGCCAATTTGCAGATTCGGGGAAACAATATTTGTAATGATCATCCTGAAAGTCATCCATAACACATCAGCAATTCTTTTCTCAATTAATTTTAAACTTTCAAATATAACAATCTTTTATGCATCATGCTCATGAAGAATTTAAATTTAATCTGGTAATGAAAATATATCAAATTATAAAGTTAAGCTATCAACCAGGTCAGTCAACAAAACATTAATCTAAATTTCATCTGTTTATAAACTTTGCAAAGATTAATATTCAAAAGAATTCATGTTCATTCACTCAAATGCAGGTTTCATCATATACATGCACTTACATATGAGCAATCAAACATGTCAAAGAAATCTACTAAATCTACTCGTACAGACATCCGCCTTGTTTGCCCAGTTTTATTCACTAGATGTGTTATCCACAACTAGTCTTCTTCATCTTTTTGGCTTCATACAAGTATGATAAAAAAACTTCATGTAGATAATGAGTGTAAATACATTTTTGGGGTGAAAGAAGTTATAACTTCCATGCATCAAATATTCTTTTTCTTTTCTATTTTTCTCTTTTGTTTTTCTATTTGTTTTTTTACATTTGAAACTTTTTTATTTTGAAGAGGAAAGGCTTAACCCCTTAATCTGAGCTAAAGTTCTAGATGCATGTACAAGAAAGACCTAGGATTTCACGAATAAGGATCATGCATCAATATGCTCTTACACATATACAATTACTTCCATTATCTGAAATGAACTACAAATCCTTCTATCCATAACAAATCCTACTCAATCTATAAATTTAGAAATATAAATCATGCCTGTTTTCTTACTGTGATTAAATAGGTTTTCTTTGTAATGTGATAATTCTCATCCCAGATTTTATAATTAAATTTTATATGAATGCAAGTGAGATGCATAAATAAACCATAAAGAATTTAGAACATAGAAAAATACAACCTGAAATTAACTTCTTTTTCAATCCTCTCATCTTCATCTTTATCATAAAACAATATTTAATTTATTTGCTCAAAAAACATCCTCAACTCCTGATAACAATCAACAACATCTAGACTCACAAGTAAAATTAGTTTTCATAAATAAACGTTTTTCTTCATACATGTAAAAGAAAAAACATATTTAAAAGAAAATTTATACATCATTTCTATTAATTAAAAATTCATTCATCACATTCTTCATCATATAATAAGTCATAAATTTCTTCATTTCTTTGTTTTAATAATTTAACTCTTTTACCTGCAATTAAATTCTTAAGAGGTGTTCCATCTAATTCTCGTAAGGCATACATTCCATTATCATAAACTTTAAGCACCACATAAGGTCCAAACCAATGCTTTTTTAATTTCCTACGAGCATCATACTGAGAATCAAACGTACTATCATATACCAAAACCCAATCATTAATTTGTATTGGCTTCGGCGTTAACCTATGTGATTTATCAAAATATTTCTTATTTTTAAGTCGAGAATCTTTCAATTTAGGTACAAGTTCTTCTAATCTTTCATTCCCTTGCTCAAGTTGCTGAATTCTAGAGCTAATAAATCTTCAGTAGATAGATTATATTCCCATGGAAGAGTAGCCCAAGTAAGGATTCGAGTGTGCACAGGAAAAATTTGTTTCTAGCAGTACATTAGCTCTACCAGCATAAATCCCCTCGTTCTAGTGTAGGTCATTCTGTTAACCCACAATGCAAATGGCAGTGGCCAATTCTTTAGTTCTCCTTTGCAAGCTTTAGAAATCACTTTAATAATAGGATAATGCCCTCTTTCTATCTTTCCATTAACTTTAGGGTTATAAGCAGTGGTAAGAGCTAAACAAATCCCATGCCTTGCAAAGAAATCTCTAGCTTCTTGTGCATCTAATTCTCCCCTATCAGCTACTATCTTTTCAATATAACCAAATCTTGAAATCACATCTTCAAGAATAAATTTACATACATTGAAAGTTGTTTTAGATCTTAGGGCTCGGCCTTCAACATGATTAGTAAGGTCTTCTCATGCAAGAACTATATATCTCATCCTATCTATACCTTTGTGCATGGTCACTAAATCCACTACCCACTTATAGTGTATACATGGTGGATAGGTAGGGTGCTGTGGATCCCTATGCTTAACTGATGAATGAATTTGACGTACAACACAAGAATTCACATAATTCTTTACATTAACATAAATGATTTCTCCATATATAATGTTAAGCCAACTTGAATAAACTGCTGAAAGATCTTTTGGCAATCAAGGATATGAACTTTAACAAATCTAGGACAACCATCTTCATCTAGAGTGCTATCTTTCTCTTCTTCCAAGCAACCCTTAATGGGAATGTCATCTATAAAGGGCATATTCATACTTATCAATACAGTCCTATCCAGATACCTTCCTTCCGGAGCTACCTTTAGTTCATGATGTTTATTGATGAACTCTCCATGCATGCATGGGTGTATACATTGAAAGAAAAGTTTGAAGTGTTTATGTTCCTCAAATAGTTCCTAATTATGGATAAAAATATGTGAGCATGTAAAGCGAGCACCCTCCATTCTTATCGAGGGGGAATACATGTCCTCAAAATCTAGTTAACTTTTGGCTAATCGTGGGATAAACCATCAATGCATAGTGCCTTATACACCTCACCAAAATTTAATTGTTGAAGGAAAGAACAATTCATCAATAAAAATGGTGAGGAGTATGGTTAAAAATCAAGCTTTACCATATAGGTGTAGCATATGTATTTAACATGTATCCCACCAAAACAATAGAAGGGATTACTCCATATGAGGTGCAACATGGTTCCAAGCATCTATTACTTACACTACAAGAAGTTATCCTTTATAGTGATAGTTGATTCAATGCACTCTTTCACTTCCTAATTGCATGCTCCATCGAAAAGAGCATCAAGAACACATTGTCAATTAAACAATGCCCCTATCAATGTTTACTACAAGGCTCTCAAGTATGTTAAAAAAGACTTGCTTACATGATGCTAACATAATGTCAAATATGAGATAGTAAAAGAGTGTCACGTATGTGACACTACTTTAGCATTATATTCACTGCACCAAGGAAGAGTCACATTGGATGATCCCAATTATCTCGCTACCACTCTCCTCCCAACCTTAAATAGTCCTTGCCCTTGGCACATCAAGAGTCTTCTCTAAGGTCCAAACACTCTTCATATGACCACTCTGAGGAGATGGAATAACCTTGAAGACTCATGCTAGAGCCTTGGCTCCCCTGAGCTCCAGACCTTCACCCAACTAGGGTCCTCGACCAAATGCAGGAAGACCAATGGTAGACCATGGAGGTCTAAATAGATCTAATGTGAAGGGGTTTGGAGCGCAGAAGAAGAGGAAGGAGGAGATGGAACGAGAGAGAAGAGAGGAGAGACGCGCGGATATGCGTGGGAGCCTCGAAACCCACATAATGTTCTCTCTTCGAGGCAATGCTCTATATATGATGCATATATATGAATATGGGGGTAAGGTCACATGACCCTTACATCCCCAACAATCTCCCACTTAAGGGTCAATGTGACCATAAGTGGTAACATATACAAAGAATGATGTAGGACTATACAATAATGTACAGGAAGAGTCTGGATCTCAACCCATACCAGATCAACCTACACCAACCGCCTCGAACAAGGTGTATCCATGCACCTCAAACTGCTCTAGACTCATATCAACAAGAGTCGAGCTCACATATGACTGATGCAAGAACTGATGAAGTTCTTGCAAAGCTCCCACTCGCTCTATGCCTATGTCAATCATCGAACGACTGACAACTCCAAGTGCAAATGCTCCAATAGCAACTGCAATGTCTGGTCTCGAGCATAACAGCTCGTACATCAGACTCCCGAATGCTGACGAAACCTGTGCTATCCTGGCTAACCTAAGTATGTCAGCCATGCCTGTATCCGAGGCATCCAAAGCACCATCGTCAAGACCAACATGTCCTGACATATCTATGTCAACATCTGGCATGAGTGAATCCAAGAATGACTCCATAACTGCTGACTCCTCAGCATCTAAATCAACCATGCTCACAACCAAGGATATATCTAGTTGTGCATCATGAGAGCTAATATGCTCTACCATACACTGTGTACCATGAGAGCAATCCTGCTCTACCACACCAAGTGCATGATCATGCTCTACATGAGCTAACTGCACAACATCAACACCAAGGTCAAACTGATGATCACACTCTAATTGAGTATCATAACAATGCTCTATATGAGCATCCAGATCATGCTCTAAAGCATCCAACTGATCATCCAAAGTGTGCTCCATATAAGCATCCATATGATCAATAAAATCATGCTCTACATAAGCATCATGAGCATCCAAAACATGCTCTACATGTGCATCCATCTGAGCATCTGAATCCTGCCATACATGTGCATCATGAATGTCAATAGACCTATCTATAGGTAGATAAAATGAGACATGACGAGTCTCACATCGCACATAAGGCTGAACTCCCACTGAGACGAGATTGTCTCTCACATGAAGTACCTGCATTGGATACATGTGCCCAATCCTAGCACCTCTGACAAGCATAAGCTGTCCCAACTGCAACTGAAAATGATGCTCACCAAGGAATGCATAATATCTGCTCTCCTGTAACTGGCTAACTGAAATCAAGCTCATAGGGAATGAAGGCACATAGCGTACATGTCTGAGCATAAGTGATGCTCCACTAGGTAGCATAAGGCATACATCTCCTGCACCCTCAATGTCATATGTCGTACCATCAGACATGTGCACACATCCACGACTCTCACCTGAGAATCGACAAAACCACTCACGATGTGGAGTAACATGAAAAGTGGCTAATGCATCAAGCAACCAAGCCATATGTGTGCTATCCAATGAACAAGAGGAATCATGAGATGAACCATAGGAGAAAGTGATATCACCATCACTGGCATAATCAACTGCCGTAGACTCTCCTGAAATCACTACCTGATCTGCATCACCTGCATATCTCTGACATCGTCGTCGCATCCGCCTGAAACAACGTTGTCGAATATGGCTCTCATGACCACAATGCCAACATCGAAGTCGTCGATGTGATCTATGTCTCACATGAGTCAATGGACTCGCATACATATCATGTAGTCTCTGCCATAATGCACTACTCGTCTCCTCATACATAACAGACTCATATATAGAATCCACAAGCTGTAATCGGATAGTGGAGCTGGCCAATGCATCCATATCCATCCATACGTGATCGGGCATGTCACGAGGCCTCTGTGCATCTCTATGCACATACATGTGTAACCCTGCACGAACCAATGTATGCCACATCTGAGCTTTCCATCTCGGAAAGTCAGTGCCATCAAATCGAGAAGACACCATGCTGGCAATCCAAGACTAGCAATGTAACAAGAGACTAGAAACAATACTCTATCCTCAATAGAATCACACCTGCATATCCATATGCATAACTCACATCACAAATATCTCCATGGAGAAGGAACCATGTGAACCACCTGTCACATAACCATGCATCTACCATGCATATAAAACCATGAGCATAAGCCTGCTCACCAAGTCTCCAAAGTGACCAAATAGATGTGGAAGAATCCTGGGAAAAATTCGACAGAGTATCCCCTGTAAAGTGAGCAATCAAACAAGATAACCAATCAGCAAAGAACAATGAATAATCTGTCACTGATATAAATCAAGAGGATAATGGCAACTACATGTGCCAAAAAACTAATGGCAATACACACCAATACAATGGCACTACAACTCCCACTCAAGAATAAATCCTGCAAGATGGTCCAACTTGTCATAAACAACCTGTGACCAAGTCCAAGTGAATGGAGATAGTCAATGATCCAAAGCTATCGCAAAAGCTTCAAGATCCACTAGAGTTCTCTTCTATCATAAAAGCTGTCGAAATTTCGGCAGCATCTCCTTTGTAAAATGGACTCTAGAACCAAAATAACCATGTGGGAATCACCATCCACATATGCCAAGAATCACACTGGCAAATATATATCAATCAATGACCAAATGCTAATAACGGTGACAAACAAACGTGTAACTGAGGCTCCAATCTGGATCATGTACCTGCAAAGAAAACAAAAGATACAAGTACCAAACAAGATCCAAAATCAACTCTCACAAAAGTATGTGCAACCGGCAAGTAAATCCATAACCAAGTGGCATAAGCAAGATGTAAACCACAATGCCACTATACATCCATGATCAAACTCATGATGACATAAACCTCAAAAAGAGTATACCACAATGTCATCTTACATGCCAAACGCGTGACAAGATCATGCTCTACTCTCATATGGAGGAGCTACCACAATGATCATACATGTACAATGTCTTGAAGCTCTGAAAATAAGAGCTTGCACACCAAAAATTCTCTCTCGAAGAAGTTCCAAAGCAAATTCAACCTCCAAGTGCAATTAGGGTTGTTTGGGCAAAACTGTACTGCTCTGTGTTTTGCTGTTTCAGAAGTGATAACCTCTGAATCTGAACTTTTGGTCTTCAGCAAACTTGAAGATCTGCTTCTTGGCTACGTAACGACATAAAGAACACCTCAATCGGAGGTGCGTAGCTCAAGATATGCTCAAAATAAGCACCTGCTATCAATTTCACTTTCACTTGCAACAGTACTGCTCTGTATTTTGCAATTTCGGTGACCTTGCATTGAGAATCTGAATCTGAGTTCTTCTACAAAGTTGTAGCTAACTTTTCAAGCTACAAGCAGCAAGTTGAATCATCGCATTCCGAGCTGTAGAACTCAAGTTATGACAAAAAAACCGATCTGCTGTTCTACTCAATGTAGATTCGCCTTCTACAATTCTCTGCGTTTTTCGAATTTTCGGCACTTCAGAAGTCCGAACCAGGTTTTGCGCCCTTCTGTGAAGTTGTAGCTCTCTGTGTTAGCTACGCACAGAATTTTAAAACGCGTCAATCCGAGCTTCTTAGCTTGAGTTATGACCGAAATACTGAAAAGCTGTCAAGAGATGCCGACCTGCACTTCTACCTCTTCTCACCTAAGCTTCCATTGAAGCTTCTTGCACACCAGCCCTCAGCATGCTCTGATACCAATGAAGGGGTTTGGAGCGCAGAAGAAGAGGAAGGAGGAGATGGAACGAGAGAGAAGAGAGGAGAGACGCGCGGATATGCGTGGGAGCCTCGAAACCCACATAATGTTCTCTCTTCGAGGCAATGCTCTATATATGATGCATATATATGAATATGGGGGTAAGGTCACATGACCCTTACATCCCCAACATAATGCTCTCTCCCATTCTAGAGATCAGTCTTCTGAGTGATCAAGGAAGGAAAGTTTTTGCAAATCAGAGCTTTTGGTTCCCAAGTAGCAATCGTGAGTGGATGGCTAGTCCATGCGACTAAATACTCTAGTATGGAACGATTCCATAACTTTTGCTCCCTCTTATCAAGTACTTTAAATGGGACATCTGGTTGAGATGTTCTATTTTCTAAAGCAACCAAACCATCTACACAATTCTCATCTTGAGAAGTATATGGTCTAAACTTGCTAACATGGAAAATCGGGTGAATTTTGCAATTATCTCAAAATTTCAAGCTATTTTCAAGTTATCTTGCATATCCGTTAAAAACTATGATGCACTCAGATATTTCCTGGGTAACCCAATAGTAGCTAGACTATGTGGAATAAATTTGTAAATCACCTCAAAAAGTGTTAGCTTAGTAGTCTTGTGCTTCCAACTATTATAAGCAAACTCAACCAATGGGACGAAACTATCCCAATCTGTTTGCTTTTCCGAAACATATGCCTGTAGCATATGTTCTAGTATTTTAGTAACTCTTTCAACATGACCGTCTATCTTTGGATGCTCTGCACTACTCATCTTGAGTTGAACTTGAGAAGCCTCCTCTGATTCCTTGATAGGGATAAAGTGTGCAATTCTACTCAAACGATCAATCACCACAAAAATGACATTCTTCTGTCATGGTGTCCTAGGTAAGCCCATTAGGATAAAAGGCGTCTGATGGTGAAGCATGTGCACTCACTCACATACATATTTATGTGCAGATACATCAATCCTTTGAATAAATCTTATGTGCATACGTAAAGCACAATTCATGCCTTGATTCAAGGTCATGTAAGAAGACCCTATCATGCATACTTTAAGTGCATTTTCAAAATTTTATGATGCATAAGGGGGTAAAAGAGCATTTGATGAAGAAGCTTTTTAGAATCCGTTTTTTTTTAACATCTTGAAGGTCTGTTTATATGTGAAAGTAGATTGTGCAACTACATAAATAAACATATCTGTATCTGCATTTCTTTTATGCATACTGATAATGCAATACAGACCCAACATGGTGCAAATAATGGAGAATAGAAAAGAAGACTAAAATGTAGAAAATTCATCACTCAATAACTCTCTTAAATCACTCAAATTCTATTTTTGCTATTTCATGAAGAAATTCCTCCAAGAATTTGTCCCTTCATGGATTATCATCGGTACCTGTTCTTCATATGTAAAATATTTCCCTGTAACAATCTCAAAAACATAGTTATTTATTTTTCTTAATTAAAAAAAAAAAACTATTTTATTCCTTGTTTGAAGATGCATCATCTTCATTGTTTGTGCATCCACATTGTCTTCATTTGATGGAAAATCTAATATTTCTTCTACATCTTCATAATTTTGTTCATAGTAGACTTCATCAGCTTCATGTAGGTGTAATTCATAATTTACTTTTTTAATGAGGAAGAAACTTTAAACTATCGTGTTCATTCATAATTTACTTTCTTGATGAGGAAGAAAGTATAAACTTCCATGTTCATTCATAACTTACTTTTCTGATGAGGAACAAAGTATAAACTTCCGTGTTCGTTCATAATTTACTTTTTTGATGAGGAATAAAGTATAAACTTCCGTGTTCATTCATAGTTTACTTTTTTGATGAGGAAGAAAGTATAAACTTCCGCGTTCATTCATAATTTACTTTTTTGATGAGGAAGAAAGTATAAACTTCCGTGATCATTTTTAATTTACTTTTCTGATGAGGAAGAAAGTATAAACTTCTGTGTTTATTCATAATTTACTTTTTTGATGACTCAGAGGAAGAAAGTATAAACTTCCTTGTTCATTCATAATTTACTTTCTTGATGAGGAAGAAAGTATAAGCTTCAGCGCTCATTCATAATTTACTTTTTTGATGAGGAAGAAAGTATAAACGTCCATGTCAATCATAATTTACTTTTTTTATGAGCAAGAAAGTATAAACTTCTGTGATCATTCATAATTTAGTTTTTTGATGAGGAAGAAAGTATCAACTTCGGTGTTCATTCATAATTTACCTTTTTGATGAGGAAGAAAGTCCAAACTTCCGTGATCATTCATAATTTACTTTTTTTATGAGGAAGAAAGTATAAACTTTAGTGTTCATTCATAATTTAGCTTTCTGATGAGGAAGAAAGTATAAATTTCCGTGTTCATACAGGGGAAAATTCATAAATACCTCCTTGGGTGTAGAAGAAGGTATAAACTTCTATTTATCATATGGGGAAAATTCATAAATACCTTTCTGGGGTAGAAGAAGGTATAAACTTCCATTCATCATATGGGGAAAATTCATAAATACCTTTTTGGGATAGAAGAAGATATAAACTTGTATTCATCATATGGGCATAATTCATAAATATCTTTCTGGGGTAGAAGAAGGTATAAACTTTTGTTCATCATCTTTTGGTTTTGAAGGGTCAAATCATCTTTAAATTCATGTTCAAGTCATTTAGAAAGCATTCTAGAAAATCATTAGCTTTTTTATAATGAATTTTTCATTATACTCGTCGAGTGAATTTAGGAGCAAGATATCATAGATATGAGATATAATCAATTCATATTTTTCATTTGAGTTTGAGAGAAAAATTAAGTATCCTTTTAATAAAACAAAAACAAAATTAAAATTCTGAAAGGAGTTAGTTAAATCTTAGGGAAAACGTTTTAGGGAAGGTAATGGTCTCTAATTTTTTCGAACATATGGAACTTTAGATATGGAAAAGAAATATCGTAAAGATATATAACAACCAAATAAATAATGCAGAAAAAAAAATATCATATAGTATATCATTCCACGATAATGTTTTCTTACAATCCAAAAAAAACTTTCAACATACACAACCTCTCTAGGTATCTCCTAGCCATTTTCATCATTTCCCATTTGTACATCAAAATCAAATCTCTCAAAACTTCCATCTTCATTATAAAAAAACCATATGGTTGAGTACAGTGATATCTTTCAAAAGGATTTATTTCTTCATTTATCTCATTTTCCATTTATAAAATATCATAACTTTCATTTCCAAAACGTTGAGCATTCTAATATCTTTCAATAGCATTATCATATGCACTGGTTACCTCGATAGGAGGAGATGAATTAACTAATTCAAATGCAGTAACCTCATCTAAGTCTAATTTATCCTCATATTAGCAATGCATACCATGTGCAACAAATACTTCTTCAATATTAAGATCATTGATTTGTTGTTCTAAGTATTGGAAGCAATTTGCAAACTCATTCATTTTTGTTAAAACAAAACTCCCTGTTCCATCATTAAATCATATATGAAATAATGTTTCCAAACACTTTGAAAGTCGTTCCCTTAAGGAATCTCATAGAAGTTCAAGAAGTTCATATTGATGTTTACATTAATAAACCAATTAGTCATCACTAGATAATTCCTCTCCATTTTCTATGATAATTTTTGATGAAAAAACTCAAGATCACATGTCTCAAAGCCATAGTGAATACTTTCTTTAACAGATCTAATGAAATCATTTGCCTCTTTTTGTAATGCTTCAAGAACCAAGGAAGAAATTTGTAAAGCGATAGTATACATTCTTGAATTAGTATTTATGATTTACTTTGAGTGAGCTATCTATTTTTATGATTGAAATTTACATATGCAGATATGAAAAATTAAGTCAAAAATTCCAAACATCAAGAACGCATACCTGAATTGGCTCTAGAAAGAAGTTAGAAAGTCCTGCCCATGTCAATCTTGATACATTCTTTGTCAATTGATCAAATCCATAGTACAAATTTTGCTAAATATATGATGTGTGTGTGCAAACCTTCACTTCTTCAAGTATCGATGAGAGAGGTGATGTGATGAGGATCGCCCACTTGCCAATCTTTGTGGAGGTCCTTAGATAAAAAAGATCAACCGTCCACACCCAAAAGATTGCAAGGTTTCAAGAAGCAACCACTGCTCCCAAGGATGTAGAAGCAACTGCAATACTTGTTGATTTGTGTGTATGCATATGCAAAGCCAAATTTGAAATATATACCTGAGTTGAAACGGAAATTCTTCATGTCACGTTCATTGATTTCGGAAAGTAGGGAATTCTCGGTTAGTGGATCAAGTCAACGGCCAAATTGAATAGTGTTGGGAGAGATGGTTGGATGCACTTAAGAGATTGAGTTGAAGCTGCTAGACCTGCTTTGCTTCAGCCCTCCTTTGCTACAGATGTTCTTAGTACACAAGTTTGGCTTCCAAATGATGCCAAGAAAGCATACATGTACTTTGCAAATGATATGTGTAATGATCAAATCAAAACAGACTACTTGAGACTTCAAGAATCCAAGAAAACTTGCTAATTTGGTATTGACACGTGCTCAGTCTTTCACTCAGTATGACTAGCACACTTACAATTGAAAAACTTCCTCCTAGAGTTATTCAATTAGCTTAACAAGCTACCATTTGCAAGTGGAATCATTCAAATTGATAAACTATGCACAGAGAAATAACTTTAACAAGTTTATGATCATTCCCGACTTTTTAGGAGCTCTGCAGAAGAATACCAGAGGTCACTTCGAGCGCGATTTCTCCGAGATGGCTAATCCAATGACCTTGCAATTTTGTAGGCATGTAGAAGACTTTGATCTGAATCCAATCTGCTTTGAATCACTTGATTTGGGTAAGTAGATCCTGAGATATGCCCTGTTGAAGTTGACAGACTTGGAGTAGATGACTCAGAGAAAACAGAGATAATGAATGTGTATACTTCTATTGATTGATGTAGTTGTACAATCTCATTAGCATGACAAGCATAGCTAAATGAGGTGTTGTGGTGTAGGCTATGAAGTAGCACTTACACACACAAATTTACAATAGTGGAAAGCCTCGGGGAGTGAGCTCAATGAGACTAGCTAACCCGCGACTTTTTACATTTACTTTTATAGAAGTTGAGTTGAGATTTGAATTTGAATTCAAATTCAATTCTCCTATAATCACTCCTCTAAAAGCAGGGAGATATTCTCTCCATTAAGTCCTCTAAAATTCCACGACTAATCAAGTAGGTGTGTGTTCATAAATGCCAAGTCACTAAGATTTTTACAATGGAAGTAAAAAGATAATAAATCATAGGTATGGGTTCCTATGCCCTTTCCTTCAAGTGAAGCCTTGATGAAAGTTGTCCAAGCTAATCTTCCAAAGTTCCAAGCCAAGTGTGAAGGCTTGAAATGCACCAACAAATAGTGCACACTAGGTGACCCACTTTTTATCTCCATGATTCTCTAAAATTAGAGATTAAAGCATGCTAATTTGATCACGTCACTTGGGATCGCACGATTAGACTTTTAGTTTTAGAGTTTTTTGTATTTTAAGTCTTTTAATTATTATTATTATTTTGCCAAATGTAGCATACATAATGCATATCTTAAAATTTTATTCTTATTATTGTATGAATACACATGGTTATATTACACATAGGCATAACAACTTTATGAATTCCAATGATTAGATACATCTTCCATAGAGATCCCACATTTGTATTTTCCCATGTTCACATTTACAAGTTCTCATGGATTCTTACATGCACATAGTTAACATATATCTCTTCCACAAACTAGAATGATGTCCTTGCATACATACATAGTTGCATATTGAACATGTTTTGTATGCAAGATAGTTAACAATGGAATTTACCATTATGATATCTCAACCAAGTATTTCTTGGAAGAATAAAGACATTCAAAAGGATCAATCAAATTCTTATCATAGAATTTAGAGTTCATTAGCACTTAATTTCATTGTTCGTCTCCAAAGCATGGAGAGAGGACCTCTCCGACCTCCACCCCCACCAAACGTGCACAACATCTTGATTGGCCAACCTTAAAATCCAAGCATATAGAAGTATCAAAATACTTTTATAAATAATTTGTAAGATCGATAAATTAAATTTATCAAATTTTCATGTAATATGTTCATGGAATTCATTGAACTTCAATCTCGAATTTAGGCTATATCAAATCACAAAGTTAAACAATCAACCTTTTCGATCACAATATTTAAATTTAGGTTCAAAATCATTTATAATTCTAGTGGTGATGATCAAGAAACAAATATCATTATCCATTCATTCAAAATAAGATTTATTCCTATATAAATACTCACATATATAGAATCATACATATCAAGGAAATTCAACTAACTCTACTCATATAGACATCTAGCTTGTGTACCCAATTAAAAGTACTAGAAGTGTTTTCCACAACTAGTTTCATATATACTTCATACATTTGATTCATCATACACTTCTTCAGCTTCATGTAGGTGAAATTCATCATTTACTTTTTTGATGAGGAATAAAATATAAACTTTTGTGTTCATATAGAGAAAATTCATAAATACTATTTTGGGGTAGAAGAACATGTAAACTTTCATTCATCATATATTTTTGTTTTTGTTACATTTGCAACTTTTCTATTTTGAAGGGAAAAACCTTAACCCCTTATTCCGAGCCAAGGATCTAGATGCATGTAGGAGCAAGAACAAGGATTTCTCATAGATATGGGTCATGCATCTATATGCTCCTACTCATACAAGTCTACTCTCCTCTTTTGGATAGAATTTCAGAATCCTTATGCTATATCTTATGACAACTAAAACTATAAAGCTTTGAACACAAAGTTGAAACATATGTATTCCTACTTTGGTCAAATAGTATCACTTCATAAGTTGATAATCCATATTCTAGATTCCTTAATTAATTTTCTTTAATGCATACATGCAAATGAAATATATGCTTAATATATAAGAAACATGAAATAACGTTCATAGAAGAATACCACCTAATTTGTTTGCAGGTTATGCTTCAATCTTCAAAGTCATCCAGATCATTTTCAAACCATTTGCAAATACCTGCTAAAGTTCATCAACACATCAATCAAAATTCATTCATTCTCTTCAGGGTTCATCATTAGTACTGGTTCAACATGGATCTTCTTCAAACTTTTCTTTTTTGCATTGATAAAGATTTAGAAGTTTTTGATGAATTTTTCATATTTTCCTCAGTTTGTTTGATAATATCTTCGATCATTTCCTTTTCTTCAAGTTTTTGTTCATTATTTTTTTTCTCATCCTCACCAGTTTCTTGTTTGATATTCTCATATTCACTTTGTCTTTTCTCTCGATTTTTCATCTCATGGATTAATTGAGCTCTCAAATTTTTTACCTTTCTGTGATCAATTAATTTATCATTTTCTAGAAACTTTGGATTATATATTATATAGTATTCATCATTGTTCTGTTTCAAGTGTATTGACTTTTCATATTCTTGCTCATCCTCTTCCAATCTTTCTTGTAATAGTTTTTTAACTTTTTGTTTATCCAATTTTATTCGTTCATGTTTCTTTGCTTCAAAACACAACTTGATTCTCAATTTGTAACATAGTTTCTTGTTCAAAAGATTTCTTATCATGATATCTCTTTGGTGTCCATTGTTTTTGAGATCTTACAAATGATATTGGATTAGATTTTTTTTAATCAAAATATTCTTTGATTCCACCTCTTCCTAAGTTCAAGTGCAAAGGTAAATGTACATGATAACCACAATTTTTTCTTTGTACTATAGTGACCAATTTAAGTTCACAAGCACTCTCATATACAATACAATCCCAAAACATGTGGCTAAATTGATCACACAAAAAAAATCTTTTAGGACGATTGAATCTTCTATGTGTAGCTCTAGGTTTTGATTTTGTATGGTCAAATGAATATTTTTGTCAAGAATTGTAGTAGATATATGCTAGACTTGTACTTGATGTTCATGTTCACACTTGCATGATTGAATTTCTTCTACTTGGTTGAAAAAAATATCAAACTTGTTTTTCAAAATTGAAGCTTCATGATCAATCATATCCTTTAACATTTTACATAATGTTTATTATCTTCAAAAAATTCATCTAGGTATTTATTTAGAGATAATACTTTTTCAATTTTTGACTAGGTAAATATGTTCATCTCTTTAAATTGCTCATCATATTCTAAGAATTTCTTTTCAAACAATGCTTTCACATTAGAATCTGTCTTGTGTGGTGTGTTTTCATAAACGATGTTTGCCTATTGTTTAATTATATAATGAATGTAAAGTAAAATATGAATACCTGGAATTGGCTTCAGGAAGAGGTTCAAAAGTCATTCACATGTGAATTTTGATACATTCTTTGTCTGTTAATCAAATCCTAAGTACAACTTTTGCTAATTATATGATGTGTGTATGCAATCATTCGTTTTTTTCAATTATCAATGAGAGGGGTGGCAAGATGAGGATCACCCACTTGCCAATCTTTCTGGAGGTGCTCATATAAAAAAGACCAGCCCTGGACACCCACAAGGTTGCAAGGTTTTAAGAAACAGCCACTACTTCCAAGGATGTAGAAGCAACTCCAACAATTGTCGATTCGTGTGTATGCATATGCAAAGTGAAAATCGAAATGTATACCTAAGTTGCAATGCCCATTCTTCATGTCGGGTTCACAAATGTTGGAAGTATGTGGCCGCTCCGTTGATCGATCACTACAACCGTCAAATCCAATGATGCAGGCCGGGTGGTTTGAGCGATCTCAGGTGCAGTGGAAATTTAAAAAGATATTAGTAATTCAATTGTGACATAATTCATCATATTTGTAAGTGCTTTTGAACCAACTGATTCAACACTCTTTTTTCATACATGTGCTCATTCACTCATCGTTAGGAAAAATATCTTTCATTTTCTGGTAGGCCCATTCATCATTGAAATATAATATTCAACTGTAAATATTACACTTAGTGAACAGTGCATGTATCGTTATAAGTTTTCAGTGCATAGGGTAATATCATTTTTGTCATTCCAAGGTTATTGTTTTATTATCAACAAACAGATATACACACTGTAGTCAACAGAAGACAGTCGCTCATATATATCCACATACAAATTGAGTGACCGTGCACAATCGTTTGTAGAAACAGATAATGTCGAGATGACAGTAATATGCTAAAGGAACGCTACATGTTTGTAATCGATAGAACAAATCGTAACTCCATTCATAAGTACTTATTATTTGTTTTAGAATTACTCATATTGATTCTTGTTCGCAGAATAAACTAACAAGTAGTGGACAATGGAAAGCACCATATATATCTACGAACTGTATTCGAATTTTTGCAAAGAATAAAAGACAGAGATGCACGCAAAAATAATATAGTCTCGGATTCATTGGAAGCGCAGTAGCCGAGGTGTATAAATGGAGAATAATTGAAAAAAATAACAACATACTAATTAACCTTTTGAAATGGTTGTTACCAGATGATTTAACAACGCAGTCAGATGGTCGGAGAGACGATAAAGCATTAACGCACTTGTCAGTTTAGATGATCAAAATTCTTCGCTTCGGTAGCTCATACAAAACACATGAATCGACTCTCAACTTCAGAGAATTTTCCCAAATTTGACAGAGCATTATCGAAGAATTTCCTCCTTTGATTTAACCAACAAGGCATGTGGGATTCTACGTTTCTGTGTTGATGACAAGCTTGCGCTCGTAGTCACAAATAAACATGAAAGAATGGCCTAGGAGTTGTTGATCATCTCTCTCTTTGTTTTTCTTGATTGATGGAGAGAGGAGATGAGGTTTAACATGCCTCCCGATCACAAGTTAGACCCAACATGCATGTGAGCATGGCACATTGTCGGGATGAAATCCCTCAGGGAAGTGTACATCAAATTTTTTAAGTTAATTGATTTTTTGGTTTTGCTGTGATGTTTGAACCAAGAAAGAGTTATAAATTGTGCATGTTTCTGTTGGTTTAATTGGTTATGAGATGCGGAATAGGTTTGATCTTTGAAACCCTTTGAAACCACTTGAAATTCTAAGTTTTACCCCGAGAGAAACCCTAACTTGGACCCTTAGATTCATCATTTATCCTAAGTCAAACCCTTAAAAATAATTAATCTATGAGCATCTAGTGTGAAACCAGAAAACTTAATTCAAGAAAAATAAAAAAGACTATCCAAAAATCGAAAGTTTGAGAGGAGGTTAGAAGGATCTATAAGGAAGCCCTAGGGCACGCCTATGAATAGATGCCCATGTCTCATTTATTCCTAACCATGGATCTTCCTTGTGCATCTACTCTCCAGTTTATTGTGTGATTGGAAGTAAATTGAAGAAAAGATGTTGGAGTGAAGACTGGAAGAAAAGCTTAAACCGCAAAGATTGAAGTGAAAGCTCGTGGGTATCTTCCCGCACTGTAGCAGGAGGTCTACCTTATATTTCACTGATCGACACTATAGCAACGGCATATTGTATCACCATTCTGCACTATAGCGGCTTCCCGTATCAATGACCCACATTGTAGCATGAATCATTGCATTACTAAGACTTTATTGGAGGACTTCAGCTATATTTGCATTGTATCATTGAGCTTTGTCTGCACATCTATCCGGTGACTTCCACATTTTAGTGTTATATTTGAATTTTTTCGTTCCTGATGCCTATGGTCTTACACATATGCACATTCACTCCTCTCTTCTGAGGGGTAGGGGCCTACAACGATTGCCACACCAGAGAGATAGGGAGAGGTGCCCACTGCACAAAAGCGGCTCATTGGACGTGGGAACGATGCACACAAGGGCCTGATCCAACCCCGCACCTGCTCTTCCCATCACCTGACCTCTTTCAATCTTCTCAACATCTGAACCCGACATGAAGTGAGGTAGTTGCCCGGTGATCCTTGGCACACTACCCACTCCTTGAGAAGAGAAATCAAGAACCTCGGCACCAGATCAGATATTCTAGGTACCAGCATTTTAAATTGTTTTAAGTTTTTGAATTTTCTGCATTGTTGCACGCACCTAAACAGAAAGATTGCTTTTGACTGCCTAACTTTGATCATCCACCTTTTGTATTAGTTATGATCATACAAGTGTGCACTTTTCTATTGATGCATAGATTAAGAATCTACTTCTCAACTTAGATCATAAGAAGAGGAAAACTAAAATGAACAAAATGATTGAAGAACAATTTATGGGATATGAAGAGAAATTCAAGGAAATTGACTTTAACATGAGTGAATCTATAAAATCAAAGTTTGGTATTGTTATGAACCTAATGCAGACTATAAATGCAATATCTGACACTGTACAGATAATGGGCATAAGTATTAAAGATGTAAGAAAGGAAATGGACTCTAAGATTTCTGAATTGAAACATAAGGTTGAGTTGTTGATCAAACAAGTTAATGACCTACAAACATCGAAGTGTGACCATGAACATGAGGTAAAAGTTCAAAGCATATCTACACACAAAGGGTCATTAGGTCTTAGAAGATCCACGCCTAGAGTGATGCCTAGGAAATCAAGTTGGGCAAAGAAGAGACCTATACAATGTTTTTGGTGGGATCAGTTTGTACCTATGTTCTCGGATTGTCTAGCATATGAGAGTGCATGCGGACATAGACTTATAAGTGATCATGAAGGAAAAAATGTGTAAATATCAAGAGGAGATACCTTTTCATTTGGATGTAGGAAAAGGTGGGATAAAGGAATATTTTGAAGAGACCAAGACTAGATCAAAGCCAATTCAAAAGATGTGGAGACCAAAAAGGCATGAAGATTATAAATTTGATGAATAATAGAGCATGCGATCTATTGAGAGTCAAGAGAAACCAATTGAAGAAACCAAAAGTAGACAGATAAAGATTGAAAAGCAAAATTTTGAGCAGATATTGAGACAACAAATGGAAATAGATCATAAAAGAGAATCTGATAGATAAAATCAAGAGAAATCAAAGAAAGAGTGGGATATATATATTTCATTTGATCTAAAACTTTTGACTAATGAGGATCTATTTGATCAAGAGAAAGTTATGAAATTGCAATCCCAAATAAACTTTGATAAACAAATTGAATAAGAAAAGAGTAGAGAAGAAACTCAAGGAGATAAAAAATCTGACAAAGAAGTTAATGAAGTAGAGAAACAGCTAATTGATGATATTATTAAGCAAATCAAGGGGAATGTAAAGGCTACTCCGAAGTCTTCTAAGAGTTTGAAAAAGAATAAGAGAAGTATACATCTAATTTTCCAAGACATATTTGCAAATATTGAAGGATGCTAGTATGAATGACGAAGAGTCATAATGAAAATGTACGAGAATGATCAAGAGCTATCGAATGATAAATATTGATGATAATGCATTACGATGATTGATGAAAATGCACGATGATGATTGATGATAACGCATGATGAAGTTGATGACAATGATGATAGTTGAAGATGATGATGATCATTGATGTTGATGATAATGGATGATGATTAATGATTAGTGATTGATGATGATGATGGTATATGATGATTCATGATTGATGATGATGATGATTGATGCATTAGGGCGAAAAACGGCCAAAAAAGGGCCGTGTAAGGATTTCAATTAGTTGTGCTTAATCTGGATTAAAGTTGTCAACTCATTTTAAAAAAATCCGTGTAAGCGCATTTAAAACGTATCTTGTGCAAATTTTGAAGAGAGAGAAACTCGTGTGATAATCATGAAAAGTATGTGTGATATCTTATGCCTCAAAGTTTGTGCTCATCGGGCGTTCATGAAAATTTGAATTTTCCTCTTGTTCAGGACCTATATAATGTGTGCTTATGCCGTTTTGCACTTTTTTACTCTACTTTCGATAGCAGGCTTGTTTCTCTCTTTCATGTCATTTTAGACACTTTCGCGTCACTCTTCGTAGTAGACCATGGAGAACCTCAACCCAAACACTCTCACTCACTTTTCAACCAGCCAAAATCATTGTGATAAGTTCCATATCAACATTGCAGTTAGTCATGAGTATGCAACGACAAGAAAGGTATGCCGAAGGGCTCTTCAACATTCTAAAGTGGTTGGATTGTAGAAAAAAGGAAAAAAACCATATCGACATATGGGCAGATGGATTTGTTTATCCAATTGATCCACAAACTGGAAGGTATACCCCTTTTCATAATCTTCATGATCTAATTAGACTTCTAGGAGAAACATGGGCATCCCTTCTTATGTAAAAGAAATATCACAAGCAGTGGAAGCTACATTTCAGGATGGCGACTAACTTGCCTACACTGCTCCTACCACTTTTTTTCGGAGCCGTTATGTGGAGAGCTACACAAGCGACTGTTCTATTTCATAACACCAGAACTGTCACGAGCTGGGACTCCATCAATCAGGTAATCACACTTCCTCTGCTTCGTCCACTCCCGTGATGATGATAGCGGCATCCGTTGAAGTAGTGCCCATCTATCTATGTATGTGCAGGAGCACTATGGCACCGTGCAGGAAGTGACCAATGTCGTCTACAAGGGTAGCACTGCAATCAAGTGCACGCAAGTCTACGTTCACAAGGCTATCGTTCACCTTTTCGTTAAAAAATGTGAATCTCTACTTTCATAAATGGGATTTCTTGGTGGTGATGTTCATCTAAGAAAAGATCCAAAGCTTCTACAAAATATAGGTAATGTACAAAAGAGCTTGGACTTTGGATAGCTTGAACTCAGAGGAGAGCTATCCAGAAGTACTGATTCATCCAGATTTTCAATCTAGGAAAATAACTGTCACAACAAATTGGAAATTTAGAAATGTAAGGGAGCTCCTAGAATACCTTAATGAGGCATCATCATAGTTCATATTCTCAATTGATGATGCAATAGTTAACATTGGATCAGAGAAAACATTATCTTGCATAACTTGCCTGCCACCCAGGGTGATCAAGTTCCAACCCTTTAGATTGTAACAAGTCTCCTTCTTTAAGAAGATTTTTTTTCAAACTTCCATTGATTTTTCTTTGCAAGATGGTGACTAAGAATGTGACTGATTACATCACTTCAATTATGTCTTTTTATGGACTATATTCATCTTGGCATTTTTTTGTTTATTTTCAAGATTGTGAGGAGGTTTAAATGGTGCAATGATTATACAGGAACTTGCATATGACAAAATGGATGGTATGACAAAATGGAAAAGATTGGATGACACGACCGATACAAGCGATATGGACCATCTGAAATTATCTGATTGCCCATATCGCTTGCATCGGTCGTGTCATAAAAACTTCTCTATCCTCTTCACATTTAACTTTTCTGTAGGATGGTGACTAAGAATGTGACTGATTACATCACTTCAATTATGTCTTTTTATGGACTACATTCATATTGGCATTTTTTTGTTTAATTTCAAGATTCTAATGAGGTTTCTATTGTGCAATGATTATAAAGGAACTTGCATGAGTAAATTCTAGGTGATTCAAGAATATAAGCCAAGAAATTCTTACATAATATATCTCCCCTTTTAGAACCTTTTTCCATACTTCCATTGATTTTGCTTTTGCAGGATTGTAAGTAAGAATGTGACTCATTACATCACTTCAATTATGGCTTTTTATGGACTATATTCATATTGGCATTTTTTTTTAATTTCAACATTTTGATGAGGTTTCAATGGTGCAATGATTATACACGAACTTGCATATGACAAAATGGATGGTATGACAAAATGGATGGTATGACAAAATGGATGGTATGACAAAATGGATGGTATGAAAAAATGGAAAAGACTGGATGACATGACCGATACAAGCGATATGAGCCATCCAAAATTCTCCGATTACCCATATCGCTTGCATCGGTCGTGTCATAAAAACTTCTCTATCCTCTTCACATTTAACTTTTCAACATGAATAAAGCAAAAAGCACCCAAAATAGACATTTTGATGATAGAACCAATTCAATTTTTCTCGAACCATGCAATGAAGTCACTTTTACTTAGTTGTCAAGAGGATCAATTCAACATTACATTACTCAAGGCATATAAATATAGTTACAATGACCATCTTCCAGATGAAGACTGGCATAATTACATACAATTTGTACATCAATAAATCTTCCAACATATGTTGGTTACACATTAGATTACAATCTTACATTCCAAAAATATAAGGGCATATTGCATGTTCCATAATGGCATTTATTGCTCTCTCCTTGATCAAGATGACCCAAGCATATGGATAGTCTGACAAGTTCAACTCAGGGTTGTAAAACCTGCTTTCCAAGAACCTTACAGCATTTGCAATCACTCTCCAGTCACACGAGGTGTTGTATTTCTATAATGGCACATGTATTTGAGTGTATCCAAACCTTTTTTCTTCTTTCAATGAAGGAATTCCTAGAATGTTTTGATCAATATGCATTTTGAGAAGCTTAGCAGCACTGCAAGGTAAACTTAAATTTAGAATGGATGGCAAGGCTTTAAAATAGAACACAACAAAATGTATGGCGAGGCTTACACTTTGGAGTTTCCATGTTGTGATTGGAGAGAATTCCTTGCTGTCTTCTTTGTCCTAGCCATAACCTATAAAAAAAAGATTATTATCATCAGATAAATAGGACTTTTACTAGAGAAAAACAAATCATGGATCAGTAAGGATTAATATTAGGACATGGATCAATTACACAAAAAAAGATTACATCCTTCATATTTGCAATGTCTTGTACCCCTTTGGGCAATAAATATGTGTATCTATGTACATTTCATGAGTAATAAGCTTTGAAAAGAAATATATTTTATAGAAATAACTCGAAACACAAGCAGAAACAAAGCATGAGACATGACCAATGCAAGCGATTAGGGTCATCAAAGAATATCGGATGGGTCTAATCGCTTGCATTGGTCCTAGTTGCTTGAATTGGTCATGTCCAAAGGAGGTCATCTTGAAGCTTAGATTGCATGTGAACTTTTGTATCTTATTATTGGTTAAGAATTTTAAGAAAATAATGCAACCATTGCGTCCGGAACGTGCCAAAACCCTAAGATTGACTGTCTATTTGCATGATTTTGATACCCGGAGGTCTCGATAAGCCTTTTTGTATTGATTTCCAGACACGACCGATGCAAGCGATTAGGCCCATCCAACATTTTCAGATGAGCCTAATCGCTTGCATTGGTCGTGTCCTACATTCATGCACAAATAGGCTCATCAAGACCTCTCAATATCAGAATCATGTAAATAGACAGTCAATCTTAGGGTTTTGGCACGTTTCGGATGCAATGGTATCATTAGTTTCTTGAAATTCTGAGCCAATAGTAAGATAGGGAAATTCATGACCGATGCAAGAAAAATAAGCCAACTTGCACAAAAAAGAGTTTAAAAGCTTGGAACAAATTTTAAACGCAGAAAAACTAATTAAAAAAGCTTTCACAAAGCACTCAAGAAACATGACCGATACAAGCGATTAGGGTCATCGGGAAATCCTCGAATGTCCTTAATCGCTTGTATCCGTCGTGTTGTAAAATAATTGATCATGATGACCCTAAACCCTCACACAAAATGTGGTCTATGGAAAGTTTTGAAAAGCATGTAAAAACGCGAAGACAACGGTAAGTTGATGGTAGCAAGGAGTTTCACAAAAAATGAAAAAAGTGAATAGAAGAGCTTAAATAGGTCTCTGGGATGATTTGACCGTTGGTGACACGTGGCAATGTATGATTGGTCCATGTCATCTAGCCGTTGCGAATCCCAACGTTACAATGCCACGTGGCATCATTTGAGTGGGCCACGTCATCTAGCCGTTGTGATTCCCAACGTCTTTTGCCACGTGGCACTCACTTATTGGTCCACGTCATGTGACCGTTACCCGGTCCTTCTCGACTATAAATACGGGTCCCGTTCACCATTTCACATTTTCAACCTTCATAGAATTTCTCTCTTCATCACCCATGCATACTTGTGCTACATACCCGATACGACTGATACAAGCGATTACACGCGTTTGACCTACCTTTGACTAGCTTATTTCGCTTGCATCGGTCATGAACTTCCCTATCTTACTATTGGCTCGGAATCAAGAACCTAATGCTACCATTGCATCCGGAGGAACATGCCAAAACCCTAAGATTGATTGTTTATTTGTATGATTCTGATATGGAAAGGTCTTGATGAGCCTATTTGTGCATGAATCTAGGACATGACCAATGCAAGCGATTAGGCTCATCTGGAAATGTTGGATGGGCCTAATCGCTTGCATCGGTCGTGTCTGGAAATCAATACAAAAAGGCTTATCAAGACCTCTAGGTATCGAAATCATGCAAATTTTGATATGGAAAGGTCTTGATGAGCCTATTTGTGCATGAATCTAGGACATGACCAATGCAAGCGATTAGGCTCATCTGGAAATGTTTGATGGGCCTAATCGCTTGCATCGGTCGTGTCTGGAAATCAATACAAAAAGGCTTATCAATGACTGTCTATTTGTATGATTATGATATGGAAAGGTCTTGATGAGCCTATTTGTGCATGAATCTAGGACATGACCAATGCAAGCGATTAGGCTCATCTGGAAATGTTGGATGGGCCTAATCGCTTGCATCGGTCGTGTCTGGAAATCAATACAAAAAGGCTTATCAAGACCTTTGGGTATCGAAATCATGCAAATAGACAGTCAATCTTAGGGTTTTGACACGTTCCGGACGCAATGGTACCATTATCTTCTCCAAATTCTTAACCAATAATAAGATACAAAAGTTAACATGCAATCTAAGCTTCAAGATGACCTCCTTTGGAGACAACCAATTCAAGCGATTAGGACCATCCAAGCTTCCTTGATGGGCCCAGTCACTTGAATTGGTTGTGTCCAATCAAGTATCATATTTATAGCTATATGAATGAATGCTCCATATAGAACAACTAAATGTGTTTATAAATATTATTTTCAACATTAATTATATGTTTCTATAAAGTTAAGGATGATAAATCAAACATGACTGATGCAAGCGATTATGCCCATCGGATATTCTCTGATGACCCTAATCGCTTGGATCGGTCGTATCTCATGCTTTGTTTCTACTTCTGTTTCCAGTTATTTCTATGACTTTAAAAGATCGTTTACTTTTTCTAACCTAGATTTTCAATTTTTTCCACAGATATCTATATTGGATGAAGGCAACTACATTGGGAGGGGGAAGGGAACAAGGAAAACCATAGAGAAGAAAGGAAAGACAAAGATGGATATTCATTCAGTGATCCACTATCTTCCAAAACTGAATCCAAAATTATTTTGTGTTATTCATAAGCAGTATAGTGAAGAGGTAGATTTTTCATTATTCTCCTTGAGGACTCTTTCAAGATACATGGGTTTTACTTCAATACCCTTTAATGCATACAGAGTTTTTCTACTTGAAAGAACAGGTGCATTAAGAATTTTTGGATATGCCCCAGGATTCAATGCTTCAAGGGCAGGCTACTTCCTTTGTTACTCAAGCTATGCAATGGCTATAGGGGTGTCATATGTTCAAAGTATTATTGTCTACAGGAGAAAAGAGTACCTCAAATATAGAGGAGATTTGCTAGAGACAAGTTCATTCAAAAGGCTCAAGAAGGATTAAATATAATTCTATTCAAAGCTTATTACTCATGAAATGTACATAGATACATTGTAATATATTTATATGCCTTGATTAATGTAATGTTGAATTGATCCTCTTGAGAACTAAGCAAAAGTGACTTCATTGCATGGTTCAAGCAAAATTGAATTGTTCTTATCATCAAAATGTCTATTTTGTGTGGTTTTTGCTTTATTCTTGTTGAAAAGTTAAATGTGAAGAGGATAGAGAAGTTTCTATGACACGATCGATGCAAGTGATAGGGGCAATCGGAGAATTTCGGATGGCTCATATCGCTTGTATCGGTCGTGTCATCCAGTCTTTTCCATTTTTTCATACCATCCATTTTTTCATATGCAAGTTCCTGTATAATGATTGCACCATTGAGACCTCATCAAAATGCTGAAATTAAACAAAGAAATTGCCAATCAGAATATAGTCCATAAAAAGCCATAATTGAAGTGATGTTATGTGTCACATTCTTAGTTACCATCCTGCAAAAGAAAATCAATGGAAGTATGGAAAAAGGTTCTAAAAGGGGAGATATATTATGTAAGAATTTCTTGGTTTATATTCTTGAATCACCTAGAATTTACTCATGCAAGTTCCTTTATAATCATTGCACAATAGAAACCTCATCAATCTTGAAATTAAACAAAAAATGACAATATGAATCTAGTCCATAAAAAGACATAATTGAAGTGATGTAATCATTCACATTCTTAGTCACCATCCTGCAAAAAAGTTAAATGTGAGGAGGATAGAGAAGTTTTTATGACACGACCGATGCAAGCGATATGGGCAATCGGAGAATTTCGGATGGCCCGTATCGCTTGTATTGGTCGTGTCATCCAATCTTTTCCATTTTGTCATATGCAAATTCCTGTATAATCATTGCACCATTGAAACCTCCTCAGAATCTTGAAATTAAACAAAAAAATGCCAATATGAATATAGTCCATAAAAAGACATAATTGAAGTGATGTAATCAGTCACATTCTTAGTCACCATTCTGCAAAGAAAAATCAATGGAAGTTTGAAAAAAAGCTTCTTAAAGAAGGAGACTTGTTACAATCTAAAGGGTTGCAACTTGATGCAAGATAATGTTTTTTCTCGAATCTAATGTTAACTATTGCATCATCAATTGAGAATTTGAATTGTGATGATGCCTCATCAAGGTATTCTAGAGCTCCCTTACATTTTTGAATTTCCAATTTGCAATGACAATTATCTTTCTAGATTGAAAATCTGGATGAATCAGTACTTCTGGACAGCTCTCCTCTGAGTCCAAGGCTATCCAAAGTCCAAGCTTTCTTTTCCACCTTTTGTTGAATGATCAGAAGCATCCCAATCTAATGAAGAGATGCAAGGACTAGGCAAATGTATAAGATTTCCATAAGAGCTCCTCCCTAATGTCACCTGATAATATGCAAAATGGACAAATAACTCTGTGCTATTGAAAACTTGAGCGGATTTGTCTGCATACATAAGCTCTTCATATTCCTTACGAAGAACTCTGAATGTTTGTGTTAAACATTCAAGAGGTTGCCACTCTAAAATATTGGAAGGAAAAATATCTGCAATACAAAAACATATATGTTGTTATACAAAACCAACTGAAATGATAGACGATCATTGTAAAACTTCACTTACAGTACAAAGGGAATTGCATATGCTTTTCGAGAACAAGATCCTTAGCATTGTACACATGTTGTACTCTTGCAAACCAACCGCATCTCTTCAATTTGAAACTAAGAATAAGTCCCCTGCAATGGTTTCTTGTGTCGTCTCTTTTAGCATGCTTGACTTTATGGGCACCTCTATAGCTAGGAAGCATAGTTACTCATTCATTTAACTTCACAGAAAGAGGTTTCCATAAAGAATCCTCTCTTCTGTTGTAAACCTCACATGAGGTTACACGATTGGAAGAACGACAAGAAGAAGAAGCCATTAGAATCGAGAAGAAGAAGAATGCTCAAAGCGAGAAACCGACATTCGCAAACTTCGCCAACATTTATAGATAAAAGGGCTTTGTACACGTGGAAACTTTTGATTTGATGTAAACCCTGTCGCCGAATGACCATGGAATTTCGTGAACCCAAAAATATTTCGTATCTTCAAAAATCATTTCCTTCTTGGAACTTTAAAGATATGCATTGTGTGATGTGCAAAAATATCTTTTTTTGCATCAAACCAAGAAATTGTACACTGAATACAAGAATCTTCATCACTTTCGCGGCGCTTTTAGATCATATTCTCTTAAAAAAAGAATTTCTTTATACGGTTAAAGGAGACAACAATGTTATATTCTTGTACACGTGGAAAGACTCTATTTGTCAATTTCCTTAATCTCTCATTAGCAAACAGCCCCTTTTCGGCCGTTTTTCACCCTAATGATTGACATTGATGATGAATGACAATGATGATGTTGATGCTGGAGGATGCTGATGATACTAATGTTGATAAAGAACGATAGATCATGAAGATGAAGAAAAGCTGGATTAATCAGCGATGAAGATGAACCGAATGATCAGGTGAAATGTTTCCGATTTGAAATCTATTTTCTTTTCTAAAGAGCATTTGCATTGCATTTTTGTGTGTGATAAAGATATGTATGAAGTAAACAAACTCAAGTAGGGATCAAGAAAGCAAACATTTATTATGGTTTTGCATGAAGCATGAACGATTAGAAATTATATGAATGGAATCAAGTAGGGAACTAGAGACTTTTGGGAGTGAAAGCTTGGGAATGTGATGGCATGCTTAGATTGAGTGAATGTATATGCTGATTGATTCAAACGCTTAGTGAGTGAGATTCTTTGGATCCTACTATTTATTTGTTGCGAGATCTTACCTCCATATGGATCATGAATTATGAAAAACCTTCATTCTCAAGCCAGCTTATATGTCTGTGCATGTTGTTACAGTGCTGCGATGGGCTAGTAGGTGGGTGGAACCACCTTGGTCGAGTGATCAAGGCCACAAGCTAAAGCTAGTTTCATCGCAGGCCTGACGTATCCATTGTCATGCGCTTGCATGGGTCAGTAGGTGGGTGGAGTCATTCTAGTAGAGTGGTCAGAGCCATGAGCTGACATTGATTTCATGTATGCCTGACATTGTTTATGTCATGCGCTATTTTAGGGTTGGCAAACAGGTGGGGTAAACTTGGCCGAGCGGACAAGTCCATGAGTCACACCCGATTTCGACATAGGCCGACTCATGAAAATACAAATAAAAAGAAAAATGCTGAGCTAAGATGAAGTGAAAGATGAAAGAAAAGAAAAAGAAAGAAAAAGAAGGAAAATGAAAAAGTAAAAAGAAAAGAAAAGAGATATAATGGAGAGTTGGACATTAGGAGATAAATAGGGGAAATAGGGCATGCTCTATGAACTAAGTTAGTAGAGCTTGGTATATGCTAGTACTTAGGATAAGCTCCTAGATCTGAACGATTTGAACAAACAGAAGATCTACGAGGCATTCGGTTTATTCATATGGTTACTTGTCTGATTGCAGAAACAAAAACATAGTAAGATCTTTGTGAAGCTTGCTGTTGTGAAACAACAAACTACTACCTAGCAAAATCACCAGGTGAAGAGAGAGCACATGTCCACCCATGCAACTCCACCCATATATATACCTCAAGGCCAAGGGAGGAAATGTGAGGAGAGCTTATTAAGTGTCCTCTCCACATGGATTCTAATTCAAGGCCTTCTAACCTTGGAAATCACATGGAATCTCATGTCCCTCACATGGATTCTAAAAGGATTTCTCCCAAGCTTGTACATACAAATCTCAAGGCTTGAGAGGCCTCCCTAAGGGTTTAATACCATACCCTTAAGAAATATCAATCCTAAGGGTCAAAACCCTTCAATTGGGAGTAACTAAATCCAAATAACTCAAGGGTTCAAACCACACTCTTGGATATACTTTCCCAAGGGTTTCCCCATAGAATCCAAGGGTTCTCCAAGTGGTTTTGGACCCTCAAAACCCATGTTTTTGGCCACTTTGACCCATAATTATACAACATTCTTCCCCCCTTTAATATTTTCATCCTCAAAAATGTGTGTAGGTATAATATGTGAAGTATTCCCCTGTGCACCATGATCTATACTGAGCATGGTCATCTCTCTCTTTAGATTCATTTCTAGTAATCAGATAAGGGCTAATCCCTACCTGATTCTGAAAAGAAATGAATCAAAATCCCTACCCAAATCACTTTCTCTTAGTCCACCTGAAGGTACTTGCATGCCTTGTACCTATGGACTAGTGAAAAGGGTGGACTTCTTTGGTGGTCTTTTTCTTTTGGCACTTTCGCAAACCTTGAGCTCCCTAAAATAATACATTTCAGTACACTTTGTACTTCCCTACAAATTTATATTTTTAGGAGTCAATGATAGAAATTTGATTTCTATCTTGAAAGGGCCAGATACTAGGGAGAGGAATCTTCAGATGTTCTAAATTTAAGTTATTCTTTTATAGTCCTTTTTTAAATACAAATATACTTTATTTGTATTTGATAGGACTTAGCTAAAGATAAGAACTTAGCAAAGTGGGTCTAGTGAGTCCTTGCTTAAAACATGCTCAATGAGGAGACATACTATCTTCTCATTCCTTGGCAACTTTAGTGGACTTATTTCAATCATCGAGGTTTTCTTGAAACATAAAGTTCAAGAATTCGGAATGATAATATACCCAATTTTGAAAGTTCATGTCTACAAGTGGATCCCTATCTTGATCATCTTTGATTTTCCCTAGATTAATTCTCAAAATAGAGTTTAATCCTTTTTGGAAGATTTGACATTCAAGACTTAGATCCAAAGATGACTTTAGGAATTGGAATTATTTGGGTCTCTACCTTGTTCTTTGTTAGCTAGTTCTTTCTAATGAGAATCAATACTAACTATCTTGAACTGATTATGGTTCATACTCAAGATAGTTATGTATACTAACCTTAAAGGTCACCAAAGCTTTGCAAAGAGCAAGAGAGCTTATTAAACCAATTCCTTTAAATCCTCAATATAATTGAGGAATAATGCTTCATGGGGATACCTTCTAGATTTTCTATTGGATGGAATTAAGATTATTCAAGTTTTGCAGCTTTAGATCCAAGGTCTTGCAATAAAGATAGCTATTTTTAGGCATCATATCTCAGATCTTGCTATGAACATTCTTGAATCACTTGTTCTCACCAAAGATTCAAAAGAAGATCTTTTACAGATCATTCTTTCATGAATAGTCTTGACTTTACTTTTGGATTTTGACTTCATAAACTCTCAACATTCTTTACCCTCTTACTTATCCAAATTTATTGTTCCATATAAAATTTGGCTATGCATTTTATTAAGAAAAATGCATCTGCTTAAGAGGATAAAAGATAGCCTTTTTCTAGGGTAAATGTCATGTTCATTCTATTTACCCTTTTGTTCATACAACTACGTGTATTAAATTGGTTCAAGGAGGTACCTTTCTACACCTCATAATGAACCTAAGACCTTAATCGAAATGGTCTTATCTTTAAGGCTTATCCTGATGTTTCCTATCGGATCTTGAGCCTATTTTCTCTTTGGCCATTAGAGAAAACTCTCAATGGGAGTTAGTTCTCACTGTCCCATACCTGTGAGTTCTTTCTCCAATCCGTAGAACCACATTCTTAATGTTTCCATACATATATATATATATATATATATATATATATATATATATATATATATATATATATATATATATATATATATATATATATATATATATATATATATATATATATATATATATATATATATATATATATATATTAATCTTTTTCATGCTCTTTGATTATTTACCATGATCATGAATTCCATCTTGGAATTCCTTGGCATCATAATCACGAGAGAAAAACTAAGGTTTCTTAATCTAATGCCAATTAATTCAAAGGTCTCTTTAGGTTGACCTTTGAGCTTTCCTTGGTATCAAACTATAAAAGGGTTTGATCTTTTTGACCAATGTAGGCCTCTTGGATTATCCAACCATAAGGGGTTTGATAAACTTTGACTAATTTAGGTCACTTGGCTTTCTCAAAACTCCTCTAGCTAATTTAACATGAGATAAGATCAAGTCTTTTCTCCTTTAGATCCCTTTTTCAATGATATTGACCCATGGGAGTTTCTTGGGATCTTCAACTCATACCTTCCCGAGTTGATATTTTTGCTTAAGTCTTCAACATCATGTTGATGTTCTTCAAACCATTTACTATTCTCCTTTTAGGGATCAACAATTATATGTCACCCTTTTGACTTAAGCAAGTTGACATGCATATTGATCCAAACTTTGGATCCATCTTTATCCATTCTCAAATGCCCTACTCTTTGACTTAATTTACTTGCCATAATGGAATTCGTTAATGAATTCCCTTCTTACCTATCCAATTCTTACGTTGTTTGAGATTTAACTCAAACACACTTAGATACTTGGACATCCAATGTACTCCTTAACTTTCATGAAAGAGTTAAGGAATATCTTTTGCTTAGAAGTATCATATTGATGATACCTTTCTTCCCCCCTTTAAGGAGTTTTCGTCCTTGAAAACTATAGGAAATTGATTTCCTATCCAAATGGGAGGCTCATTTATGCTAAATCCTTGATTGAAAAAGCTCTTGAATATCCTTGAGCTTAAGCTTCCATTATCCTTAAGTTCAGTGTCCCATACCACTGAACCCACTTAAGTGACATTGTAAACCTAGATGTCCCATACCATCCGATTTACAATCTCACCTTAGTGTAGATAACTTTTAGCTCTTACGCAAGGATTAAAATCCCTTCATTTTAGTCTTATCAAATATAATCAAGATCTTTGTAAGTTACATTCTTACAGAGTCTTGATTTGTTCTTGAAAAGACTTTGAAAATTAAGCTTTCATTGAATTAAGATGTTCTAAATGGTTACCTTTTTAACCATCTTCATAAATTGTTTCTTGCTCATAAAGCACATTTTGGAGTAGAGGTATCAAGAGTTTCTTTCAACCCTTTAATCTTCCTCTTCTCTTGATATGCTTAATGAGTTACAACTCTTCACTCTTGAAGGAATTTTCTCAAAGCTCCAAATGGATCGTGCCTCTTGCCAATGAAGGAAGAAGCTTATTGTGGAAGAAATGAACGCTTAAAAGGGAAAAATTGTTCAACCATTGTTTCCCTAATATGTCATTTTAAGATATTCTCTTCCCCCTTTTAGTGTGATCATTATCCTCAATGATCAAACATTGAAGTTTTGAAGGCTTATGAACTTCTTAACATCATTTATGATGAAAGATCACCCATGTATGTAGGGTCTCCTATAGGCTTTTGATTTCTCTTTTGGATGTCTTTTGGACTGAATATAGCTTCACTTGTAGCAAAAGTCCTTGGCCTTGCTAATCAAGCATGCCACGAGTATTATGGAATTTGAAAATTCCATAAGTAGGACTCCAAAGCATAAGGTTTGTCTATCTGTTAAATTTTTTTGGCTTTTGGATTAATCCAACATATAAAAAGCATAAAAGTTAATGGGCATTGAGTCTCATAATCTCATCACACCATTAAACTTTTATGTTTCTGACTTCATATGAAGAAGTCATTTTTTCTATCTTAAAACCTTAAAATTATTCAAGTTACTTCTCTCTCATGTCCCATCAACACATGCATATATGATCCCATTCACTGATGTGCATACTTAATGTATGTCCATGGCTAGTACATCTTTACTTGGAAATGCTTAGCATGTATAAGGTCCAAGTACTAAACCCCTCCTTAACACATGCATGAAGTTCACTTTTAGAACTCCATTTAATGCATGTATACATGTTTGTGCTTTCCATTCATGTTCATGTCATGCTATGATGAACCTTCAATGTTCAATATATAATCATCTTCTAAAAAGTGAGTCCATTTCATGCTAATGGGAAAGGTACCATTTAAATGAATCATTCTATGGTGAAACAACAAACTACTACCTAGCCAAACCACCAAGGTGAAGAGAGAGCACATGTCCACCCATCCAACTCTGGCCACCCATATATATACCTCAAGGCTAAGGGAGGAAATATGAAAAGAACTTGCCAAGTGTCCTCTCCACATGGATTCTAATTCAAAGCCTTCTAACCTTGGATATCACATGGAATCTCATGGCCCTCACATGGATTCTAAAAGGATTTCTCCCAAGCTTGTAGGTACAAATCTCAAGGCTTGAGAGGCCTCCCTAAGGGTTAAATACCATATCCTTAGGAAATATCAATCCTAAGGGTCAAAACCCTTCAATTGGGAGTAAATAAATCCAAATAACTCAAGGGTTCAAACCACACTGTTGGAGATACTTTTCCAAGGGTTTCCCCATAGAATCCAAGGGTTCTCCAAGTGGTTTTGGACCCTCAAGACCCATGTCTTTGGCCACTTTGAGCCATAATTATACAACACTTGCATTTGCTTAATTTTATAAAATTTATACTAGTCTTTATAGATTTGCATGGAGTGCATGAGATTTTCAATTTTTGAAGAGAAAGACATTAAAATAAAAAAGAGTTTCCAAAAGAATCTTGATATACGTCTATTGGATTTTGCATGTTTGCCTATCGGGACGATGTGCAGGTTTAGTGGGGGTGAATGTCGGGATGAAATCCTTCAGGGTAGTGTACATCAAATTTTTTAAGTTCATTGATTTTTTGGTTTTGGTTTGATGTTTTAACCAAGAAAGAGTTATAAACTGTGCACGTTTGTGTTGATTAAATTTGTTATAAGATGAGAAATAAGTTTGACCCTTGAAACCCTTTGAAACCAATTGAAAACCTAAGTTTTACCGTGAGAGAAACCCTAACTTCGACCCTTAGATTCATCATTTACCCTAGGTCAAACCCTTAAAAATAATTAATTTATGAACATCCGGTGTGAAACCAAAAACCTTAACTCAAGAAAAAGAAAAAAGATCATCCAAAAATAGAAATTTTGAGACGAAGTTAGAAGGATCTAGAGGAGCCCTAGGGTGGGCCTATGAATAGATGCCCAAGTCTCATTTGTTCATCCTCGTGGATCTTCCTTGTGCATCTACTCTCCAGGTTATTGTGTGATTGGAAGTAAAGTGAAGAAAAGATCTTGTCGTGAAGATTGGAAGAAAATCTTGGACCACAAAGATCGAAGCCGAAGCTCGTGGGCATCTTCCCGCACTGTAGCAGGTGGTCTACCTTATATTTTGCCGATCAACACTATAGCGACAGAATATTGTATCACTGTCCCACACTATAGCGGCTTCGCGTATCACCGACCCACACTGTAGCAGGAATCATTTATTAAGAGATTTTATTGGATGACTTCAGATATATTTGCATTGCATCATTGAGCTTTGTCTACACATCGTTCCCAATGTCTATGGTCTTATACATATGCACATTCGCTCCTCTCTTCGGAGGGGTAGGGGCCTACAACGATCGCCATACTAGAGAGAGAGGGTGAGTTGCCCATCGCGCAAATGCCACTCACCAAACGTGGGAACGGTGCACACATGGGCCTGATCCAACCCCGGGCTAGCTCTTCGCATCACCTGACTACCTTCGATCTTCCCGACAACGCACACCTTCATTCATCAATGAATTTCTTCTCTCTTTGCATGAACTTCGTAGCTCTCCCGTAGTGCTTCTACATGTGAGATCATGTTTGTACAAATAATATAGTTGACATCACATTTGCAGTCACAAATGATTTACAAATAGTTCTCTATGAACATATCATAAGCAAACATTTTTGCATAAAGTTGAAAAAAACGTTTTTTACAATAAAGCATACTATTGTGCCTAATAAAAACTTCAATTTTAGTACATCTTTGGCATATAGAAGATACTTGCTCAGTGTCCTCTTGTTTGATTATGGATTCTCTCTATAACTTCCAAATCAGTGTCGAATATCATATAAAACTCTTGGGCATAAAACCTTCCATCCCTCCCCATAGCGCGAAGATGAAGCTCACTTTTTATCTCCACGATTCTCTAAAATTAGATATTAAAGCATACTAATTATATCATGTCACTTGGAATCACATGATTAGACTTTTATTCTTAGATTTTTTTTGTATTTTAAGACTTTTGATTATTATTATTGCTTTACCACATGTAGGATACATAATGCATATCTTAAAATTTTATTCTTATCATTGTATGAATACACATATGATTATATTGCACATAGGCATAGCAACTTTATGAATTCCAATGAGTAGATACATCTTCCATAGAGATCACACATTTGTATTTTCCCGTGTTCACATTTACAAGTTCTCATGGATTTTTACATGCCCATAATTCACATATATCTCTTCCACAAATCAGAATGATGTCCTTGCATACACACATAGTTGCATATTGAACATGTTTTGTATGCAAGATAGTTAACAATGGAATTTATTATTATGATATCTCAACCAAGTATTTCTTGGAAGAGTAAAGACATTCAAAAGGATTAAACAATTTCTTATCATAGAGTTTAGAGCTCATTAGCACTTAATTTCATTGTTCCTCTCCAAAGCATGGATAGAGGATCTCTCCGAAAACGTCTGACCAACTCTAAATTTTTCTCAATACTAGGATGTTCTCCAGATGGTACATCGTGGTTCTCGAAAATAACTTCTTATCTAAACTCCTTCTTGGAGATTAGGAACACAAATTTTTCCTTTTCTTTTTTCAAACTTGGCAGATGAGGTAGTATCAAGTAGGGGAGTTCCATTTGAATTTAGATCACAAGATAAAAGGGATAATTCTACTTTTATTGTGTACAATAGTGAATGCATGCAAACATTGTTAATGAGCATGAATGGGAATTTCAAAATCTGTGAAGCAAAGAATGGATAAATTAAGGATATAGACTTAATCTAGATAGTAATGAGAAGACACATATATCTTCATTCATGGATTGGTTATATACTCGTACGTAGCCAGTCAGTGCAAATAATGAACAAATCTCACATGAATAGAGGGAGATAATGACAGGCTCACTAGTAATTTATATATTATTGTAAGCCCAAATGTTCACTAGTATGTGGGCTTATGGATAGCATATCAGAACTCAAGTTAATGCTTCTTTGTGTAAAATACAGGATTCTAGTAGTGTTTCTTCTGTCAAGCATAATTACATGCTAATTCAAAAGATACAAATCTTATAGTCTGAACCTGGTGACATAGGGACCATTGTTGGCATCTATGAAATATCATTTCATATCTTCAAGCAAGTAAACAAAAAATATATTTCTTATAGTGTAATTTATTATTATTTTAAGCACATGTAATAACCTTTTGCATTTTTATAATTTTATAGGCTATTTTTAAGATTAATTGGTTTTGAGCCAAGTATAAATGTAGTAATTCCTCATTAATATGGGAATTATTTGGGTTTTTGGAAACTCACGCTTCAAAGATGATATAAGTAATTAAAGAACTGTATATTACTAGACCTGCTTTTTGTTTATAAAACCCCTAATTCTCAACCTAGATGCAATTCATTGTTTGAAAACATTACAGCTAGACAGATCAAAGAAAGTCATCTTGATGATGTTGGACGGAAGATAGAATCATTCTACATGACAATGATAATAATCTAATCGATAAGAATGATAATACTCTATGTGCTGATTCTATAGATGATGAAGATGAACTACCTCAAATTAATATTAGTCCATCAATAGATTATGTAGTTGATGAGAATACAAATTCAACAATTTACCAGTAAGTGGAGGAAAGTGAATTTCATAACCTTTATTCCACAATTTTCAATATAGATCTATTTTTGAGGACAAAAGTCTCTCACATCTATGTATGCATGTGTGTGATATATGTTGATGTATAATGATGCATGTGTGATATATGCATGTGTATGTATGTACATACATACATATATATATATATATATATATATATATGTGTGTGTGTGTGTGTGTGTGTGTGTCTGCATGTGTGTGCATGTTGGTGATATATGCATGTGCATGTTTATGAACATGTGTGGATGTGTGTATGATGTGTGAGAAGCCGTATGTGTGTTTACAAATGTGTCTATATTTGCATGTGTGTTTGATATATATGTATGCAAGTCTTCATCTCTATTATCTATATCTATATTATGGTCCTTATTGAATGGCATAGCTAGATATAGAGAGTCATAAGTTTGGGAGGATAGTTATCTATAAAGGAGTTGGTGATCCTAAGAGTTCAGCTCGTTACACTTCTGTTATATATTTCAATAGATGTATATGTATGTATGTATGTATGTATGTTTGTATATGCATGTATATATATATATATATATGTATATATGTGTGTGTGTGTGTGTATCTTTGTATATGCATGTATACACACACACACACACACATACATATATATATATATATATATATGTATATATATATATATATATATATATATATATATATATATATATATATATATATATATATATATATATATATATATATATATATATATATATATGTATATATATATAGATATATATATATATATATGTGTGTGTGTGCGTGTGTGTATGTATATGTATATGTATATGTAGATAAACAAATACACAGATATATAAACACACACACACAAACATACACACACACACAATATATATATATATATTTTATATATATATATATATATATATATATATATATATATATATATATATATATATATATTGTGTGTGTGTGTGTGTTCCTACTTTGAAAATTGGATGCATCCAACTAAAGGTGGTGATAAGGGCAAGGGTGGTCATGGAGGTGAAATTAATGAAGTTAAAGAGAACCATAAGCAAGGCTCTTATTTGTCCTTCTGTCAATGATATTCATGAACCTAGATACGATGAAGTTCCTTCACTTTTGGTTTTTTTTTCTCTTAATCAAGATGTATGTCAAGACTTGATTACAATGGATTTCATTCTTAATCTTGTATTTCGCATTTAGAGAACTACCCTACCCACTATGGATTTTTTTATCTTATATATTGACATCTTGTGTGCCCCTATTGTTTTACTTAGTAGGATTGAATGATGCCTCGAATTTCCCTATTAAAATGTTCTTCACCTTGATAAATCTTTAATGTGCATCAATACCCAACTTGCTTCTTCACTTCTTGAATGCCTCAAGGATTATGCACCATTCGATAGTGACTCCGAAGCACATAGATGCATCTGATTGATGGTTGTCCCAATAATACTTGAAACACTTGGAACTAACAACTTTCTTCTCCTTCCAAATACACACAGGATTCGTCTAACCCTCATGTTTGAAAGATTGCATGATAACCTTTTGACAAATCAGCTCACCAACCTTTGCAACCTTCTAGCTTCCTTGTGCAATAGCAATGAGTAGTCAGTTCGCCCTTTTCCCACTATCTTGATAGCTCCAAAATCCTCTTTAAAGCAGTCTTAAACCTCTAGAATACACAAGCCCTACACATAAATAGTCTTTCCAAGCTCAAAGAGCAGAGAACCACATGTGGAAAAAGCACACATGTATATTTTGAATGTAATAAACCTTAAAATATATACATGGTCTTATAGTGTCAACTCCTTTCCAATTTTTCTTGAACTTGATGTACGATAAAGATGGCTAAAGCACATGGAAAATGAAACATAGATACCCTAACTTTGGAGATCAAGATGAAACATGTATATTCATAGCTTCTACCTTCTACCCTAAAATGGAGACAATGAGTAGAGCATGCAAATGGGGATGAATATTAGGAAAGCACTTCCCAATCATTCAATGAACTAACCAACACCTCCAAAAATCTTTCTTACTATCTATCCCAAGACGGAAGCTTCAATGGAGACTTTGAAGAGTAGCACATGCTTGGCAATAGTGTTAAAGGTTCTTCTAGATCCAATAGGTTGAAGCCCAACGAGCATCAAGTTGAGTATTTCGACCTTTAAATTGTCAATCCAAGTATGTTTCCTTATTCAAGTGTATGAAGACTTTTCTCACAATGGTATCTGAGTCCCTACACATGCCCAAGAAGAAGATCAATTACCATACATGCAGTTAAGAGCAAGAAATACACACAAGAATTATGGAGAAAACACTTATCTTAGGTGTGTAAGTGATTCTAAAACCTCCGGAACACCATGGAAGCCTAAAATGAACAAGGAAATGCAAGAGAAGAGCTATAGAAGAGAGAGGACTAGACTCTCTCTCAAAAATAACAAAAAATTCATATATAATTAAGGTTTCAACCTTTATACCAAAAGTCTTGATCATTTTCACATGCATTTTTGTACAAAAAAGACTTAAAAATATCCTAATGCTAATAAGATAAAACATAATAAGTATCTAATATATTAGAAGAAGGTATAAAAATTGGTGAATCACTCTTGAGTCCCAAGGATAGATTGGACTTTAAAAATGTGGAGTGTTTATACATGAGTATTTTTGAATAGCAAAAAATCTACATTAAATGAACAAAATAAGCTCATGTGGCAAGTTTTGTGACTTGGTTCCAATTCCCATGACATTGAGGTTTCTTTTATTGCTTGTTCTTGTCCCAACATATTTTGCATGAACTTCATGACCCCAGTGAAAGATTTGGTGAACCCTTGTAGCCTTGAATCTTTATTCGAGGTCTATTCTTAACTTCTTTTTCCGTTGTTCATTTTATAAAAAATGTGTGATTTTCTCTATTCAACACGGAATCCTTGATGATGTTTCCTAATGTATATGGCTTCCATTTTTCCTTTTTGCAAACTCTAGTATCATGTTGGAAGTGATGTTCTTCACATTAGGTTTTTCTCGTTTCTCATTGAGGGTTGGTATAGGAGATTTTATGACCGCCCCTCCATAAGATCAGACTTGTGAAAGCCTGTATGTTTCTTGGTACACTCAATTCCATGCTTTCCTGATGCCCATGTTCATGTATTCTTTCTACTTCTTCTATATATTAGACCTACGATCGCTCTTAGGTGCAGACCATGACATTATTTTATTAAAAAGGAAAAACACTTTAAGTCTACGTTTTTTTGAGGTAGTTGTGTACCACGCTTAACAATTTCTCTCATTGGAATAACCAAAAATTACACTCTTCTTCCATAGCATCTACCTTTTCCATACCTCTTGTTGAACATGTACTTATCAAAAATATCCAAATACTTTCAAGTGTGCAAGATATATTTTTCTTCCACTCCAAGATTCCTCTAGTGATCAATGATAAGTCCCTAGGTTCAAGACATTTTCATAATTTCTAAAATAGTAGGAATAAAATTTCCCCATAAATATTGTGATAAAGACCTTGACCTCAGGGAAACATTTTGGAAATTGATTTTTAACTATAATTATATTAACATTCCTCATCCTTTTCTACCGTAAATTTGTATATGTAATTTGCTTCTTACTACGTGATATAAACATAGCTTTGTTACTTGTTTGTGTGATGTCTATTGTAAACATTTGTTTCCCTTCTTCTTGCTCTTGTTTTCAGATGTCAGCCTTTTGGATCATGAATAAAACAAACCTTATGGTTGATTTGCTCTTGGTAGCCCTTTTCCACCATCTATCCTACAAAAATAAGAATTTTAATAATAATAGGTACATGAGGTACCTCCCATGAGCATTTCTTCATTAAAAGTTGATCCCTCCAACATTATTTATCATATTTTATGATTAATAACCTAGTGCAAAATATGTTTTTTTTCTTTGACACGTGAAAATTCCAAAAAGAAATTATTTTATACATGACATATGGTTGTTGTAGCCACTCTCTATAAACCATATGTCATCCATAACATGTTTTTCATGATAATCATGCCTCGTTGCAGGTAAATGATCATTATCATGTTCATTTTGTGAATAAACATAGCGTCTATGACCTCTATAATGTCTAGATACGTACATTGATCCTCTATGAGAGCATTCATTTTCATAATGTCCTAGTTTTCCACAAACATAGCATCCATTCCTTTTATTCCTACTTTTGTGATTTCTGTTGCAATTCCAGTCAAACCTCTTGATATTCCTCTTGCTCTACCGTTCCTTTCTTCAATGGAGCCTTGCTTGTTTTCTTCTTGAGTGCCTCTTGATGGTTTCTTCTTCCTCTTCCTCTATTTGAACCTCTTTCAAATTTTCCTTTGCCTCTACCTACATAAAGAAGTTGATTTTTCACATTGCTAGTGATAAGTGCTTTTGAATTCGACAGTGTAGGTTTGTGCATGTTTTTTTTGGTCAGTAAGTCTCATCTCGCAACATGTCATATATATGAGAGGTGGAATTTTACATTTGAATCTATCAAATAATCATTTCTTGAGGACTTGTAGTATCCAAAGTGATAGGAATCAATTTCCATGAGGAATTGAACTACTTCATGCACTAGAGTGGCTTCAAACTTAATGCAGTTATGTACTCTATTGCAATTTCCATCCAATATGATATAACAATTTTTAAATGTTTGGAAATGTAAATATGTATCATCGTTATAATTATCTACAACTTTGATCTAATACATGACAATTATGAAGTTGATCTTTGTTACCACCTAGTTTGTTACCATCTAGTTGATGTATTCCTCCAAAATCTACCATGAGGAAATCATCTAAAATTCATTATTGTGGGGTTTCATACCCTTCCCCCATTATTTCTTAGCACTAGTAGAATTGTTTAGTGAAAATGTACTTATAAGAATTTAAATAAGACTAACAACTAGTAGAACTAGACTCCAAAGAACATGAGTTAAAAAAGCTTATATCAAAACCATTGAAGAAGAGAAGAAATGGAGAAATATGTCATTTTTGTGATGCTATTCGTTTTCTGTTTTTTGGTGAGTGTTCTGCTTGCATAGTAGATGGGCCCATACACTTTAGAAGAATAACATAACATAGAAACAAAGACTCTTAGCGCAAACAAGGTAGCATTTGGGTGTGCATGGATCTCTCATGAACAATTAGGTTTGGCAAAGAATGGAGCTACACATAGGTTGATATTCAAGTTCTTAAAAGCTTCACGTATTTCTCAAATATAATCTCAAGAGTTGATCTTGCTTGTATGTAGTTATATAGGCCTTTAAGTATTTTAATACATCCTTATAAATTAGTGTTAATGGATAGGTTTAAGAGGAATTATTTACTTCTTAGGATTTCTTAGGGATATCCATATGAAGCATGGCAGTGACCTTACAGAGATCCAATATAAGACCCTTTGTAGGAACATATGACCTAAGCAATTTCTCTTTGTGAATAAAGAGTTGCATTTTGGAAGAAGTAATTTTTTCTCTCTTTTAAGACCTCTCAAATAAATCTTTCAAGTTTTCAATATTTACATGAAAAATTTCTTTAAGATTGGCTACAAAAAAATTATGAGTAATCCATCAAAACGCATGAAAAACTTGTAAAATTTATCCCAAGAAGCATGTAGAAACTCCTATTCAAAGGAGAAAAACTTCATTTAGTCCAAAAGCCATGTACTTACATACATGTGTACCACATCCCGTGATAAAAGAGATTTGTTTTTGTGATCTTTCAAGTGAATTTTCATCAAGATCCAAAAACAATTGCATGAAACTTGTTGAGCATATTTTTGTAAATCAAGATTCAAAATTAGTTTCATGAAGACAATGGGATTAAAAAAAAATCCAAGGCCATTAGTTTCAACTATCAATCAAATAAAGAACACATTCTCACAATTATCTCTTCCATTCACAAATTAGTTTTCTTTTTTAGATTACATGGAAAGGTAGCTTAGATCTAAAAACTAATTTGACATTTATTTACATATAAAAATAACTCATGAATTTAAAATTACAAGAGAACACTCATGTTTTTTAGTTATAAACTAGCAAGCACCTTGCAAAGCTAGCCCTTTTCTTGATTGAAATAGGAGACATGATGACAAAGGCACTTGACGGGATAAAAGTTTGTAGATTCAAAGTTATGGGATGTATTCAACCTAACAGAGAATGAAGACTCAAGAATTCTTTGGCGTGGGGGTGAGTTTTTGGAACATCAAGCTTGCATTATGCTTGATGTGGATATGCTCTACATCAAATCCATCATTTGGATGGTGACATATATGTACCTTGAAGAATAGCACATATGTGCACATTATTTCTTTGTATTAATTGGTTGATCAGTTATGATAATTTCTTATAAGAATGAAGGTATTTACCTTAGTATAAGGAAAGAGAAAGAGGCCTAAAAGCCATGAGTTAGAAGTGATTGAGATTGATTCTCAATCAATCATTCAAGAATTAGGTATGACTTCAGCTTTCTTTTTTCCTAGATTGTAGAAAAATATTCCAATCAATCTAAACTACCAAAATGGCGTAATTTCGAATTCAAATTTATGATAAAAAGTCTTGATCATATCTTCAAGAGTCTATATAGAGACTCAAAAGAATTTTTACAGTAAGTAGTGTGTTGATTTGAAGCAATATGTATACTCTTTGATCATCATTCCTTCTTCAGCAGACTCAATCAAGTTAGAAGTTTAATTCTCTCTCTTTAGAGCTTAAAATACGTTTTTAAGCATTCATTGGAAAGTTACAACAATCTAGCATACGTGTAAAAAGTTTCAAGGCATTTGGTTTAGTAGTTTCAGAGAAATTTCGGTTTTATAGTCGGAGGGTCATTGTCTACATGACATCCAGTGAGTGTTAAGGTGTTTGATCCTTCATTGGTTGATATAAACTAGGGAATTTATGTATTTTAGCAAGACAACCCTATTTATGAAGCTCCCTTAAGAGGAAAGTTTCCATTTGTAAGTATGCTAGTTGCTCTTTGTGTTTGAAGTCATAACTTCCATCCATATTTAGAAGGCATTTGTGAGATAGTCATGGTGCAAGTTATCTCTTTTGCATCAACTTTTTCTAGTTGATGCTCCAAAGTACCTATTGGATTTTATTACTAAAGATTATCTACACTTTTCGAGTCTTATACTATAAAGTAAACATTATCTGCCAGCTGTAATCAAATCGTGGACCTTGATATTTCATCTAACTCATCCCAATCATCTGCATCCATGTCCACAGGCTTCTTTGAGATTCCATTTATTGGCTTCCATTGCCTCCTCTAAATAAGCACATCCTTAATCTCATTCTTCCATAGAGCAAAGTTTTTGCAATCAAATTTTTGGATCTCAAAATCTTCTTTGCCCTACAAGTTGTACCTCCTCCTTCGAACACTCCCACTAGACCTTAATCCACTAGAGATGCTTGAGGCCTCTAATGCCATGATGGTAGAGAAATAAATAGAATGATAATGGCCCTAGAAGAGCCCAAGCACCACTAAGTCTCAAAGAACAATGACCAAGTATCAAATTCTAGGAAAACATTCAGCAATCTTCCCAGAAAAATGAATTAATGAATAGTAATGACCAACCAAAAGGATTATGTGAAAATAAATGTGCTCACATTAGTAAGTCTACCAAGAAGTAAATCAACCACTCTATAATTGGAAAAACCAAAAGATATGGAAAACATTTCCCAGAGTAGCCTCTACAAAATGAGCATATGGTTAGTGTCAAAATCTCATAAAATTGAAAGTAATGATATTTTAACCTACATTGTGAGTCATTGACTCCACTACATATAATTAATTACCCAAAAGAAGCGAACTAGGCATATTGAGCACCTATGAAAAACTATCATACATCTCCTATGGCGAGGTTGGGTACATCTTCCACCTACATCACCGAAGAGACACCGACATCTAGGTGACTCCTAGTTAAGAAAACCTCACCACGATCCTCTTTGGCAAACGTAAAAGGTCTTATGAGAAAACATAACTGTTATATCAATGAACACATGGACTTACATAAACGATATCCACAAAAGCTTACATTGTATATATGCTCAATATATGCAATAAAATGGCATTGAGAGGCTGAATTCACTGCCTAAACATTAATTATCAACACTTGCAAGTGTCTATCAACTCTGTTATTTAGGCTTCAAAACTTGCATAGACTTGTTGTGGTTGTTCGCACCACAACTAAAACCTTTAAAGAAACCTATAGATTAAGAAGTGTGGCTGAAAAAACAGCCCCATTCATTTTCGATGAAGTACAAAGAGCACTCTTCTTGATGTTCTTGAACCTATGTAAAGAGAAGTATCTACAAAAGTACTGCAAAATGGATCCAAGAATCACCCAAAAATGCTTCAAAACAAGTTTTAAAAGCAAAAAATAAAGCTTTAAGGGCCCACATCATGCTCAAGGTAATGTTAATCTTAGTCTTTCCCTACTTCAAACACCACAAGAGTGTAGCTTAGTGGTAGATGTTGAAAATTATGCAAGCTTAAATTGTGAAGCTTAGTTTTCAAGTCATGCATCTCATTAGGTTCTTGCATCATCTAATTTCACTTAGAATAAATCAGTCTTGTGTAAAGCATGTGAATCATCCCTTATTTCATTTAAATTGAAGCTTAGCTTATATGAAAGTCTAAAGTCAATAAAGATGAGCACAATACTTACGTGAGTATTTTGGAAGTCCATAGAGATGTTTGCACATGATTTTTGAAGAAGAAATCAAAGAAAATCATCTACCAACTTCTTGCATCTCACTTTGGAGATAATCAAGTTGAGAATTAGGAGCCAATGAGCCAATGATATTGCATTGAGAGATTCTCTTTGTCTCTCAACCACTCTACCTCTTCAACCCACTGAAGAGCCACTCTTCACACTCTATATAAAGAGAAGAGCAGCCCACTACCTTCTAGAGCTCCTCTTAGCAATAGGAGTATCCACATTGTCCTCCTCATCAATGTAATGAGTGTTATAACTCTTCTCATTGTGAAGAGAAGGATTCACTATCCTCCTACACACTATGGAGTGATATGTGATTGATTGTAGAGTTTGATCATTAAGTTCTATGCTTGTTACATACTCTCTCTCTCATTGTTAGTAGTGAACCATTTCGAGCTTATGTGTATGGTTGAATGTGTGTGCAAGCTTCTACTACTTTTATGTGACATGTGAATGTATATAAATGTTAGAGAAGATTGATTTGTGACTCTTGAATATGTGCATCTACTTGTGGGCTGCTCTATAGGAAATGCATATGATTCTATATATGCGAGTGCATTGTATTCTTCTTGTGAGCTTGATTATGTAATCTTAGATGTTTTGGTTGAGTGCTAAGTTAGAACACACACCTATGTGTGAAGGAGTTTTGGAGTTGTGTTTGAATAAGCAAGTCACTTGAGTCATATTGCATCTCATATGTGAAAGTAGACTAAGGATCTTGCCTTCGTATGAAGCATCATGGATACTTATATACATTTCAAGCATTGCGTGATAGTGAATGAAGAAGTTTTATTATGTATGATTGGATAATAAGATAATTTGTTGAAATCCATGAAGATTGTTGAAGCAACTGACAACATGTCAATACATTGTAGAGACCCATTTTGGACTGATCTTCATAGCTCACAAAAAGTGTGTATTTGAATTTTATGAATGTGCTTTGATAGTCGAGGGCATGTGCTTCTAGGGAGAAGTTAAATTTTTGGAATATCATACTTGATGCAAGTTTTATTGATGATCAAAGTTGGAGGTTTGTAACTTTTGGACAGGTTTGAATTTCAACTCTTCTAGAGGCCTACTTTGGACAAGTTTTTATAAGTGATTTAAAATGCTTATTGAAATATTATGAGTTTCCTTTGATAGTCCATGCATGTACTTCTAAGCCAAAGTTAAAATTTTGCAATATCGTAATTGATGCAAGTTTTGTTGATGATCAAAGTTGGAGGTTTTTAACTTTGGGACAGGTCTAAAATTCAATTGTTCCAGACATTAGGGCAAAAAATGGACAAAAAAGGGCCATGTAAGGATTTCGATTAGTTGTGTTTAATCTAGATTAAAGTTGACAAATCATTTTAAAAAATTCTGTGTAAGTGCAAATAAAACATATCTTATGCAAATTTTGAAGTATGTGTTATATGTTACGCCTCAAAGTTTGTGCTCATCGGGCGTTCATGAGAATTCAAATTTTCCTCTTGTTTGCGGACCTATATAATGTGTGCTTTTGACATTTTGCACTTTTTTACTCTACTTTCCATAGCATGCATGTTTCTCTCTTTCATGTCCTTTTAGACACTTTCACATCACTCTTCATAGCAGACCATGGAGAACCTCAACCCAAACACTCTCAGTGAGCTTTCAACCAGCCAAAGTCATTGTGATAAGTTCCATATCAACATTGCAGTTAGTCATGAGTATGCAATGACAAGAAAGGTATTGCGAACGGCTCTTCGACCTTCTGAAGTGCATCGATTGCAGAAAGAAGGCAAAAAATATATCAACATATGGGCAGATAGATCTGTTTATCCAATTTATTTACAAACTCGAAGGTATCCCCCTTTTCATAATCTTCATGATATAATTATATTTGTAGGAGATGGTGAGGATGGTTTAAGAGGCTATTGTTCAAGGCTTTGAGAGATTTCAAGGAATTATGTACAATACATAAGAAAATGTGAATCTCTACTTTAAAAAATGGGATTTCATGGTGGTGATGTTCATCTAAGAAAAGACAAAAGCTTTCACAAAATACGGGTAATGTACTACAGGATGTCTCAATGGGAGGTGCAAAAGCAAGGAGATTCTTCAGCAACCATGATGACAAACAACTAAATGCCATGTGGAATTGATGCAAAACATTTTGTGAGTTCACAAGTAATGTAAAAAGCAAACGAGAAATAGCAAAAAAGAGAATGGAGGTGTGGGTCAAACTAAATACTTTTTAAAAGATCATGAGGCAGGAGGTAACATCAAATAGCTATGTGAGAGATTTCAGAAAGACGACCATAGAGCTTATAGAAAGCATCATAGAGGCATGGAGTGCCAAAGACATAACAAACTACTTGGTGAGTCTCAAGGATAATTTACTCAATTTATTTTTCTTTAGTTGAAATAAACATCTGATGAAACTCTTCTGTTATTCTAGCATATTCTTCTTGTGCATGGTACATTCTTTGCAGAAAAGGAAAGACTTGTCAAATGGAACACCCAAGGCATGGAAAAATCTCATTATCAAGCAAGGACAAGATTCTTTAGGTGCACAAGGAAAGGAGGAGGAGTAACAAAAGGTAATGCCGCCAAAGAGCTTTTTGATTGGTTCTTTAGAAGACAATTACAAAAGAGCTCATGCCAAATATTGTCATCAAAAGAATAGGACTATCACCAGACAAAAGCATCATGGATCAATATCCCAAAATGAAAAAGATTACATTCCAAAGGAAGCCTTAATATTTGCAATGTCTTTTATTTCTTTGAGAAATAAAGATGTCTATGTATGTACATTTCAGGATGTAATAAGCTTTGATCAATAAGGATTTATATTAGGACATGGATCAATTACATAGAAAATGATTACATCCTTCATATTTGCAATGTCTTATATCCCTTTAGGCAATAAATATGTGTATCTATGTACATTTTATGAGTAATAAGATTTGAGAAGAAATATATTTAACCCTTCTTGAGTCATTTGAATGAGCTTGGATCTGAAAAATCTCCCCTATATCTGAGGTACTCTTTTCTCCTATAGCCAACCATACTTTTAAAATTTGACACCCTTGCAACCATTGCATAGCTTGAGTAACAAAGGAAGTAGCCTGCCCTTGAAGCATTGAATCCTGGGGCATATCCAAAAATTCTAATGCAGTTGTTCTTTCAAGTAGCAAAACTCTGTATGCATTAAAGGGTATTGAAGTAAAACCCACGTATCTTGAAAGAGTCCTCAAGGAGAATAGTGCAAAATCTGGCTCTTCACTATAGTGCTTATGAATAACACAAAATAATTCTGGATTCACTTTTGGAAGATAGTTGACTACTGAATGCATATCCACCTTTGTCTTTCATTTCTCTTCTATGGTTTTCCTTGTTCACTTCCCCTTGCCAACAATTGTCTTCATCCCATATAGATAACTGTGAAAAAAAAATCAAAAAAGTAGGTTAGAAAAAGTACAAGGAAACTTTTAAAGGCATAGCAATAACTGGAAACACAAGCAAAAACAAAGAATGAGACACGACCGATTGAAGCGATTAGAGTCATCAGAGAATATCGGATGGGCCTAATCCCTTGTATCGGTCATGTTCAATTTCTCACCCTAAACTTTATAGAAACATATAATTAATGTTGAAAATAGCATTTTTACACACATTAAGTTGTTCTATAGGGAGCATTCATTCATATAGCTAGAAATATGATACTTGTTTGGACACGAACAATCATGCGATTAGGCCCATCAAAGAAGCTTGGGTGGCCCTAATCGCTTGAATTAGTCGTGTCCAAAAGAGGTCATCTTGAGCCTTAGACTGCATGTGAACTTTTATATCTTGTTATTGGTTAAAAATTTGGAGAAAATTATGCTATCATTGCATTCGAAATGTGCCAAAACCCTAAGATTGACTGTCTATTCGCATGATTTTGATACCTAGAGGTCATGATAAGACTTTTTGTATTGATTTCCAGACACGACCGATGCAATCGATTAGGCCCATCCAACATTTCCAGATGAGCCTAATCGCTTGGATTGGTTGTGTCTTAGATTCATGTACAAATAGGCTCATCAAGACTCTCGGTATCAGAATCATGCAAATAGACAGTCAATCTTAGGGTTTTTGCACGATGCGGATGTGATGATAGTATTCTTGAAACTATGAGCCAATAGTAAGATAGAGAAGTTCACATGGAATCTCAGGTTTAAGATGACTTTATTTTTGTTTAGGACATCAAGGATCTTGCATAGGGAGAAAAAAACATCTCAAATAATGCAATGAAACTAGGGCATGATTGAAAATCATTAGAAATATAGGCTAATTTTCCCATTTCTTTGGTCAATATCTATGAATAATGAGATTGCATAAGAAGAAAACCAAAGAACCCAAGTATATAAATGAATCTAGGACATGACCAATGCTCTTTCTCTTCAATATGAACATATTCTTCCTCGTTGTCATTTCACATGTGATCAAGCCATATTAAGAAGGCAATGTTCACGGGGAGCAAAGAGCAATCCCTTTCATGATCTAGGTATAAATCTAGCTTTCCTAGCAAAGGGGATATCCTTTTGCACTTTATAGAAATCCTTTTCCTCCATCTCAGCTCTAGTTATTCTAGTGTGTCCTAGTGCAGAACATGACCGATGCAAGCAAAATAAGCTAGTCAAAGGCCGCTCAAACGCATGTAATTGCTTGTATCATTTGTATCAGGTATGAAGCACAAGTATGTGTCCTAGTGAAGAACATGACCGAAGCAAGCAAAATAAGCAAGTCAAAGGCCAGTCAAATGCATGTAATCGCTTGTATTAGTCATATCGGGTATGAGGCACAAATATGTGTCCTAGTGGAGAACATGACTGAGCATGTAGGAAGATAGTTATCTGCTCATAGGCATTTTTTTTTTCACAATTTTTTTTAATGATATTATAACACATATTTTTAACTATTTTTTTCTATCTATTTTCAAGACATCTATACCACCTTGAGATCATGATAGCAGAGCAGAGGTGCCTATGAGGACATGCATAGGCACCTTAGGGCTAGTGTGCGATATAGAGCGAGAGGGGAACATTGTGTACATAGGGAATGGATTGGAGTTCAAGAGGCGAATGCGAGCATTATGCGACTCTTGCCTGCGCGTCGTCCACTTACAGTGGAACTAAGTATAAATTTTACATATAAATTGAAATAAATTTCTTATGTTTTATTTACAAGATTTTTGTTGTTTTGTAGTGAGCATGATAAGGGGGATAAAAAATACGTACTTAGTTCACTTGAGACAGAGTTTGGGAGAGGATGGTCGCATAAGTGGTGTCTAAAAGAGATGCAGACACTTATGGCTCATCCTCGTGATAATGCATGGTATGCATTGCTTTTAGGTATATATATGTTGATATGAGTATGTGTGTTTATGTATGTATGTATGCATATGAGAGATAGAGAGGGAAAAGAGTGAGACTAGAGGTACAAATACACGCATACACACACATATACATCATACATGTGGATTTACACACATATACACATACATGCAAATTTATACATACACACATACATGCACATTTTTACACACACATACACATGCATGCAGTTACACACATATAATGAATACACACATAGACACATACACATACTCACATACACACACATACATAATCATATGTACACACACATAGACTCACATAATCATATTTACATGCATATATACATATACACATGCATACACACACACATAACACATGCATACGCACAAATAGATACACATACATACACACATATGCACACACACACACACACACATATATATATATATATATATATATATATATATATATATATATATATATATATATATATATATATATATATATATATATATATATATATATATATATATGTATGTATATATATATGTATATATATATATATATATATATATATATATATATATATATATATATATATATATATATATATATATATATATATATATATATATATATATATTTACCTATATATATATATATATATATATATATATATATATATATATATATATATATATATATATATATATATATATATATATATATATATATATATATATATAGGTAAATATATATATATATATATATATATATATATATATATATATATACATAGATATTTATATATATATATATATATATATATATATATATATATATATATATATATATATATATATATATATATATATATATATATATATGTATTGTTATAAAATGAGATATATATACTGTAATTTATATATCTATATTGTATGATTATATATATACTAATTTCAAAAATCCTAATTTGAAAACACTAATTTTGATATTAGGGTTTTAAAACCACTAATTTAGAAACTCTAATTCAACCTTTTATCCATATGATTGAAGTATATGTACAGATTGCATCTCTTCCTCCGATGTCCTACTAGAGAGATGTCTCTCCTCCCAACCTTATGCCTCTATAAATAGCTACTAGAATCAATGAGGATCATAATATATATAAAAATATATACACATCATGTAGATACACATACATAAATATTAAGTGGAGTACTAGATACATTATGTATCGCACATACATGCCTAAATGCACACATAAATATATATACATGCATACATATTTACATGTACACATTTACACATAGACACATATACATAAATACATGTACAAATCACATATACATGCCTACATGCACAGATGTATACTTATACATGCATAAACAATTATAAACACTTTCATATATTACATGAATACATGAATATTTGACACAAATGCATATGCATATATACATGTATGCATACTAACACATGTATACATATATCACACACATGCAGACACATACATATACATGAAAAGCATATATATGCATACTAACACATGTATACATATAATACACATGAATACACACACATATGCATACATACATGAGAAAAATTTGCTCCTTGAAGATAAAGATATATATAAAATAATTAGCCATACCCCCGAGCTTCATGTTCTAACTTAAAAGAACATGATTTCATCTCTCTAGTAGGATTCATCGATATTCAAGTGGAATAAAGAATCTATTATCTGATATCCATTCACAAGCTTCAAGTTATTGATCAATAACTTCAGTAGAATTTACTATCTAATCTGCTCATATGTTTTCATTATTGCCATCATTTTGGTAAGACATCACTATAGTCACATCTTCATTATCCTTATTGATTTCATTTATTTCTTCTATTGTTAAATCTGTGTTTTCATGAGTCACATCATCTATTGATGGATAAGTATCGATTTCTCGTAATTCCACTTCATCATCAATAAAATCAGCATGTAGAGTATTATCCTCTTCATAAAAAAGATTAGTATCATTATCATGTATAATTATTCTAATTTCTCCTTCAGATGTTTATGTATTAGTATCTGATGGTGAATCATCAAGAGGACTTTCTTTGATCTCTCAAAAAGTAAATTGTTCAAACAATGACCTACCTCTAGGTTGAACATGAATGACTTGCCACGAAGGGTGAACATCTGGTTTTTTATAAAAAAATTCTTGGTCAATATGCCTAGGAAGAATATATGGTTCTTTAGTAGATTACATTACCTTGGAAGAATGAATTTCTCAAAACCCAGTTAAGTCCTTTCTCAATGTGGAATTACTACCTTTATACTCGGCTCGAAACCAATCAACCTTCAAAATGACCTATCAAAATATATAAAAAGAAAAACCCATTATTATGTGCTTAAAAAAGTAACTGACTCTATCATAAAAATATAAACATTCTTCTACCTGTTTGAATGTACGAAATGATATTTCGTAGATACTTGTTGGAGCAAGTCTATGACAAGCCTAAGTATTGGCTTGAGTCCCACAAACTCATAGAAAAAGCCTTAAAATGAAGACTATCTAAAGTTCACTTGTGAACTACCTCTTGTAACTTTTGAAGAGTTTACTTAATGTAAAAGTAAGAGAATCTTAAGTGGTTGAGTCCACTTGATCAAGAATGGAAAGAGGAGCCACGAATTTGTGATTTGTGGTAGGTAGAGAATCAAATCAATCATTGATTGATTGGAGAGTGATTGAGGGAAGTTAGCCTCCCAAACTCAACTATAAATAGATGGCAGTTTTAGTCGTGGTTAGAGAGACCTATGTGAAGACCTCCAAGAGCTGAGCTTTATGCCATATCAAGGTGTGATTACAAGGCAAACATATGTATCAGTAAGTCATTGTATTGTACAAGCAATATACTTTCATTTTCATGATTATTTGTGTTCATCTTTCCATGTTCTTGTGAAGTGTACTACTCACTGCCATTACTCTCAGTTTTCTTAGTCAGCTTGCAGAGATGTTTTCTCTGAGCTTGGTGCATCATTGTCAGTGATTTAACTTGGTAAAGTTAGCTCTATAAATCTACTATATGCTCACAAATTTTCATGTCATTTGGATGTTGCAATCTTCAGTTATGATCATTTGAAGTCAACAGGGTCTGTTCATCTTCACTTCTCTGTCAGGTACCCGACTTTTTCACTCATCTTGTCAGAGCCATTGCTCAGTGGTTACTTATCCACATTCAGTGATTTAAATCTTGTTGGTGGCAGCGTACTGTCGAGTATAACCATACAAATTTTCATAATCATTGGATTCCTACATTTTGAGTTATGTTGATTTTTCTGCTCACTGGTCTATTTCTGTAGCAGCCCGTGAAAATCAGGATGATGTCATCACTTGTTAAAACTCATTCTCAGTGTGTGGTTCATTATTTTTGATGAGATTACTCTTGAAAGTTAGCTCTTTAAGTTTCCTAGACTTCCCCAAGAGGAATTGAGATACTTGCTGCTGTGCTCAGAGAATTATTTAAAACACTGGACAGGTGTATGAACCAAGAATAGCAAGTTTTCACCTCTGAGCTAACTCCAACTTATCTGTTTTGATCTATCTTTTTGAGAGTGATCTTCCAAGGTACATAGAGTGTCTAATACATCCATTGGCAAGCTAAAAGGGCCCACCATATACTCCTGGAGTTAATTTGGCTGGTGTAGATCAAGGATTTTGCAACACCTCTTCATCTTCAAGCACATACCTATCCATCTCTTCACAGTGGTATCAGAGCAAGGTTGGATAACATGGCAGATGGATTTCCTTCATCAATTGACAAATTAGACAGAGGTAACTACTCAGCTTGGTCATTAAGAATGGAAGCCTATCTCCAAGGTAGAAGTTTATATGGTTATGTGGCTGGAGATGAAGTTATGCCAAGTTTCAGGAACAAAAGTCAACCAACACAAGAAGAGCAAGAAAGATTGAGCACATGGTGCTCCAAGGATGCACTTGCAAGGTCTTATCTCCTCAACTCTATCTCAGATTTTTTGTTGCCTCACATCAGAAGTTGTAAGACATCTCAGGAAGTGTGGGATGCACATGAAGCTTTCTTTTCTTCAAGTACCAAAGCTAGGAAGCATCAACTATGGCTGGAGTTCACAACTCTCAAGAAGGCTCCCAAACAAAATGTGACTGATTTTGTCACAAAGCTCAAGGACATAGCGGATCAGTTGGGAAGCATTGGAGAGGTAATAGATGAAGAGCAAATTGTAAGGCAGGTCATCAATGGCTTGAAGATAGATGATAAGTGGGAAGCATTCACCACAGCTATGGATTTGTACATGGACATGCATGTACCTGATTTCAACACACTCATTGGACAACTACTTACTGAAGAGGCAAAGCTTATCAAAAATGGAGAAAGCTCTAAAGGTAATCAATCTTCAGCTTTATACACGGATAAAAGCAAGTCTAAAGATAACAAAGGAAAGGCAAAGAAAGTGGATGATGAAGCAGGTACATATCATGCTAACTATGCAGGTAGAGGAAGACATGGCAGAGGTAGAGGAAGAGGAGGTAGACAAGGCAGGGGGAGATCCCAAGACTCCAACTCATGTTCTATTTGTGGATTAACTAATCATACAACTGAAAATTGCTTTAGGAATTCCAGGAATCAAAGAGGCAGAGGATACAATAGAGGAAGTTATGGCTACTCTAGAGGAAGGTTCAACAACTACCATGGCAACTACAACAACTACAATCATTCAAACTATCAAGGAGGCTACAGAGGAAGGAGAGACTACAATAACTACACAGAAGACTCAAACAAAGAGGATTCATTATTCATCATGAACATGGCTATGCCACAAGGTAAATCTGATGAGCATGTTTTCTACATAGATTCAGGTTGTTCAAATCATGTGGCAGGAAATGTGGCACTCCTATCAGATTTAGAAGATCCAAGGAATAAGCATGAGGTACAAACAGGAGATGATACAAAACATGCTGTGGAGAAAATAGGCAATGTCAAAGCACCTGATGGAAACATCAACCTACTCAGTAAGGTACTCTATGTCCCTACCATTACAAAGAATTTGATAAGTGTTGGGCAGATAGTAGAGAAAGGGTTGCAAGTCAGGTTCACAAAAGCAGGAGCATTTGTTGAAGATCCAAGTCGAGGATTCAGAAGAATTGCAAAAGGTGAAAAGACAGGTAGATTGTTCACATTTGAATTACAGGACACTAGAAACATTGCTCTCTTTAATTATGGTAGTCAGACACTCACAGAATTGGAAGTATGGCACAAAAGGTTAGCACATATTGGTGAAAGGTCATTAAAGCAAATCTGTAGGGACCAAAGTGTACTTGGACTTCCTAATTTGTCAAAACAACATATGATTTATAAGTGTAGTGCATGTCAATTTGGAAAGTCTCACAGGTTACCATTCATGAAGAAAGGTTATATGCATGGAGATCTCTTGGAGTTGGTTCATACAGATGTATGGGGACCTAGCAAGGAAGCTTCAATATCTGGATCAAGGTATTATCTTTCCTTTATTGATGATTGCAGCAGATGGACTATCCTATTCTTTATGAAACACAAAGATGAAGTTTTTTCATGTTTCAAAAGATATTTGGCCCTTGTGGAGAATCAAACAGGTAAATCACTAAAAAGGCTAAGGTCAGATGGAGGGGGAGAATACTTCTCCCATGATTTTGATTCTTTTCTTCAAGAAAGAGGAATCAAAAGAGAGGTAACTACAAGGTACACTCCTGAGCAAAATGGAGTGGCAGAAAGGAGGAATAGGACAATTGTTGAAGCTGCAAGGTCTATGTTAAATGAAAAGCATTTACCTAATTACTTATGGGCCGAGGCTGTATCTACAGCCACTTACTTGATTAACAGGTTGCCTTCAAAATCCCTTGATGGGATGACTCCATATGAGGATTGGAATGGAAGAAGACCAAGCTTAGATCATTGTAAAATTTTTGGATGTATTGCTTTTTCTCATGTTCCTTCACAGGTTAGAGGCAAGATGGATCCAAAGGCAGAAAGGTGTGTATTTATTGGATATGTCAACAATCAAAAGGGCTACAGGTTATACAACCCTACCAACAAAGGATTCTTGGTAAGCAGAGATGTAGTTTTTGATGAGAACAATTCATGGTATGAAGATTCATGTAGGAAGGTCAATTTACCATATAATCTTGAAGAAGATTTTCCAAAGCTTGGTAGAGAACAACCGAAGATTGAAGAGCAAGACACCTCAGAGGATGATGAAGAATCTCAGATGGAAAAGATCAAAGCATGGAAGTCTAAAGGTAAAGCAAAATTGCAAGAACTTGGACATGAGGCAGAATCATCACATCATGGCCTAAGAAGATCTATGAGGGAAAAGAAAAAACCAGAAAGGTATGGGTTTGACACCTCATTAGTAACTAAACATTCTATCTACATAGCACAGGACATAAACCAAGAGGAGCCATCATCATTTGAAGAGGCCAAAGCAAAATCAGAATGGAAGCATGCAATGAAGGAAGAGATTGAAGCACTTGAGGAAAACAACACTTGGGATTTGGTGCCCAAGACTTCATCCATGAAGGTAATAGGCTCAAGATGGGTCTATAAACTCAAGAAGAATTCTGATGGTTCCATTAACAGGTATAAGGCAAGGCTTGTAGCAAAAGGCTTTGCACAAACTCAGGGAATTGATTATGAGGAGACTTTCTCTCCTGTGGCAAAGATGCCTACTATTAGGGTTTTGCTTAGTATTGCCTCTTCCAAGAATTGGAAGATACTTCAACTAGATGTAAAGAATGCATTCTTGAATGGTTGGATAACAGAAGAGGTATATATGGCACAACCACCTGGTTTTGAGAATCAAGTTTATCCTGATTATGTGTGTAAACTTAACAAAGCATTGTATGGTCTCAAGCAAGCTCCAAGAGCTTGGAATTTCAGGCTTGTTTCATTCTTGCAGGACAAAGGCTTTCAACCAAGCAAGGCAGATCCTTCACTCTTTATTAAAAAGAGTAATTCTGAGGTCATCTACCTATGTGTATATGTAGATGATATCATATTGACAGGAAATGATGCAGATGGTATGAAGAAGATCAAAGATCAGATGAGAGAAGAGTTCAAGATAAGTGATTTGGGTTCACTTACCTACTTCCTAGGTTTGGAAGTTGTCTACAAAGATCATGGTTTGTTTCTCACTCAAAGAAAGTACATTAAGGACATGTTGGCAAAATTCAAGATGCAAGATTGTAAGATTGCAGGTACTCAAATGGAGGTCAATCACAAATTGAGCTCACATGAAGGTGAACTCATAGAGGACATCACATCATATCAAAGTCTAGTGGGTAGTCTCAACTATGCCACATTGACAAGAGTAGATATATGTTACAGTGTGAGTGTGCTAAGTCAATTTATGCACACACCAAGGAAACCACATATGGATGCTGCCAAAAGGATTCTCAAGTATCTCAAAGGAACCATAAATGAAGGACTTTATTATCCTTATGTATCTGATTTAGGTTAGAAGCTATTTTCTGATGCAGATTGGGCTGGCTCCAAGGAAGATAGAAGGAGCACTTCAGGTTATCTTACCTTTGCAGGTTCAAAGCTTATTTCATGGTCATTCAAGAAGCAACCCACAGTTGCTCTCTCTTCTACTGAAGCTGAATACAGAGGTCTTGCCATAGTAAGAGTTTGGAACTCCAACTATTTTTGGTGACAATATGAGTTCTATTCATTTGGCTGCTAATCCTATTTTTCATGCAAGGACTAAACATATTGAAGGTCATTATCACTATGTACGAGAAAAGGTTCTAAGCAAAGAGATTCAAATATCATATGTGTCCACTTATCAACAATGTGCAGATATTCTAACGAAAGCATTGGATGGTACAAAGCTTTGCAAATTCAAGGCTATGATTGGTTTGCAGGTAATCTTGGAAGATTGAAGACCTCAAGCATACTTGGCTTGAGGGGGAGCTGTTGGAGCAAGTCTATGACAAGCCTAAGTATTGGCTTGAGTCCCACAAAGTCATAGAAAAAGCCTTAAAATGAAGACTATGTAAAGTTCACTTGTGAACTACCTCTTGTAACTTTTGAAGAGTTTACTTAATGTAAAAGTAAGAGAATCTTAAGTGGTTGAGTCCACTTGATCAAGAATGGAAAGAGGAGCCACAAATTTGTGATTTGTGGTAGGTAGAGAATCAAATCAATCATTGATTGATTGGAGAGTGATTGAGGGAAGTTAGCCTCCCAAACTCAACTATAAATAGATGGCAGTTTTAGTCGTGGTTAGAGAGACCTATGTGAAGACCTCCAAGAGCTGAGATTTATGCCATATCAAGCTGTGATTAATGGGCACACATATGTATCAGTACGTCGTTGTATTGTACAAGCAATATACTTTCATTTTCATGATTATTTGTGTTCATCTTTCCATGTTCTTGTCAAGTGTACTACTCACTGCCATTACTCTCAGTTTTCTCAGTCAGATTGCAGAGATGTTTTCTCTGAGCTTGGTGCATCAATTTCAGTGACTTAACTTGGTAAAGTTAGCTCTATAAGTTTACTATATGCTCACAAATTTTCATGTCATTTGGATGTTGCAATCTTCAGTTATGTTCATTTGAAGTCAACAGGGTCTGTTCATCTTCACTTCTCTGTCAGGTACCCGACTTTTTCACTCATCTTGTCAGAGCCATTGCTCAGTGGTTACTTATCCAAATTCAGTGATTTAAAGCTTGGTGGATTCAGCTTACTGTCTAATATAACCATGCAAATGTTCAATTGGATTCCTACATTTTGAGTTATGTTGATTTTTCTGCTCACTGGTCTATTTCTATAACAGCCCGTGAAAATCGGGATGATGTCATCACTTGTTAAAACTCATTCTCAGTGTGTGGTTCATTATTTTTGATGAGATTACTCTTGAAAGTTAGCTCTTTAAGTTTCCTAGACTTCCCCAAGAGGAATTGAGATAATTGCTGCTGTGCTCAGAGAATTATGTAAAACACTGGACAGGTGTATGAACCAAGAATAGCAAGTTTTCACCTCTGAGCTAACTCCAACTTATCTGTTCTGATATATCTTTTTGAGAGTGATCTTCCAAGGTACATAGGGTATCTAATTCATGCATTGGCAAGCTAAAAGGGCCCACCATATACTCTTGGAGTTCATTTGGCTGGTGTAGATCAAGGATTTTGCAACACCTCTTCATCTTCAAACACATACCTATCCATCTCTTCACATATATATATATATATATATATATATATATATATATATATATATATATATATATATATGCATATAATTTTATATATGTGTATGTTTATATTTGTTTATGTGGATGCGTATATGCATGTGCATGCGTATATGTATGCGTATGTGTATATGTATGTATGTGTGTATATGTGTTTTATAGGTGTATATGTATGCGTATGTGTATGCATATATGTATGTGTATGTGTGTATATATGTGTATGTATGTATGTATGTATGTATGTGTATGTATGTATGAATGTGTATATATGTATGTATGTATGTATGTATGTATATGAATGTATGCATGTGTAGCTGTGTATATTTCATTTCATTTTTAATATTTATTTCATATTGTGGTTTGCAAACTTTCATATCTAGAGTAGTGAATCATTCAGTCGTCTCCCATTTTATGGTCAATCTATTACCTGCCTTGCGAACTAAGACTTACATATTTTTTTTACAAGGATTAGGTATCAGCTAACCATGGAGGTATTGGGTTGTTTGAAAATGAGAAAGCAAATTTCTCTCGACGATTTTGAAAACTGGATGGATAATTCTAAAGTATGGGCGGACATGAAGTGTTTATTGAATGCAAGTTCTTGTTCTTATCGTAGCTAAGGTAAAAACAAAAACCTACACTCGATGAACACTTTGTGTCTGCCCATCCTTTAAAATTATTCTTCCATCCTTCGAATTCTTAGAGGTAAATTTACTTATCCTATTTTTCAAATGACTTAATACCTCCATAGATAACTCATACTTAATATTTGTATGCAAAGTTCATAAAAGAGTTAGCAGCGTGGGTATCAGGTCATCTAGAATAGGAGAAGCAGATGTGTCAGGAAGATTTTAAAGGTTGGGCGGACAATTCCCAAGGTTAGATGCACAAAATATCTTCATTTGATACAGGTATGTATAATTTGAATTTACTCTCATAACATGTGCATATGTATGTCTATGTCTATATATATTTGTATGTATGTATGTGTATGTATGCATGTGTAGCTCTGTATATTTAATTTCATTTCTAATTTTCTTTTTGTTTATTGTTGTTTGTAGACTGATATCTAGACCACTAAATCATCTCGCTATCTCCCATTTTATAGTTGATCTATTACCTTCCTTGCTAACTAAGGCTTACATATTTGTTTAGAAATATAAACTATCAGCTAGCTATGGAGGTATAAGGTCATTTGGAAAATAGGAAGACCAAATTGATCTCTAAGATTTTGAAAGATGCATGAATAGTTTTAAAGGATGGGCAGACAGAAAGTGTCCATTCAATGCAAGTTCTTGTTCTTACCTTAGCTAAAGTAAAAATAAAAACCTGTATTAAATGGACGCTTTCTTTCCACCCCATCCGTTAAAATTATTTTTCCATCCTTCAAAGTCTTTAAGATAAATTTGGTCCTCCCATTTTCCTAACGACCTAATACCTCCATAGCTAACTGATACTTAATATTTGTATGCAAAGTTCTTAAAAGAGTTAGCAGCACAGGTATTAGGTCGACTAGAATAGGAGAAACAGATGTGTAAGGAAGATTCTAAAGGTTGGGTGGACAATTCTAAAGGCTAGATGGACAAAACATCTTCATTCGATATAATTATGTATAATTTGACCTTACCCTTATAACATGTGTATGTGTGTATATGCATGTGTATATTTATATGTGTGTATGCATTCATGTATAATTATGTGTATATCTATATATGCATGTATTTATATGTATATATTTATGCATGTATATATATAAATAGATAGAAAATTGAAAATTATACCTTAATAGTGCGAAAATAGATACATTAATCCATCCAAAAAGAATTTTAAGATTGAGAATAAGTAAGTTCGTACTTAGCCGTGTCAAACAACTTCCTTCATATACATGCTTTTGAAATTCCTCTCAAAGATATTTCTCACTTTTAGAAATATCAATGCTCTCACTGTCATTTTGATACCAATCCTCAATAAAATCTGCCATGCCATCATCTTCATCATTGTCGCACAAATCTTGCACTTTATCTTCTTTTGAATATAGGTCTTTCAACCTTGCATATTCAACAAGATCAGTTTTGCGTACCCTCCTCATAGAAGCTTCTGATAAATGAGGTCTTACTGGCAATTGTGAATAGTGTGGAGGAATATCATTAACATCATACGTTGGAATCTACACACATGAATAAAAATCATTAGTATTCCATAAATGAATAAAAAGTAAACTTTAAACATAAAATTAAATATATATAAGTTATTAAATATGGATAGAAAATTTTCATTCTCTCTCTAACTAAAAGGTGCTCTTGGAGGTCTAGACCATCCATATTTCACAAATAATTCATCAATAGCATGTACTGTTGTAATAGCGTTGACAACTATGTATCTTGATACATCTCTACTCATGTATGGTGATTCATGATTATTTTCACGCTCCTCAAATGTGCAATTAGTCCTTGAACTATTATGTAATCCTCGACTACTATTTAAAACCTGCTATATTTCCATGCGTGTAAGGTCTTCCATCAATATATAATCTTTCATTTTCTGCATGTGAAATCCTTCTACTAGTAAGGGATGTAGCATTCAAGCATATTCCATAAGTACTCATGCTTTGAACATAACGTGCAAGTTGATGCCAATCTCCCCATCCATATATAGGACCACAAAATGACATAAGAGTGACTTGTGAGTTCGGAGGCACATAGAAATCCTCTACAATAAAGAGACCACCACCAGCATTAGTAATAGTGGATGGAGCAATCATATAGTGATTACCCCAAAAGTTGAAAACCTCTCCATCTTAAGGAAGTGGTTCTCTATTCCATCCTCCATATCTTCTTCTATCATATGTTTGTACTAGAGAATGATCACGAGTTGGCAATGGACAATCTCGAGTTGTGTCAGTCCCTAAACTAGGAGGTAGAGGATTTCTAGAAACCTCTACTTTTGATGAACAACAAGTCCATGACATGTACGAGGTATATTAACATTATGAGAAAAATTATCATCATAATCATCATTGAGCAAGTATTCCAACATATAAGATGTTGTTGATAGTAAAATTCATCATAAATCCTATCATAGGACACATGTGAAGTCGTTGCATGGGTAGGAGGTGGTGGAGTGCCCTCTGATTGATAAAACTCTGATTATAACAAGAAACAAAAAAATATATGAGTTATGTATTTGGCAAGTATATTTAAAATTAAAAGTTTGATAAACTTAGTATATAGTCCTTTCACGATTTGGAGACAGTGGTGGAGCTCCATCTGTTTGATCAAAATCTACAAATAATGCTATTTGATATTAATAATCTGATTATTTACATACATAAACATTCACATATACATATTTACACATACACACATATTCACATAGGGAGCTTTCACTTTCTCTTGCTTCTCTTGGAGGTCTTCCACCACAAGGATATGTCAAAAGCTTCAATGCTAATGAAATGGACATCATGCTCTTCTCTCCATAACATCATTGCCATTTTGCATGTTTGACTCCGAATAATGTGTGGATTTGAAGCAAGTATAGCCAAGAGTAGATATGGGAATCTCAATGGCACTCACTCCCATAGAACTTTCACATCCTATGCTTGGGCCAAGAAGAACATACTTTCGAGCTTCATAAAGTATTTCATGTGCATGGGATAAAATGAAAAGTGTCTATGCCTGGCTATGTAATAAGCCCTATCAGATGCATACTTGGTAATGCATGTATCAATGGTATGGTGCAAACAATAAGGAAATGGATTTTGATGACAAAGTTGGTGTGCTCACTTTATACATTTCGTGTGTGGATACACAAATCGTTGCAAACACTCAATGCACATAGGCAAAAACAACATGTGCTTTGATGTAAGGTCATTTGATGGGAAACTATCACGAAAACCTTAACTACATTGAAAATCACAATGGTGCATAGACAAGGTAAGAGCATATGGTTAAGAGGTATTCTTATCCCAAACTTATACTGAACTTCTAGATATGAACCTCTTTACAATTTAGATTGTTGCAATTGGATGTGCACCTATTTGATAGGAAACTTTTTTCCTCATACATATCATTCATGCATAACTTAGATGACACATAGTGCAAAAATTGAAAATTGAAATTGGAGTCCTGAGGGAAAAATCTTAGTTCAAGGTTCTACTCTTCCATTTATCTCATTCAAGCCACCTGTATCTACACATGACATCCATCTTGAAAACCTCATGATTAACGTACGCTATGAAACATTCACATAATAAAAACTTGTTTCACAATCATCGTAGTTCTTGCCCTTTTTGAACAAAGCTATCAATGACCCTATCATCTTGTAATCCTTTCCCACATAGTAGAACCTAGAATCAAAACGCTTAAAGAAAATAGTTAAATAAGTTTTCGAAAAAACCTAAAAAACTAGGGAAGTCAATATACCATACATGCCTCCAATCTATCTTCATGAACATCTTAAACTTCAAATATGATAGAGAAAGAGTGTAAAGATGACCACCAACCATATATACCATGCAGTCAAAGAATTACCATAGATTTTATCATTCCATGATAATATTTCTCTATTTCATCCATTGATGTAACTTCATCCTTTACTTTATTAATAACTTTTTCCTCCTCACTTTCATTATCATATTTTGGTTCTTTAATATCATATTTGTGAAGAGATATTTGTTCCTCCATGTCATATTCATCCATATATTAGTCATACTCATTACATGCAAAAAACACTTCTTCAATGTTAAGGTCAATATTTTGTTGTTCTAGGTTTTGAAAGAAACTTGCAAAATCATGCATCTGTGTTGAAAAGCCACCCTTTGTTGCATCATTCAATGATGTTTGAACTTGATGTTTTCCAATAATGCTTGGAAAGTCATTTGGTTAAGGCATCCCGTAGAAGTTCAAGGACATCATATTGCTATTTAAAATAGTAAACTAATTGTTCATCAGTACATAAATCCCCTCTTGTTTCTATGTTGATTTTAGATGTTAAAAGCCCAAGGTCAATTGAGTCAAAACCATATTGAGTGGTATCTCTAACAAACCTATGAAAATCATGTACCTCTTCTTCTAAAGTTTTTAGAACCAAAGAAGTAACTTGTAAAGTAATAGCATCAAATTTTGAATTAGAGTTCATGATCTCATGAGAGTTGTTGCAATGTCATGGAAACATTCACATCAAGTGCACGTGTCACAAAGTTTGAGAGTCGGGTGGATGAACTCCAACTGCAGGTTCCAAATAATGGCACACATAGGGTGCTTCAAGCAAAGTCATGTTAATCACATTTACATTTGGCATGGACTACTCTAGCACTCTGAAGCAAAACATTAGCAATAAAGTCTTTATTTACATCAACTTTATATTGTAAGAGGATAGACAAGTCGGGTTGCACAAGAGTAAATGAAATATCAATCATCTTTCAATATTCATTCGTATTGAATCAAATAAAAACCGAATATCATTCAAAGCATGGAATTTCTCTAAGAATAATGTTTACAGGAAGTTCCTCTAAATGAAGTATGTGAATTCATAGGAAAAACGATCAATGAATTACATAATCATGTTTCAACGTTGAATTCAATCATATATTTTCCCACAGTTAAAATTAAAAAAAACTCTTTGTTGCGTTATGTAAGGATAGAGAAATTCAATAACATGACATGCGCACAATGTAGAAGATGAAGTCTAATGGTGGAAACCTTAGCATAACCTTATAACCTTTGGAACAAAATTACTCATTTTATCAAAGATCATTCACTATTATTTTTTTACAAAAAGTGTACTATATAAGCATTGAATTGTGTACACCCACACAAACACACACACACACACATATATTCTAAATGAGAATGTTGAGATCAAGACCATTGCATATATATTCCAGTGTCCAATTTAAATCAAGAGAAACATACTTAAACGTTAAAAACACAAAGTATACATATATGTTATATGCTCGTTCCTCTTCTGTTCTGATCTTCATATAAATCCGTTCGCTGCGTAGAAGAGCCTCATCGGATTTGAAAGGGATCTCGGATGATCACCTTCTCTCCTCAATTATATCTCTAGCACGTCGTATGTCTGCCTCATCACAATGCACAACTGTTCTACCTGAATGTCTTACCAGAAACTTGCACAACCTATAAATTCATCAAGAAACATGTGCTAAACAAGAAGTTGATGCCCGCGATCATTAACAGAGGAAAGGTGTCAAATGTTGATTGATGGAGGATGGGCAGTCGTAGTGTGTGAATTTTGAGATAGAACGGATTCAGCTCTTCAGAAACTCCAAAAACGCTACAGTAGATTAATTTGCGGGGGCTCAAATGATGCTGATGGCAATGGGAGATGATTCATAGGCATGAGAAAACAAACGGAAAATTTTGGAGCAGCAATTCTACAGTGTTGATAATGGAGCGTAGACATTACTGGGATCAAAAAACTACAAAGTAGAGCTTCATAAAGTAGAGCTGCATCCTCCTCAGACACGCCAGACCGACCCCATCACTGTCCATCGGTTTCCTCTTATATAGGTAAAAAGCTATGGTTCAAAGCTCAGAAAAATCTTCTCTATTCTCTTTCGATTGCGGCTCAAATACCAAATGAAACTCCTCATTTTATAGTCCTTAAGCTCTAAATCTATAGGTATAAAAGCATAAGATGCCGTCTCTAATTTTAGAGACCTTCAACAAGAGACGAAAAGAAGTTAAATCGCGTTCAATTAGAGCAGCAAGTGGCCTGATTAAGCCTTCGTGGTTTATTTTGATGTCAGACAATTCTCCTATGCGTATTTCTTCAGAACATAAACTTTATTACTTCACTCCAAAGCTTTCCGTGCAATGAGTGCTTCTCACCTCTTCATAGCACTTAAAACCTTTCTCACTAATTAAGGTCGTGCTACACTAGGGTGCAGCAATCTTCTCACTAAAGTAGAGCTGCATCCTCCTCAGACACGCCAGACCGACCCCATCACTGTCCATCGGTTTCCTCTTATATAGGTAAAAAGCTATGGTTCAAAGCTCAGAAAAATCTTCTCTATTCTCTGTCGATTGCGGCTCAAATACCAAATGAAACTCCTCATTTTATAGTCCTTAAGCTCTAAATCTATAGGTATAAAAGCATAAGATGCCGTCTCTAATTTTAGAGACCTTCAACAAGAGACGAAAAGAAGTTAAATCGCGTTCAATTAGAGCAGCAAGTGGCCTGATTAAGCCTTCGTGGTTTATTTTGATGTCAGACAATTCTCCTATGCGTATTTCATCAGAACATAAACTTTATTACTTCACTCCAAAGCTTTCCGTGCAATGAGTGCTTCTCACCTCTTCATAGCACTTAAAACTTTCTCACTAATTAAGGTCGTGCTACACTAGGGTGCAGAAATCTTCTTCTTGATATTCCAACACTTAAATTGAAAGAATCCGAAGAGTTGTGTTGAGTCCAAACTCTTAATTAATTTGCTTTTGGGTCAAGGCCAAAAAGGGAGCTTTCACTTTCTCTTGCTTCTCTTTCAAGTCTTCCATTGCAAGGATATGTGAAAAGCTTCAATGCCAATGAAATGGACATCATGCTCTTCTCTCCGTCACATCATTTCAGTTTTGCATGTTTTACTCTAATAATGTGTTTATTTGAAGCAACTAAAGGCAAGAGTAGACATGTTTCTTCATATGATTCTTCAACTAAAGCCAAATGTGAAGGCTTGGATACCCAAATGTGAAGGCTTGGATAACCAAATGTGAAGGCTTGGATATGTGCATCAATAGCTCCCCCTCAAGCCAAACATCTTGGCTTGCCCTTCTTCATCAATCCTCTTGAATGTCTTGCAATCCAATCATAGCTTTATATCTGCAAAGTTTAGTACCATCAAGTGCTTTGGTCAATAAATCTGCATCTTGCATATTTGTGGATACATATGCCAATTGAATCTCCTTGCTCAATAACTTCTCTCTAGCATAGTGATAGTGTACTTCTATATGCTTAGTTCTTGCATGATAGATAGGATTTGCTTCAAGATGCAAAGATCTTGTATTGTCACCAAAAATCATAAGTGAGTGAGTATGAAGTCCGAAATCTGAATATAGCAATCTAATCCATATGGCTTCTTGTGTAGCATTGGCTAATCCCCTCTATTCAGCCTCTGTTAAAGATAAAGCAACAATAGGTTGCTTCTTGGAAGACCATGAAATGGGCTTATCACCTACAAAAGAAAGATAACCAGAATTACTCATCCTATCATCCTTACAACCTACCCAATCTATATCTTAGTAAAGCTTGATGTCCAAATCTGATGTATATGGAAAGTATAAACCTTGATTTTGAGTACCCTTAAGATATCGCAAAATTCTTTTGGAAGCTTCCAAGTGAGATGCTCTAGTCTTGCGTATGAATTGACCTAAGACACTTACTCCATAGGCTATGTGAATCCTTGTCAATGTTGCATAGTTTAAACTCCCAACTATGCTTTGACATCCTGCAATGTCTTGAAGCAAATCACCTTCATGAGCACTCAATTTATGATTTACCTCCATAGGGGTGCTTGTTACCTTTGCATTCTCCATGTGGAACTTCTTCAACATGTCAGGCACATACTTCCTTTGAGTAATGTAAATTCGAGGACTTGTGTAGACCAATTCAAGTCTATGAAAGTACTTCAAAAACCCTAGGTCACTGATTTTGAACTCCTTCATCATTTGGTTCTTGATATGTTTGATGCCATTGGCATCGTTACCTGTGAGGATGATGTCATCGACATACACACACAAATATATCAATTTTGAGTTGCTTCTCTTAACAAATAGAGAAGAATTTGCCTTGCACATGATCAATCCTTGATCTTGAAGATAGGTAGTCAACCAATGATTCCATGCCCTATATGCTTGCTTTGAACCATAAAGAGCTTTGTTCAATTTGCACATTTAATTTACCTTGCTTGGGTCTTCATAGCTAAGAGGTTGAGCCATGTAAACGTGCTCCGAAATCCAGCCATTGAGAAAATAAGTTTTCACATCCAATTGATACATATTCTAATTCTTAGATGCAACCACACTTACCAATACTCTGATGGTTGGCATTTTAGCCACAGGTGAGAATGTTTCCTCATAATCAACTCCTTGGGTTTTTGCAAAACCCTTGGCCACAAGTCTAGCTTTATACCTATTTATGGATCCATCTAACTTCCTCTTGATTTTGGAAATCCATCTAGAACCAATTACCTTCATTGATGCCTTCTTGGGTACTCGCTCCCAAGTATCATTTTCTTGGAGTGCTTATATTTCTTCATCCATAACTTCCTTCCATTCTGCCTTGGTCTTTGCCTCTTCATATGAAGTAGGTTCTTCAAGTGATAAATCCTTAGCAAGATAAATGGAATGCTTAGTAGCTAATGAAGTGTCATACCCATATCTGATTGGCTTCTTGATCTCCCTTTGTGATCTCCTTAGAGCATGGTTGGAAGATTCTCGTAAGTCTTCCAACCTCTTCATCTTGGCCCTTCCCTTTGATTTCCATGCCTTGAATTCTTCTAGATTGATGATGTCCTCATCATCTGATTTGATGTCTTCAATCTGGCTTGGCTCCTCCTTGGTGAGGCTTGGCAACTCCTCTTCCAAGTCATATGGCAACTTGACCTTCTTGCATTGACTTTCAAACCAAGAGTCATTCTCATCAAATAGAACATCTCTACTGAATGTAAAGCCCTTGTTGGATGGATTATAAAACCTGTATCCTTTCTTATTTAAATCATACCCTATGAAGAGCACTTCTCTTCCTTAGGGTCCAACTTACCTTTGATTTGAGATGGAACATGCACATCAGCAACACATCCAAAGAACCTACAATGATCAAGTGATGGCCTCCTACCATGCTGTTGGGGGATTCTTTGACAAGAAGGAGTTTGAGGGTTTGTAGGAGAAAATGAAAAGACCAAAAGAGAAAATACACCTTGGAAGTTTCTGCCGTTTGATTACAATAAGAAAAGTACAATGTTTGAAATACAAGATACACCAATACCTCTGTGCACAATCCCACAGAGTGCCCAATTACAAAATATCCAATATCCCAATGTCCTCTTGCTGCCGACCTCCTCTGCAACAGACCTCCACCTGCTTCAAGCTTCTCCTTGTGCACACCTTGCACCAAGCTTCCACAAAGGGGGAGGAGTGAATACCTGCTGTCGGCAAGCGTACACTGCCAAAGGACCTTGAGATACTTGGGGGAACTATAGCTTAGCACTTCTCTGCACCAAAATCCTTGGTCACTCTCTATGCACCTTGCACTTCCACTTCTGTGCGACGTACTCTGGTGTCTCTTGCACTTCCCTCTCTTGCTCCACTTAGCCTATGCTCTCTTGCTTACTCTAACCTTTGGTCCAAGAATGGCTCTTGCCTTGATTTGAGTGTGTCGATCACGTACGCTCCTAACTGCAAGTGAATCTTGGTGCTCACTTTGATGTCCCAAGATTGCTCTCACAAGTGGCAGCCAACTACTCACTGTTTTGTCCTGTAGTGACTTTAGTCTAAAACCAAAAATTTTAATGGGGGGGCCATACTTTCACCTGTGCGTACACTTTGCCGCTTCACATGCCTTCACATTTCCTTTTAATTCTTCACTTTTGCACATAAGGGGGGTTCACCTGAACCTTCCAAAACACTTTAAAACACACTTTGAACCTTAGGGAAATTAGAGAAAGTACCTCTGCAACCTGCAACCTATTTTCTCCAATTTACCCTTTGTGGACAATTCATTGTGCACTACCTGTGCACTTTGACACCTGCACTTACGCACTTTGACTTTGCACCTGTTGACTTTGACCTTGACCTTGTTGACTTTGACCTGTTGACTTTGACCTGTTGACTTTGACTGCAGTTGACTTTGACCAACATGACATTTATGGGGTCAACAGTTGCCCACCACCTAATGTGCTCTCCGTCCCGGAGAGCGATAGCTAAACTTTGATCATGATGAAGATATAGCCGCAAAAACTTGAATAGGACATCTGAGCAGCAACCAATTCCACCAAAACAGGAGAGAACAAGCCCCAGAGAAGAACCAAAAGTGGGATTTTGGAATGGAAAAGCAAAAAAGGGGGGGCAATGGAAGGGGAGAAAGGAAGGGGAAGGGAGGGCTGAGGGTGTGAATATGGATGGGGTAGGGAGGGGAAAGGATGTGGCTGGGCATATTGGTAAAGGGAGGGATGGGGAGTAGGAATCAGGGGTCGGGAGGAGGCTAATGTGAACAAACCGGAGGGCTACAGAGGGTACATATGGGAGATTATTAAACATAAGGTAAGACAAGGTGAGAATAGATCAGTTGGACAATGTTGTGAAATAAAAACATGTGATAAAGGTGTTCAAAACATGTGGTTTCAGACCAAAAGTCATACAAAAAGTGGGAATTTGTAAAAAGAAATTCAAAAACTGAGTTCATAGGTGCCAAAAAACATGAAAATGACTCCATTTTTGCAAAAAACGGCCAACCGAGGCACAATCCAGAGCCAATAGCTTTGAGCCATGAAAAAAAAAAAATAATAAATAAAGTAAAATAAAATAAAAATAAAAATAAAAATAAAAATAAAAATGATCGCTTTTTTTTTTTTTTTTTTTTTCAACGCTCAGACAGAAAATAAAATAAAGAAGAAAATAAAATAAAATAAAATAAATAAAAGATAAAAATTAATAAAAATAAAATAAATAAATAAAAAAAAAATAATAATAATAATAAAAAGAAAATAGAGGGGGGGGGGGGGGCGGGGGGGGGGGAGGGGGGGGGGGGGGGGGAGGGCTGTCAGAATGGGGGGGGGGGAGGGGGGGCAGGGGGGGGGGGGGGGATTTTTTTATTGTTTTTTTTTTTTTTTTTTTTTTTTTTTGGGAACCCGCAAATTCCTTAGGGGGCTTTTTTTTCTTTTTTTTTTTTAATTTTTTTTTTATTTAAATTTTTAAATAGCCCAATTTAGAGAAAAATCAAGGAAAAATCTGAAAAAAATGCCTAAAATTGGCCCAAAAATTCTAAAAAAATTCTGAAAAAATTCTGATGAAATTTTCTTCATGTGGAGCCTAAAATCCTTCATCAAACCACAGAGACCCTCCATTTATTCCTCAAATTGGGCAATAAAAAGTCACATGAAAAAGGCGACAATACTAGAAAAAGTCCAAAAAAATGCCTGAAAAAATCTGAAAAAATTTCTAAAAAATTCCAAAATTTGTGCCTTTGCAAAGTGGATGAAATGACTGCTAAATTTGCTAAAACCTCAAGAAACAAGCATGAAATGGATAAGAAAACTACTAAAACTTAAGTAAAAATGACGAGAGAAGACTATGTACAACCTGGACAATTTTTGCAGGGTCCAGTGATCCATAAAACTTCAGTTGGCTTGATAATAGGCCTTGAGCCTTGTATTGTTGACTGAGAGAGACTCCTCCATAATCTGCATTTGTACTGCACTTCGTTGCTTTAGTCTTCTCCTGGGGCACCCTGGCCATCTGAGAGGGGTACCCTAAATCCTTCATTAGAATGTTATCTCCTCCAGCAACTTTATGATATGATTTGCAAAATTTTAATTTTACTATTCCGGCTTCTTCATCCAGTGGAACCCTATGTTCCCAAATACTTGCAGTAGCAACTTCCACATTCTTGTAGAGCCTTGCACTTGCTACCATAAGAATTGAAATAACAGATGATAGCCATACCAGAATCCATAAAAAAGTGGCCATTGATATATGAATTTGAGTAGCTTTATCACTGCTGCATGTAAGGACTTTGCTTTTCTTCTCTTTGCTATGGCCTTTGACTGCTACTGGTTCAACCTGAGTGATTTCCTCTTTTTCTTCATATGCTTCTTCTATACTTGAGTTTGGAAAAATTCCATAGCAGGAGGATGGGTCTTCTGCATTGAGCCAAGCCAACATGTTTTCATCTTCATATAAATCTGCTCTTTCAAATAGGTCTGCTTCTGGGTTGTCCACCACTTCTTCTTCCATACAAATACCGATTGTCTGCATCATGCTAGTATTTTTTTGATTATCTGGGCCTTCTTCTAAAATTATCTGCTGCAACTCTTTTCCCTCTTGCTTTACCCACATTGTGTCCTTGCCCCAATCATGCAGCACATTGGCATGCCTTAACCAAGGTCTCCCAATTAACAGTGGGAAGCTTCCTTCTACCTGTGGCAGCCTTAAAACAACAAAGTCCAAGTTAAAGATAGTACCTTGTATCCTGACTGGGACTCCAGGAACCACTCCCATAGGCCTTACTATGCTTTGGTCTGCCATTGTTACAGTGAAGTTGGCAGGTTGTGAAGGGTATAGTCCAATCTTTTTCATGGTATATTCAGGCATCAAGTTAATGCCAGAACCACCATCCATAATAACTCCTTGAAACTCATGACCTTTAATAGAAATGGTTAGCCGAGGGCTCTTGTAATCTGTGAGGGGTGCTTCCCCTACATATTTATCTTTATGCATAACAGCAGCTTTTGCCACTAAGCTTGTTGTGGACATTTCATCAATTATCTGCAAGAGTTCTGACCTGAACTTCCCATCCATCCTTATTAAATCAAAAATACTAACCTCCTTTTTCATGGACTTGAGCAGTCTGGAGGCTTCTGATTCCTTAAGAGCTTGGGCTCCATTTGACTTATCCAACTCCTCATGAGCCCTGCTGAATGCATGTCCAATGGCATCACTGGTACCTATGCAATTTTCCTTTTGCCTTGTGTCTGCACTTGTGGTGGCTAGGTCTTCGGACACACCTTTGTCTCTGTTTAATCCATTAATCAATGATTCTTGACCCATGTCCACTGGAGCCTTCCCCTTGCTTCTTGTCTGCACAGTAAAAGAGTCAATTTCTTCTAACTGCACCACCCTGGTAGATGGTGATGGCACCTTAACTTGATTTGCCATTTCTTCTTCCTTCACAGAAATCATTTGGATATGGGGCCCTGATGAAGAGGCTTGATTCTTAGGACAACCATATGTATAATGGTCTCTGGCCTCAGGGCAGTTCCTGCAAGGAGGTGCATTCTCTGGTAGGGTGCACCTACTTTGGTAGTGCCCACATTCTCCACACCTAAAACAGATTATTGGCCTCCTAGGCCCATTTCCAAAATTATTTCTCTGTCTAGGGTTATAGTTGTTACCTTGATTTTGTGCAGCCATCACATTTGTGGTTGTTGGAGGTCCTCCTTGGGTCCAGTATGTCGTTGCAGGCATTCCTCTTGATTGGCATTCATGGGCCTCATGGCCAACCTTCCTGCATAATTGGCAAGTTACACTTAACAGAGGGCACTCACTTACTATATGCCCTTGTTTGCTGCACATGGAACACCAAAGACCACTCTTGATGCCTCCTCCTTTGAGCTCCTGCAACTCCTGTCGCAGCTGAGCTAATTCCTCTGCCTGGGCTTCCTCTTCCTTTTGGAGCTTGAGTGCTTCAATCTCCCTTCTCAATTGAGCCACAGCAGTCTCCTCCTCTTTGTAGGGCTTATTTCTCTTTAAGCCCTCCAACTCCCTCCTCAGCTGGGTCACTGGATCCTCCATGTCTGTACCATATGTTGGTGGTGAAGAAGTTGTCCCATATTGGTGCCTTATTTGCTCCAGTCTTGTAGCCGTGGTGATGAACTCCTCTATGGAGGCTGTAGGTAATACTAATTCCTTTATTTTGCATTGAGTGGCTACTGGTAGGGGCTTGGCTAACCATTTCTTGACAAAAAAATCATGGGGTGGATCTGGTAATTTGGCCATTAGTGCTTTGGCTCTGGTCACAAATTCTGGGAACTTTTCTCCTGGACCCAATCTCAAGTTCTCTAGCTCTTCTATGATAATCTCTACTGTGTTCCCCTGCTGGAATTGATTTCTAAAAGCATCCTTCATCAAATCCCAAGTGGTAAAGTGGTTTTCAGCAAATTGGCTGAACCACTTGTCTGCCAGTCCTTCCAATGTGGCTGGGAAGAGTATCAAGAAAGCATCTTCCCTACCCATTAGCCCCCTAGTCTTACATAATGCAAGAAATCGTCGAATGTGCTCATCTGGGTCCTCCTGGGCTAAACCCCTGAAGGAGGGAAATTTTATGTTTAATCTGGAGAGCAAGATTTCTAGGTCCACCTGTCCTGCCATGCTTCCTACCGATGAAGTCGATGAAAGTGGACTCGATGATCTTCTGTTCGTCTTTCTTCTTGTCTGCTTGCACTTGATTCTCAAGGTTTGTGACCGGGTCGCAGTCATGAGCTATGCATAGTCCACTTAAAATAAGACACTTGATAAAAGTATGCACCTTTTGGCCCACTAGAGTAATGTTGTCGACCCTGGAATATTGTCCTCCAATGGCAATATATAGCCTCCTATGCTCAAAGCTCCTTGGAAGTCCCACCGGGCGTGCCAAATTTGTTGGGGGATTCTTTGACAAGAAGGAGTTTGAGGGTTTGTAGGAGAAAATGAAAAGACCAAAAGAGAAAATACACCTTGGAAGTTTCTGCCGTTTGATTACAATAAGAAAAGTACAATGTTTGAAATACAAGATACACCAATACCTCTGTGCACAATCCCACAGAGTGCCCAATTACAAAGTATCCAATATCCCAATGTCCTCTTGCTGCCGACCTCCTCTGCAACAGACCTCCACCTACTTCAAGCTTCTCCTTGTGCACACCTTGCACCAAGCTTCCACAAAGGGGGAGGAGTGAATACCTGCTGTCGGCAAGCGTACACTGCCAAAGGACCTTGAGATACTTGGGGGAACTATAGCTTAGCACTTCTCTGCACCAAAATCCTTGGTCACTCTCTATGCACCTTGCACTTCCACTTCTGTGCGACGTACTCTGGTGTCTCTTGCACTTCCCTCTCTTGCTCCACTTAGCCTATGCTCTCTTGCTTACTCTAACCTTTGGTCCAAGAATGGCTCTTGCCTTGATTTGAGTGTGTCGATCACGTACGCTCCTAACTGCAAGTGAATCTTGGTGCTCACTTTGATGTCCCAAGATTGCTCTCACAAGTGGCAGCCAACTACTCACTGTTTTGTCCTGTAGTGACTTTAGTCTAAAACCAAAAATTTTAATGGGGGGGCCATACTTTCACCTGTGCGTACACTTTGCCGCTTCACATGCCTTCACATTTCCTTTTAATTCTTCACTTTTGCACATAAGGGGGGTTCACCTGAACCTTCCAAAACACTTTAAAACACACTTTGAACCTTAGGGAAATTAGAGAAAGTACCTCTGCAACCTGCAACCTATTTTCTCCAATTTACCCTTTGTGGACAATTCATTGTGCACTACCTGTGCACTTTGACACCTGCACTTACGCACTTTGACTTTGCACCTGTTGACTTTGACCTTGACCTTGTTGACTTTGACCTATTGACTTTGACCTGTTGACTTTGACTGCAGTTGACTTTGACCAACATGACATTTATGGGCTCAACACATGCCATGCTTCATATGGGGTCATCCCATCAAGGGATTTGGATGGCAACCTATTAATAAAATAAGTGGTAGTAGATACACTTTCTACCCACAAATAAGTTGGCAATTTCTTTTCATTGCGCATTGATCTAGCTGCTTCGACAATCAACATGTTTCTCCTCCTTGTTACCCCATTTTTCTCAAGGTTATACCTTGGAGTAATGTCCCTTTTGATACATATATCTTGCAAAAATGCATCAAATTCATTGGAGAAGTACTCACCCCCTCCATCTGACCTTAATCTCTTTAGAATTCTTTATGTTTGATTTTCTAGAAGTGCAAGGTACTTCTTGAAGAAACTCAGCACTTCATCGTTATGTTTCATAAAGTACAAGATAGTACACCTACTAAAATCATCAATGAAAGACACATAGTACCTTCAACCTGAAATTGATTGATCCTTTCTTGGTCCCCACACATCTGCATGGACAAGTTCCAAGTAGTTCTCATGCATGTAGCCTTTCTTTGTGAAGGGTAACCTATGTGATTTACCAAACTCAAATGCACCACATTTATATATAATTTGTTGCTTGGATACATTAGGTATCCCAAACACACATTGATCTCTACATATTTGCTTCAAGGTTCTCTCACCAATTTTCCCTAATATCTTATGCCGAATCTCAAAATCTGACAATGTTTGATCCTTGTAATTATAAAGTGCAATATTTCTAATGTAAATAATCTACTTGTTTTTTCTCCCTTGGCAATTCTCTTGAATCCATGTGGGGGGTTCTCCGGAAAGGCTCTATATTTGTTGAACCTAACCTGCAAACCCTTTTCCACTATTTGTCCAACACTCTTCAAATTCTTGGTGATTCTAGGTCCATAAAGAATCATGCTCAATTGATTTCTATTCCCATCTGAAGTTTTGACATTTCCTACCTTGACCACTGAATGCTTGGTGTCATCACTTTTTTGCACTTGGTGCTTTCCCTTGGAATCCTGAAGATCAGAATGAAGAGCTACATTGCCTGCTACAGGGTTTGAACATCTTGAGTCAATATAGAAGAGGTGCTCATCATTCATACCTTGTTTTGATGTCATATTCATAATGAGAAGAGGATCTTCTTGATACTTTGTGTAATTGTTGAAGTCCTTTCTTGATTTTTATCCTCCTTGATAATTATTTTTGTTATTGTTGTTGTAGCCATGGTTGTGGGATTGATTATGGTTGAACCTTCCTCTTGATTGTATGTAGCCACCTATTTGATATCCTCTTCCTCTCTGATTCTTGAAGTTCCTATAGCACTCATCTATAGTGTGATTAGAGAGTCCACATATGTTGCATGGGGAAGAGTTGAAAGGTCTACCCCTACCTTGCTTACCTCCTTTGCCCCTTCCTCTTGAGTTCCTACCTCTCCGTGCATAGTTAGCTTGAGAAGTAGTACCTTCATCCTCTACCTTTTTTGCTTCTCCCTTTCTCTTTATACTTTTGCTTTATCTGTGTATAGGGCAGAAGAGTTGTTACCTCTTGATGGTTCTCCATTTTTCTTGAGCTTCGCTTCATGGGTGCAGAGTTGTCCCATGAGTGTGGTAAGATTTGGAATTTGCATATCCATTTAAAGGTCCATAGCAGTTGTGAAAGCTTCCCACTTATCATCTACCTTGATGTTATTGATTACTTGTCTCACTATTTGCTCCTATTCAATCTCCTCTCCTATGCCTGCCAATTGGTCGGTCACATCTTTGACCTTGGTCACATACTCTAAAACACTTTGCTTGGGTTGCTTCCTTTGAGTAGTAAACTCAATCCATAGTTGATTTTTTCTAGCTCTTGTGTTGGAAGAAAAATATGAAGATAATGTCTCCCCAAGTCTCTTGAGAAGATTTACAATCCCTAATGTGAGAAATAAGGAAGCCAGTGATAGATTTAAGTAAATATGACCTTGCCAAAGCATCTTTGGCACACCATGAGTTGATTCTTTCAAGCATCTCTCTTGTAGGTTGTCCTTTGCTTCTAAAAATGGGCATCTCCTCATCTCTTAATATGTATCCATAGAGACTCCTTCCTTGTAGATATGTCTTCATCCTCAAGGAACATGCTGCTTGATATTTGTTCTTGTCCAATTTATCAATAACAGAAGGGAAACCATCTCCCATTTTACCTCAAATTGCTCTGATACCACAGTTGGGAGAGACAGATGGATACCACAAGTGAAGGAGTTGGTATTGCTAATCCCTGATTTCTAACAATCCTCTTTCACTTTTGAGTTGTGGTGTAGGCCCTTATAGATGGCTAATGACACTAAATATGTGCGTGTGTACTTTGGAGATGAGGCTTCAAACAAATGAGTCAAAATAGATAACTTTGCAACTAGCTTGTAACAAAAAACTTGCTATTTTGGTCTTGACACTTGCTCGATATTTAGATCAATGCTCACAATATAGTAGCAATTAAAGAACTTCCTTTTGAGGGCATCTAATTAGCTTAAAGAGCTAATGATTCCAAGTAAAATCACATAAAATGATAAACTATACACAAAGCAAGCATCTTAGCAAGTAGAATCTTACCCCCGATTTTTTTAGGGAATGTGCAGAGAATCACGAGAGACCACTTTGAGATGGATTTGTCTCAATTGGTGATTCACACTTCTTCAAATTTTTCTATATTGTATTAGGCTTTGAACTGACTCCAACAAGCTATAGATCATGGAAAAAATTGGAGAGATCACTGAGATATGAGCATTCAAAGTACACTGTTCTGAGTGGACATAGCAGAGTTGTAAACAGAGTTGATCAATGATGTAATGTATTATAGAACAATGATACACATGATCAGTGGCATAGAAATGATGCCCAGTAATAGTAATAAGAGTAGGCTATGGTGTAAGCCACTCAAACTCAATAGATGATCAAAGGAGGAGATCTACAAGAGGCCATATTTCGGCGACTCATACAAGCAATTTTTGTAATCAGTTCATCATTCAAATTTGAATTTGAATTCAAATTTGTCTTCACCTAAGAGTGTTCCTTTAAGTTAGGAATGATTCTACTAAATGCGATTTTTAGCTTTTGGTTATCCAAAGTCCACGAAATGAATGGGATTACAATATTCTCTCCAGGATTTATCTTTTACAAGATGTAAATGATCTAGATTTACAATCAATGGGTCATGTGACTCATCATGTGTTTCTTATGATTCTTCAAGTGAAGCCAAATGTGAAGGCTTGGATACTTGCAACAACATGTGTGTGTATATATGTGTGTCTCTCTATGTTTATATGTGTGTATATGTGTATATGTATGGATATCTGTTTGCATGTGTGTATGTATGTGCAGGTCTATGAGTGTGCAGTTGTGTATCTCTATATGTGTATGTGTATGTGTTACATATGTGTGTATGTGTGTGTATGTTTATATATATATATATATATATATATATATATATATATATATATATATATATGTGTGTGTGTGTGTGTGTGTGTATGTATGTGTGTGTGTATGTGTATGTGTGTATGCATATGTGTGTATATGGTGTATGCATATGTGTGTGTATGTATATATGTGTATATGTATGTTCATGTGTTTGCATCTATGTTTATGTGTGTGTATGTGTCTCTATGTATATGTGTGTATGTGTATGTGGGTGTATGTGTATGTATGTGTATGTGGGTGTATGTGTATGTATGTGTACATGTATGTGTATATATGTATACGTGTATGTAGGCATGGGTAAGTGTATGTGTGTGTATGTATATATGGGTAAGTGTATGTGCGTATGTGCATGTTTATAGATTTAAATGTTTTTTGTATACTCATCATCCTTTAGACTAAAATAGCAGGAGATATTGCATGGTAGAAATAAATAAGAGAAGGCATGACATATCACCTATAACATGGAAGTATTTTTGCAAAGCACTATGCTTATAGCAAACATTTTCTTGGCAGAAGGTGTGTAAAACAGTTTACATCAATATGAGTTGTAATTTTCATACGTTTAATGAACATTTTACATTTAATCTATGTACTTATGTTTCATTAAATAAATAGATGCTACTACAAAAAAGAAAATTAAAGCATGCCAAACCTCACCCTTAGGCCTAATGCGGCATGAAGGCTTTATTGCTACATTTGTAAGTATATGTATTATTGAAATTATATTTTTCATTTTATTTAAGAAACTAATGATTAACCTTCTTTATTTGTTTCATTGTAGTGTAGGGATTATGGTCATAATCATAAAAAAAGGAGATTGAATATGCAACATATTTTGAATATCGAGGTTCGAATAAGCTATTTAGAGAAGATCTACATGAGTTTATGATTATTATTAAATTTGATATAGTTTATTTTATTTTTATTGACATTTTATATTCTTATTTATTTATGTTTCTTATCTCTAATACATGAGTATTATGGATATGCCCATATGCATGAAGTGGATAGACTGACACGATAGGGATAATATCGACCACGATATGGTAATGACCCCTCTACCATTGATGCCTCTTCAGACACATTTAATCATGCGAATGATGATGGAGATGTAGATGATGATCATCATAGGGATGATTGAGATGATTGACACTATTTACATTGGATGTATGCATTGATATACACAACATAGAGACACACATGTATGTATATATATATATATATATATATATATATATATATATATATATATATATATATATATATATATATATATATATATATATATATATATATATATTATATATGTATATATGTATGTATGTATGTATGTATGTATGTATGTATATATGTGTGTGTATGTGTATGTGTATGCATATGTGTATGGGTTCGTGCATATGTATGTGTATGTGTATGTGTATGTGTATGTATATGTATGTGTATGTGTATAAATATATGTATGTGTATGTGTATGTGTATGTGTATGTGTATGTGTATGTGTATGTGTATGTATATGTTTGTATATGTGCATATGCATGTGTATGCATATGTGTATGTCCTTGTATGTGTATGTGTATGTGTATGTGTATGTGTGTGTATGCATATGTGTATGTGTGTGTATGTGTATGTGTGCATATACATGTGTATGTGGATGAGCATGTAGGTGCACGTGGATGCATGTGCATGTACATGCATATGCTTATACGTGCATCGACATGTGAATGCATGTGCATGTACACACACACACATACACACACACACACACACACACACATATATATATATATATATATATATATATATATATATATATATATATATATATATATATATATATATATATATATATATATATATGTATATATATATATATATATATATATATATATATATATATATATATATATATATATATATATATATATATATATATATATATATGTGTGTGTGTCTGTGTGTGTATATGTATCTATGTATGTATGTACATATCTATGTATGTATGTATGTATGTGTGTGTGTATGTGCATATGTATGTGTATGTCTCTATATGTGTATGTGCATGCATGTGCATGTAGATATGTTTGGCCATGTGCATGTGTGTATAAGTATATGTGCATGTGCAAATCCATGTGGGTGTATGTTCATGTGTACGTGTATTTGTATAAGCATGTGTGTGTATATGTGTGTATGTGCAGGTGTATGTGTATAAGAATGTGTTTATGTGCTTGTGTATGTGTATGTGAATGCATAAGCATGCATGTGCATGTGCGTCTATATGCATGTGCATATGTGTCTATGTGTATGTGCATGGGCATGTGTATATGTATGTATATTTATGTGCATGCACATAAGCATTTACAAAGAGAAATTTAGTTAAACAAACAAGCCATATATTATTCTTGATGAACTTTGTGATTAACCTGCAATGAAAAATGGAGAGAGAGATAGATAGAGAAATCAAGAGAGAGATGTCTTAAGCTCGCACAACATAGATATGAATGTTGATCTTCTCTTCCATCATATGCACATAGATTGAAAATAAATAAGTGATGTAGTTTTTTTTCTTATGCTACAGAATTATATAAGTGATGATAAATTATCCTTGTATAGGGATTTGACTAAGGGATGCTTTAGTGTTTCATATGAGACTCTTCCTTGGCACCAAATCTACAATGTTAAAGTAGTGTCCCATATGTGACACTCTTTTACGGTCACATATGTGATAGTATGTTAGCATCGCATAAGCATTGCTGTAAACATCACTAGGCACATTTTTTTCATTGACAATGTGTTCCTGAGGTGCTTTGCAATGGAACATGCAATCATGAAGCCACAATATATATATATATATATATATATATATATATATATATATATATATATATATATATATATATATATATATATATATATATATATATATATATATATATATATATATATATATATATATATATATATATATATATATATATATACGTGTGTGTGCACCTATGTGTACTAATGATTTTCATTATAGTTTATATTTAACATGTGATTTATTATTATGTGTGGTATGTGAGTGTGTGTCTATGTATGTGTATATATGCATAGGTGTATATATATGTGTATGTGTATTCTTATGTGTATGTGTGTGTGGATGTGTGTGTATGTGTTTTTGTATGTGTATGTGTATGCATATGTGTATATGTATGTGTATGTGCGTGTATGTGTATGTGTGCGATTGTGTATGTGTATGTGTATATGTCTATTTATGTATATGTATGTGTGTGTATGTGTATGCATTTGTGTATGGGTATGTGTATATGTATGTTTATGTGTATGTGTATGTGTATGTGAATGTGTATGTGTATCCGTATGTGTATGTGTATGTGTATGTGTATGTGTATGTGTATGTGTATGTGTATGTGTATGTGTATGTGTATGTGTAGGTGTATGTGTATGTGTGTGTGTATGTGTATGTGTATGTGTATGTGTATGTGTATGTGTATGTGTATGTGTATGTGTATGTGTATGTGTATGTGCATGTGTATGTGTATGTGTGTGTGTATGTGTATGTGTATGTCCTTGTATGTGTATGTGTATGTGTATGTGTATGTGTATGTGTGTGTATGTGTATGTGTATGTGTTTGTATGTGTATGTGTATGTGTGCATATGGATGTGTATCTATATGATCATGGTTGCATGGATGCATGTGCATGTGCATGTGCACGTATATGCATATGCATGCATGTGCATTCATCAACATGTGAATGCATGTGCATGTGCACATAGATACATGTGAGACTATTCCTAGGCACCATATATACAATGCTAAAGTAGTGTCCCATATGTGACACTCTTTTACCATCACATATGCGACATTATCTTAGCATTACATAAGCAATGCTCTTTACATGTAGTTGCGAGCATCCTAATAAACTTTGCTAGGTATATTTCTTAATTGACCATGTGTTCTTGAGACTCCTTGTGATGGAACATACAATTACGAACCAAAAATTGTGTTGCATCAAATATCACTATAGAGGGTAACTTCTTGTAGTGTAAATAATCGATGGTTAATTTTGAAGACATGTATTCCGCCTCGATAAGAATGGAGGGTTCCCAATTTACATGCTCACATACTTTCAGCCCTAATAAGGAACCGCATGAGGAACATAAACACTTCAAACTTTTCTTTCAATGTATACACAAATGCATGCCTGGAGAAGTCATCAATAAAAGTAATGAACTAAAGGTAGTTCTTGGATAAAGATATCTACATAGGGACGTAGTGATCACTATGAAAAAACCACAATTTATAAGCTCCTCAAGGTGAATCATCTTTTGAGCAGAAGGAATGCTACATTTTTTTCATACATTACTGATGAGAAGATGGGTCATATCTGTAAATAGTAGTAAGTGCCAATTCTTCACTATGAAGAAGATTAGTAGACTCTATTTTAGGTGTGGATCCCTTTGAAACAATCCCAACTCTTTTTTCTTTGCCTCCCTTGCATAAAATCTCCTTTTTTTCATTACGCAACATTAGAAAATTTCTACTTACTATTAGATGAAGTTTAGTTACATTTTCTCTTTTAATTAGATAAGGAGGCTTGATTTGCAGCACATATAGTTGACATGTTGTACCTTGAATGGTCTTCCTCCAACAAAACAGAGACTAAATCATCAAATGTTTATGCATTCTGATTGCCTTTAATCATCAATGATAGAGGAGAAGCAAAACTCTGATATGAATCTAGACGACCATTAAGAACATTCTGCAAAAGTGAGGTATGTGGAAAGATTTCATGGAACAAGTCAACTTCTCCTTCGAATATTTGAGATTCTTTCAAAAGGTTTTCCATTGAGTTTCCTTCATTAATATGCTCACTCTCCAACAATTTTTGGAGGTAAGAACTCAAAGTCTGATTTATTGCTTGATATAAATCTATAAGTGTATCCAAGCATCCTTTTCTATCTATTAGGAGTAAAAGTGTGGATAATGAAACATTTGAGAGACAAACATATCAATGCGTGCACCTAAGAATCTCTACTATCTCAACAAAGTTGGTCTAGCAAAGGTGCAATAAGAATTGTAGCATGACTAGGGAATTCGAGATCATCATCTTCAATGCTATTTGTATCACCTTCAGTAACTATATTCGCAGGCGTAGTAGGAAACTTTTCAACACCCTACCCAATATTGAGCGGCATGTTTACTACCAAAGCATGAAAAGTCAAATATGAAGACAATAATAAATTAAAACCATCCAACTTATCCTCAATAGCCAAGATAAAGAATACATTATGGCCTATGCAGAAAATTTATTATACCTCAAAAACGCGAACCGAACTCTGTATCAAGCTTTGCTCGACCTCTAACAACTTCTAGGGGATTCTATTGGTGAACAAAAACCTATATATATGTTTGGCACAAAAGGAATGAAATTTTATGTGCACTCATTGCGATAGTGCAGAGGCCAAAATGAACTAGAATCAACATTTTGAGCTCATAGAGTGAAGCAATCTTGAGCTCTGGCATGGAGTATGCTCACCAATGTTGTTGTGATTTTGGGACTCTGACGGGAGTGGGTTTGACAATGCCCTAGATGAAGTATACAAAAGCACTACTTGTTTAAGTTTGATGACTACAAAAGCACAAGATTATCAAAACAGAGAAGAATATGCTTGCACCACAACACAATAAATAATCTATGACCAAGTGAATGTTCTAAGATAAGCGACTTGTTAGGGCTATAAGTGTATATACAAGCTAGGGGAAAAATCCTCCTAAAGAGGGAAAAGAGTGCACTCACGGTCCTTAGTGGGGTAATGCATATCACAAAAAATATATATTTAAAATTATGCGCTTGATAATATTTATCATTACAATTCTCTTCACATGATTGAAAGAAGATGTTGTAGTCTTTATCTTTATCATGAAGAAAGTTTATATAATGAGTAACTTGGGTGTAATTAGAAAATTGGATGTCTAACATAGCTTTGAGCTTGCCATAGTATCTCCTCACATGTGGCATCTACTACGGGTCTCATAAGTCTAGGTCTATTGAGCACATCATGCATCCATCTCGACCTAAAAGTGAAGATGAAAAATCATAGGTGAGTCTTATCCTTAAGCAAGTACAATTTAATCCCCTTGATGAAACAAAAGTGATCGGAAGGTAGGAATGGTAGAGATAGGATTTCTTGACATGGAATAAAATTCAAGCAAGAATAATGAGGGTGGAAGACCTATTATGTTTGTAGATTTGCAAATAAAGAAAAAGAAAGGAGAGAATTTTGCACATATTGGAATTTACCTTTATAAAATCTAGCACCATGAAAACAGCATGTTTCACTCATAAGATGGTAGTGGGTCCTCCTTTTCAAGATCATATCCATGGCATCATTATAGGAGATCATGCATGCCATTTCCAATGTCTAGTGTCACTTCAGAATTGCCTTTGTCAAAGATAATCTAATGCTGCTTGAAGTGCTTCTTAAGTTCCATGTGGATGATGCAAGTGTTTTAGAGGACAATGGTGTATTGATTATGTGGCATGTACCAAATATTAACACATTTTCCAAATTATTCATGTTGTTGTAGTTGCACTATCTTCAAGATTCATATTTTACACTACAACATATCGAGGGTATACCGACGTTCAGCATACCGATAGTCTGCGTCGGTGACGGTAAGACCCTCGGAAGATTTGGGAAAGCCGCTTAGCCTCGGAACAACAACGTCGGTACGAGCGTCAGTATGAGCGTCGGTGTAAGCGTCCGTAACTTACAGGAAAGTACCGACGCTCATACCAACACTCGGTTTTTAACCGAGCCCGCGAGCAAACATTTGACATTTCAGGCGTTTTGAACTTAGGTCTTCGACTGTGGACTTCGCATGCGCAAACAACGCACCTCTGTTTGTCACTGTTTCTCTCTTTCTCTCTCTCTCTCTCCTTCCCTCTCTCTCTCCTTCCCTCTCTCTCTCTCCCTCTCTCTCTCCCCCTCCCTCTCTCTCTCTCTAGATCTAAGCACACTTCTATCTTTCCAGATTTGAAGTTTTGGTAAGTATATCGCACATATTGTAGCACTCTTTTTTCTTTCTTTATGTTTTTTCTTTTCTAATATCTTCTCTCTTTAATTTTGCAAGAGATTTTGGATCAATTCTTTGGAAATTCGACGAAAGACAACTTCAAGTGGACTTTGACGACCACAATTCAAACAATTACATCGATATAAGTAATTGTTTTGGTTTCAATTGGCATAGAGAGAGAGAGAGATACATATATTTAAACACTCACATATGTATAAACACACATGCATATCCATACACACCTACACACATACATATGCCTACACACATGCATATGCATACACACATAAACAATGAATACACATGCATATGCATATAATCATGCATATGCATACAAAGACACACATGCATATGCATACACGGATGCATATGCATACACACAATGCATATGCATACACACAATGCATATGCATACACACAATGAATATGGATACGCACAAATACACATGCACACATATATACATGCTCACATGCATATGGATACACAAATGCATATGCATACACACATGCATATGCATACACACAATGCATATGCATACACAAATGCATATGCATACACACAATGCAAATGCATATGCATAGACACATACAAAAATGCAAATGCATACACAAATGCATATGCATACACACAATGCATATGCATACACAAATGCATATGCATACACATGCATATGCATATAAACATGCATATGCATACAAACACACACATGCATATGCATACAAACATGCATATGCATACACACATGCATATGTATACACAAATGCATATGCATACACACAATGCATATGCATACACACAATGCATATGCATACACACATACATATGCATACACACAATGCATATGCGTACACAAATGCATATGCATACACAAATGCATATGCATACACAAATGCATATGCATATAAACATGCATATGCATACAAACACAGACATACACATGCATATGCATATGCATACACACATACACACATGCACACATGCATATGCATACACACATGCATATGCATACACACATGCATATGCATACAAACATGCATATGCATACAAACATGCATATGTGCATACACATATTGGATCAGATGGGATCTTCACATTGGATCAGATGGAATCTCCATGTACACCTTGGGGAGCACATGACCATGGCAACTCCAAAATATATCATATACGTAATGGAGCTCCAGTCATGCATGCAGCTGGGAAGTCAATGCGTCAGCGCATTCGACAACTTTGCTCCATAGAGTTTGGACATTCTGTAATGGTAAAATGGAGCGAACAGGATAGGGATTCTAAAAACAATATCACACAATCCATATATGAAGAGTACTGGCCAGCACCTAGGAATCCTATTGTGAGTTCAGAATGGATTAAGCATACGGCACATGAGGTGATGTCTCATCGATGGTCGGAAGCTTGCGATGCTTTTAGAGCACGCTTACCAAATCCTATGTGGTTAGATTATGAAGAGTGGGAATCGATTCAGGAGGAGTAGCAATATACTCCTGATCGTTATCGTCAACAGAGAGATGCAGCGGCCACACATTTCGATATGGTGGGAATGTCGCATTTAGGTAGCGGCGGATACGACAAGCGCTACCAATTTGTAAGTATCATGTTAATTATTGAATTTGTTTGTGTTCAACACATCATTTATGTTCATCTAACATTTTGCATATTTATTATAGGACTTGGTAGTGGGTCGTCCTCCGACGCGAACTGAAGAATCTTTCGGATATCGTCATGGATTGGCTGCACGTTACAAGACTTAGAGGGACACTGTGCAATCATTTCATGGGAGAATATTCTATGATTACGTGAACTTATAGCTTGGTTTCGTATTTTTAGTTGTGGTTTATAAATGTCATGTCAATTTGTCTAATTTTACACATGCCTTGTTGCAAGATTGCAGGTGTAAATGTTTTGATCCCCTTACGTATATGATTTGCCACAATTTTGTATTAATCTCTTATGTGCCAATGATGTACTATAATTTTGTATTCGATTCCTATATGGAAGTGCTTTTTCACATTGCCACAATTTTATATTACACTCTTATGTGGTGATGATGTACCATAATTTTGTATTCGGTTCCTATATGGAAGTGCTTTATCACACTCTTGTACATCTTTCATTTATGGAATATACAACTTTTTGTACATGATTAATGGTTCATTTTTGCTCATATAAAATCATGTTTTGGTTGCCATTAGAGTACATAACACATGTACTCGGTATAGAGTTGTGCAGAGTGTATTGTCTTTTGCTAAACAACATCATGCTGTAGCAATAGACAACACAATCTGCCCAATAAAATTTGTGCAAATGTGGTCGTCGGTATGGGCATCGGTATGCCGAGTAGAGTCATCGGTATGGGCATCGGTACACCCAGTAGAGTCGTCGGTATGGGCATCAGTATGAGGGTCTGTAATACCGATGATTATACCGACGCTCATACCGACGTCCATACCGACGCACATACCGGCACCCATACCGGCGTTATGTTTCCGACGCACATACCGACTATAACACCGATGTCACGAAAAAATTGTGCCCGTTCATTTTCCTCGGTAGCAGCCTTGGTATACCCTCGATATGTTGTAGTGTTACTCTCATATGCTTATCAAACTTTTCTAGCTCATCTTGTACCTTCCTTAAATAACCTTCAAGTTTTAGCACCTATCTTGAATATGCAACGTGCTTTGGAAGCTCCCTTAAATATGCTAGATGCTTTAGTTCTTGATGCCCTTCTTTTGGCTCTATTATTAGTGTGCTTTCTTGGCTCCATCTATGATGATGTATAAATTTCATTTTATGATATGGTGCAAGGGTAGAGACACAAACATAATAATCAAACGATTTCTCCTAACTAACTACCATGAAAACACCAATAGAGTAAGGGAGAGAGAGAGAGGAGCATAGAGAGAGAGAGATAGAAAGAGAGAGCGAGCGAGAGAGGGAGAAAAAGAGACAGAGACAAAGGGAGAGAGAGAGAGAGAGAGAGAGAGAGAGAGCGAGAGAGAGAGAGATAGAGAAAGAAAAAACCAAAAAAAAAACGAAAATCAAGAACTCAGAACATTAGATGTATAAACAGAAAACTAATCAAGTATTTTGTAGACAACAAATATTAAAAGAGAAAATCCTACTACATGCGAGAACACGACAACTACGGAGAAGGTTTTGTGTTGCCTTTATTGAGATTCGGAATGATAAAAAAACACATTGAGTTTTGTATAATAAGAAGAATACTCAGCAATCCAATGATAACCGAAGTATGTGTGTGTGTTAGAGAGAGATAGAGATAGAGATAGAAGCTATGAGTTACTATGAGGAGTAGTAGAAATAGGAGCATTTAGTCATTTGCTTTATTTATGGTGACACCAGATAATTTGGTTCGCTTATAAACTTCCTTGCAAAGTGTATGTTAGACGTTATGCTACACTTGCTTCGCCACACGGCCACAACTATGCATTACTCATCGTGATGCATTACGCATTTGCTCACCACATGAACTCATTTAATGTACCTACTTCATTCCTTGAGTTTGCCGGAAAATGTTTGATGTAGCCAAACATTCACATGATAAAAGGGATATACCTAAAGGAACTTACAAGATTCCATTGATCTCTCTGTTAAACTCCAATGCTCGAGTACGGTACAAGTCATGCAAACATTGGACCATCAGCCCTTGCATATTATAGATCAATGTCTTTTTTCTAGAGATCTATGTGATAATTTCTAAAATGAAATACGCACTATGAGTTGCAATTCGAAAGCTTAAAAGGTTGCACATAGAAAACACATATTCATTTAAATGGGAAAAAAGAGAGGCTTACTCTGTAGAGAATACACAGCTTGAGAAGACAATAAGTACAAATTTCATGCACAATCATTGTGATAATGTGGAGGCCAAAATGATCTCAAATCAAGATTTTGACCCCACAAACGAAAGAAGTTTTGAACTCTTAAGTTCCTCATGTATGCTCACCAATTTTAGCTCAGTTCTAGTATTGTGACCAGAAGGCTGTTGAAAACACCGTAGATGAAGCCACGGCTTGCTCCGGTACTAACTGTAAGAATTGGAGGTATGTAGAAGCACATGAAGGTTCTAAGATAAGTGACCTATTATAGTTATATTTTATATACAAGTTGGGGAAAAAACTCCTAAATATGGAAAAAAATTTTGTGTCAATCCGTAGTGTGGTCACACACATCACTCCCAGTATATATAATTAATTATGTGCTTCATAATCTCCGTCATTAAGTATCTCTTCAAATCCTTCAAAGCAGATGTCAAAGTCTTCATCTTTGTCCTTGCCTTCATCTTTTTCGTGAAGAAATTGTATATCATGAATAACGGAGATGTCATTAGAAAATTGGATGTCTCATATAGCTTTGAACTTGCAATATTCATTTCATCAAATTTGAAATCTAATTAGGCTTCATAAGCTCTAGGTTTGTTGAGTTCATCATGCATCTATCTCAAGTTAAAAATGGAAAAGAAAAATTATAGGCGAGCCTTTTCCTTACGCAAGTGGTGTTTAAACTACTTGATGATATCAAAGTGATGATAAGATGGACATCATAGAGATCGGATCTATTGACAATCGGATAACCGAAAAAGAAAGACTAATGAGGTTTCCAAATCTATTATTGTTTTACATTAGAAAATAAAGCGAAAACAAGGAGAGCATTGCCCACATATTCGAGTTTCCCTCAGCAAAATCTAGCCCCTCTTGGCCAAGATCATATGTGTGGTATCATTGTAGGAGATCGTGCATCATTATAGGAGATCGTGCATGCCACTACCATGTATGGTGTCGTCTAGGAATTAGTTTTTGCAAGAAAACCTCATGCTACAAGAGTACCAAATCTTCAGACATTGAATGAAGTAGTCATGTACCTTCATCTCTATTTTGTTCCACTATCTCTCCTTCGAGCTCCATCTACAACTATCTTTGAAATTACTCTCTTTCAAACTACGTGTTTTGCTCCCTTTGTATCATCTTTCTTTTAAATAATCACGTTTCAAAGTCATGCTTATAGTATGGCATAGTACAAGTAGTAGTACTTTCTAAGTTCTAGTTCTTGTTCTTGTGTAGCTCCTTTGTCCTATTATTTTCTATAAATAAAAACTCGCTAGTGTAACTCCTAGCATACTCAAACTTTCATTTCTCTACATGGCTTAATTCTTCAAGCACATTTTAGGAAGCCTTGTTTTGTATGAATTTAATCTTTGAGCATATTTGGATGCACATTTTCTCAAACCTTGTTCTTTATGTGCACTGTTTTTAAGCATATTTTGGAAATCCTTGTTCTTCGTATGCATTCCCTTTAAGCGCATAGCACGTAGCGGGATTAGTGAATTTAGTTTTTATCGATTAGTGAGGAAGTACTCTTATTAGTTCCTTTTTTCTCGTTTCTTGGAGAGAATGGTGCTCACCACTCGAAAACTGCATTCAAAGCATGTGTGTTAGATCATGGCGTATTATTCAAGGGTGCAAAACCTCTAATTTCTTTTATCTTCCTTGAGTTTTGAAGAGATTTCAAAATAGATGTCTTATCTTCGTCTTCTTACCAAGAAAGCTACTTCTAATGTTGTAAAAGAAGTATTGGAAAAGAAATGTTGTAAAGACAAATGATAAGTTACAAAAGTTTCCGGAGTATAACAAAATATGTTACACGCATGGTGCAGATTTTAAAGGTGATTTAGGGAACTTGGGTGAGGTTTTGTTACATTCAAGGGACAAAAAAGACGCTTGTTCACAATCACTTCAACGTAGGCGTTGCCTCTTTTCATTAGTGCTACATTAGCCCTATCATTAGCCCTATCATTATGCACTCCATAATATGTATCTGTAATATTCTCATCGCCTTCCTGAATGTAGAAAGGACCTGTCCCGTCGTTAAAAAATCTGATGTCTTCTTCAGATTTGAACTTGCAATAGTCACCCACTACGAGTAGATCATCAATTAGGGTTTCATAAGCCTTGCATTTGACGCGGTCATCATACATCCATCTCGAGCTGAACATGGAGAAGAAAATGTATAGGTGAGTCCTGTGCTTGAACAAGTGAAGGTTAATCCACTTGATGATGTGGAAGGTGATGGCAAGGTAGACGTGGTAGATCCAAGCTTTATCGACATCCAAGAAGATGACACAAAGGCTCAGAAGGTTGGCGAGTTTATCCCTAACACTATTGTGAAAATTGCAAAACTGAATAAAAATGTCTCTTACAAGGTTAAGCTAAACTCCTCACTATTTTTGAGTTATAGCACTTAAAAAAGTGTCGGATTTTTAGGTACTTAAAAAAAGACAACTTCTTTATTTCTATTCAAATCTATGGTTTTAAATTTCATGTGTTGTTATGCACAGTTATAGATGCCTTTGGATATGTTTTTTCATTGCTTTTCTTCTATTTTTCAATAGGTACCACTAAGAAAAGCAATGTACTACAAATGCATGCTTTTCCAAAAGTTTTGTGGGGAATCGACTATTTCTAAATTTAGTGGATTGCACTCTTCTTTGGGCAGTGATCTTCTCTATTATAAGAAGACTTGCACATCAAAGAGAGAGAGAGAGAGTCCAAAAAAAAAAAATCATCTTATGCTTGAAAGTGAGAGGGAGACTGAGATCTAGCCGTACAAGGCACCATCCGAAAGCTCTCGAAATGACCTTTCCAATGGAGTCCTCTAGACTGAGGAGCCAAGATAGCTAGCATGGGTGAGAACCAAGTTGAAGACACGGAGGTTGAGAAGAAGGCCTCACGACACCAAGGTTATGAACAAGGAAAGTCTGTAGGCAAGTGGCCAAGAAGCAGAAAGGCAACATTCAAGATTCCAAGGTTGAGAACAAGGGTTCAAGAGAAAAAGGTTGAGAACAAGAAGGTTCAAGAGATAGTGCAAGGAGGAGGACATCAATTCAAGGGGATATCAAAGATTGTTCGTTAAGGACAATGATCACTAAAAGGGGAAGAGAGTGTTAGACTCAAAAACTGATGGGAAGGAGATGGTTGAACCACACCCTAAGTGGAAGGATTACTAAGTAATCCTCAACCATGGCTTTTGGGGCAAGTGGTTAGTCTAGCATACTCATAGCTGATAGGTCATGAGTTTGAATCCCCCAATATTGTTAGACTTAACAAATGAGTGGCACGAGATGATTGAGCCACACCCTAAGAGGCAAGATTAGGAACTAATCCTCAACCATATATTTGTGGGCAAGTGGTTAATACATGATACTCCTAGCGATTACATCACTAGTCTATCATAATATGTAGCTCAAGAAGCCAATAATTACAGAATATTTACATGATCATCCTTGGGGCATAAGATCTACGAATACAAAAATATTCTAATTTTCTATTCTCAATCAAAAAAGTACGAATGCACTAAGAGTTCACGTTTTCTACAATAGCTTCTTCAAGTGAAGAATACCTCATCATTGGTTGTTAATAGACTTCCACACTGCCAAGATAGTTGATTCCTTCTCTCAAGAGTGGAGTACGAATGATAAGGCTATGTGCTCTACTCACACGCAAAAGTAGATTAAACTGCATCAAGTGCTCAAGGTTTGTGCGTTTCCTTCTCCTGCATATCTCTATGCTGAATGGGAACTAGGATGCATATGTGAAGGTGTTTTTCAAGAACATTGATATTTTCACTTAGAAAATTGTATCTAGATATGGTTATTTCTATCTAACATTTGAGAGTCAAGATAACAACTATGATAATGCGAGTAGGTCTTGTGCACTTTGCTGCAAGGGGTTACGAACTTGGTGGCACATATGATGAATGAAATGCACAATGAATTGAGAGATTTTATTCAAGACTTGATTATGGATTTTATTAATGATGTTCTAATCAAAGGATATTAGGAGAAAGAGAACGATGTGACTCTTGATGAGAATCACTATAGAAAGTTTATTAAGGATAATATGAAATGATTGCGAGTCCATTCTTAGTATCCTAGAGGAAGTTCATCTAATATTTTCTACCAAAAGAAGTTCTGTCCATAGAGAGTCTGCGTGGGCCAAAAGGGAGAAATTATGCACAAAGAAAACTAATGTTGTCCAATATATGAAAGGGGCCTACTCCTCGCTCTGTAAGACTATGAGATATCTTAGAGCATGTGTTTTCTACGTAGTTTCGCTTCCATTTTCTCATATAGTTGTTGTACTCTATGAAGTGCTAGAAAAAGACAAAAGATATCAATGGAAAGACGGTACACACTCAGTTGTTGAAGAAACTCTAAAACGATTTATTAGAGGCTCTAATACTTAGGAAGGCTGATTGTACTCAGAAGACCAAAGATATCAATGGAAAGAAGATACACACTCAGTTGTTGAAGAAACTCTAAAACGATTTATTAAAAGCTCTAATACTTGGAAAGGCTGAGTGTACTGAAAATAAGCCGGCTTTCAGTACTACCGATACAGGCTGATAGGTATAGGATGGTTGATGGGCCAAGACTATGAGAAAGGCCAGAGATATGCCATCCTCTTTGGAGCTAAAGTGTTAGAGATTGGTCAAAGAGGCTATAATTTCAAATTAAACGAGAATTCTAGGATATACGGACAATCTTAAAGGGTGATAAAGAGTATCTAATCGGATCGAATGTCATTGAGAAAATGTTAGTTCCTATCAATTAGTCAGAAAGTACATCCAAAATAGGAAGCGACATTGGATTTCTTTTTATCATTCGCCCGTGATTGTTTGATATCTTCTGCAGACATCGAAGACTTACAGCGAAAATCCTCCTGCAAATATGGAGAAGCCTTTGCGTGTCCTTCATCGAGATATGATGCAACAACATTAGAGCATTCTAAGTACTTGGTCTAATGGTCCATTCTAAGTACTTGTTCTATTGTTCTAATGGGCCATGAATGCAATGCGAATGATGATGGAACCCAAAATACATGCATATTCTAGAAAACCCTGTTTCCTATAAGGCTTGAGTCTTTGTGCATATTTATATGCAAATTTGGGAAAGCTGCCTTGTTGTTTATACCCACTCTCTTTACGGACATCGTAGCAAGCCTTGTTCTTTTCTTTGTGAAAATATTGTCTCTCTTATTGTGCACCAAATGAAGAATAGTTTATTCTAGAATACAACGAAGTCGGAGGTCAGTAGAAAAGTTGTAAAAAGGTTTCCGGATTTGTAAGAGATAGGAAGGATACCAAAATTCGTTACCGATATTAGAAGGAAGAGGAGGTGTGACATTTACACCATGTAAATATCTTACACGATGCAGCTTTTAAACACGATATAAATATCTTACACATTGCGATCTTTCGTTAGTGCGACATTAGCCCTATCATTATCCACTCGATAATACCCATCTTCAATATTGTCATCGCGTCGTTAGGAAATCGCCTCGAGTTACCTTGCCGTTAGGAAATCTCGTGTTTTTTTTTCAGATCTGAACTGCTTCATGCATCCTTCAAGAGGACGCCATGCGGCAAAATCATGCTTATGCATCCACCTCTGAAGCTCATCTTCACATTTCCAATGCAAAGACCCTAGAAGCATTTCACAACGCTTCTTGGCCAGTGCTAGAGAATTTAATCCAAGAAATCACCCATTCTACCATGTTACATGTGAATACTGCTATTGACAAGGACATTCTATCCAAGAATGCTGCACTAGGCATCAAGACAAGCAGAGGACTCATGCATGACCTAATGCTAACCATTTACAGATAAGTGATCAAGAGATAGTGCAAGGAGGAGGACATCAATTCAAGAGATAGTGCAAGGAGGAGAACATCAATTCAAGGGGAGATCAAGGATTGTTCGTTAAGGACAATGATCACTAAAAGGCGAAGAGACTCAAAAAATGATGGGAAGGAGATGGTTGAACCACACCCTAAGTGGACGGATTACTAAGTAATCCTCAACCATGGCTTTTGGGGCAAGTGGTTAGTCCATCATACTCATAGCCGATAGGTCATGAGTTTGAATCCCACAATAGTGTTAGACTTAACAAATGAGAGGCACGAGATGATTGAGCCACACCCTAAGAGGTAGGATTAGAAACTAGTCCTCAACCATATATTTGTGGGCAAGTGGTTAATACCTGATATTCCTAGCGATTACATCACTACTCTTTCATAACATGTAGCTCAAGAAGCCAATAATTACAAAATATTTACATGATAATCCTAGGGACATAAGATCTACAAATACAAAAATATTCTAATTTTTTATTCTCAATCAAAAAAAGTACGGATGCAGTAAGAGTTCAAGTTTTCTACAATAGCTTCTTCAAGTGAAGAACACATCATCATTGGTTGTTAATAGACTTCCACACTGCCAAGATAGTTGATTCCTTCTCTCAAGAGTGGAGTACCAATGATGAGGCTATGTGCTCTACTCACACACAAAATTAGATTAAACTGCATCAAGTGCTCAAGGTTTGTGCGTTTCCTTCTCCTGCATATCTCTATGTTGAATGGGAACTAGGATGCGTATGCAAGGGTGTTTTTTAAGAATATTAGTATTTTCACTTAGAGGATTATATCTAGATATGGTTATTTCTATCTAACATTTGATAGTCAAGATAACAACTATGATAATGCGAGTAGGTCTTGTGCACTTTATTGCAAAGGGCTACGAACTTGGTGGCACATATGATGAATGACATGCACAATGAATTGAGAGATTTTATTCAAGACTTGACCATGGATTTTATTAATGATGTTCTAATGAAAGGATATTAGGAGAAAGAGAAAGATGTGACTCTTGATGAGAATCACTATAGAAATTTTATTAAGGATCATATGAAATGATTGCGAGTCCATTCTTAGTATCCTAGAGGAAGTTCACCTAATATTTTCTACCAAAAGAAGTTGTCCATAGAGAGTCTCTGTGGACCAAAAGGGAGAAAATTATGCACAAAGAAAGGTAATGTTGTCCAATATATGAAAGGGGCCTACTCCTTGCTCTGTAAGGCTATGAGATATCTTAGAGATTGTGTTTTCTACGTAGTTTTGCTTCCATTTTCGCATATAGTTGTTGCACTCTATGAAGTGCTAGAAAAAGACAAAAGATGTCAATGAAAAGACGGTACACACTCAGTTGTTGAAGAAACTCTAAAACGATTTATTAGAAGCTCTAATATTTAGGAAGGCTGATTGTACTCAAAAGACCAAAGATATCAATGGAAAGAAGATACACACTCAGTTGTTGAAGAAACTCTAAAACGATTTATTAAAAGCTCTAATACTTCGAAAGGCTGAGTGTACTGAAAATAAGCCCGCTTTCAGTACTATCGATACAGGCTCATAGGTATAGGATGGGTGATGAGCCAAGACTATGAGAAAGGCGAGAGATATGCCATCCTCTTTGGAGCTAAAGTGTTAGAGATTGGTCAAAGCGGCTATAATTTGCAAATTAAACGAGAACTCTAGGATATACGGACAATCTTAAAGGGTGATAAAGAGTATCTAATCGGATCGAATGCCATTGAGAAAATGTTAGTTCCTATCAATTAGTCAGAAAGTACATCGAAAATAGGAAGCGACATTGGATTTCTTTTTATCATTCCCCCGTGATTGTTTGATATCTTATCTTGGTCTTCTAACCAAGAAAGCTACACTCAAACAAAGGAAACGAAGCATCAAGGCAAAAGATACTACACAAGTGAGAGAGAGAGAGAGAGAGAGAGAGAGAGAGAGAGAGAGAGAGAGAGAACCCAACAAAAAAGCAAACTAACAGATAAGTAATCAACTTCTTTTGCAGACATCGAAGACTAACAGCAAAAATCCTCCTGCACATATGGAGAAGTCTTTGCGTGGCCTTCATCGAGATATGATGCAACAACATTAGAGCATTCTAAGTACTTGGTCTAATGGTCCATTTTAAGTACTTGTTCTATTGGTCTAATGGGCCATGCATGCAATGCGAGTGATGATGGAACCCAAAATACATACATATTCTAGCAAACCTTGTTTCCTATAAGGCTTGAGACTTTGTGCATATTTATATGCACATTTCGGAAAGCTGCCTTGTTGTTTATACACACTCTCTTTACGACATTGTAGCAAGCCTTGTTCTTTTCTTTGTGAAAATATTGTCTCTCTTATTGTGCACCAAATGTAGAATAGTTTATTCTAGAATACAACGAAGCAGGAGGTCAGTAAAAAAGTTGTAAAGACAATTGATTAGTTAAAAAGGTTTCCGGAGTTGTAAGAGATAGGGAGGATACCAAAACTCGTTACGCATATTAGAAGAAAGAGGAGGCGTGACATTTACACGATGTAATATCTTACACGATGCAGCTTTTAAACACGATGTAAATATCTTACACATTGCCATCTTTCGTTAGTGCGACATTAGCCCTATCATTATCCACTAGATAATACCCATCTTCAATATTTTCATCGCGTCGTTAGGAAATCGCCTCGAGTTTCCCCGTCGTTAGGAAATCTCAGTGTTTTTTTTTTCAGATTTGAACTGCTTCATGCATCCTTCAAGAGGACACCATGCGGAAAAATCATGCTTATGCATCCACCATTGAAGCTCATCTTCACATTTCCAATGCAAAGACCCTAGAAGCTTTGCACAACGCTTCTTGGCCAGTGCTAGAGAATTTAATCCAAAGAATCACCCATTGTGCCATGTTACATGTGAATACTGCTATTGACAAGGACATTCTATCCAAGAATTTTGCACTAGGCATCAAGACAAGCAGAGGACTCACTGATGACCTATTTCTAACCATTTGCAGGTAACTGATCCTATCACGACTCCGTCATTAGGTGATGAGCTTTAGCTCTTTGTCTCCAAGATGTTGTATGTCCATTCCGAAACTATGAAACAACAAGAATCAACATCGTGGATCCCCGCCACTAGTGCCACACATCAAATGACACCCTTCAAGGATTAGCTGGACAATTACCATCCTCTTCATTACCAAGTACGCATCTACATGGGTGATGATTACTCCTTACAGGCCGAAGGCAGTGGAAACATCATTGTCTGTTTGCCCAATGGCAATACCATCACGATTAACAATACTTATCACATACTAGGTCTTATGTGTAGTCTCATATGTGTATTCACTGTGATCATGTTAGGATCTTTCATGGAACTCTTTCACAACTACTGTGTCATGCATTCTCGACTCTCTACAGGTCAATTCGAGTTCCTCAAACTCACACAACTCAACCGGCTCTACCCGATTCCCTTCACTAAACCTGCACCACATGCCCTTATAGCATCACACTTTTCAATCTCCATCAAATTGTCCAAGGCATCTAGGACATTACTCTGGCATTATCACGTTGGACATATCATTGCAAAAACGCTAAAGAGCATGACCCACTCGAAGCTTTGTACTCGCATACGTTCTCACATCACAACACTCGATTTGTGTGAAGGTTGTCTGATGGGATAATCTAAATATTTCCCATTTGCATTGTGGTTCACATCCACTACTCATCTTAACCAAGTGATTTTGAGTTACGTATGTGGACCTCTGGAAATCACCTCAATCCCAAGAAATGGATACTTCTTCACTTTCATCGATGACTTCGGTCGCCGTTGTTCAATTGTCATTCTCAAAAGAAAAAATGAGATGTACTATCCCACTTCAAAGCTTATTGTTAGCAAGTCCTACGTCAACAAGATCTTCATGAACAAGTTCTCAGGTTGGATAATGGTGGTGTATATTTGACTCATGCCTTCAAATAGTTTTGCAACTAGGTTCTTTCACATTTGGCATGACCTAAGGTACATAGGTTTAGGCACTTAGGTTGCTTAGCCATAGCTTGGAGAGACCTATGCCCCTGTTCTATCCCTATCCCTTCTTTTACTTAATGCTTTCAACTTCATGCAAACTTTGCAAGCCTCCCTAGCCACAAACAAACTGAATAAATACAAAAGCCTACAATAAATTTTTCACAAATAACCAACGACAATAATTTCTAAAACGCAAAATGGAAAATATTGTTTCCACAAATAGAAAAATGTGATTCCCAAATAGAAAATTGTTCCATTACCAAGTTTGTGAATGGCTAAATCTAAATCATTAATGATGATAAAAAAAACATAATTTATTTAAGGTTAATGAAGTGCCATGGACACGAATCAAAGAATGTCATGAAGTAAAATCCATTGTTGAGCACACCAGCATCATAGAAACTAGCCGAATTTGAGTACAAAAAAATCATGTAATTCCAGTGGTAATGATCCCCCTTGGGATAAAACAATCCAAGAAGTTGGGAACCAATAAGGTAGCAAATGATGTTTTTAATTGTGTGACAATGCATGAATCTTGGGTGATGGATGAACTTGCACATCTAGATGAATAAAGAAAATATCATGGTAGGTTATGCATAAGTAAATCAAGCATCCAATGGACAAAACAAAAACAAATGCATCTCTATCATGTCGAACTCAATTGTAAAATTGTTTCCATGGGAATGGCTATAGGTTTGAAATCGCAAAAGCCAAAATTTTGTAATTATATGTCTGTTTATTTATATTAACAGAATGTTATTCCCCCACCAACTACCATCAATTGAACACTCAAATAATGATGCAAAAAACTAATTAGACATCTCAAAAATGCATCAAAATTATCCTTAAAGTATTCAATAAGAATCTCCTTAGGGCCAATAAGGATCATATCATCAAGATGTACAACAATAATCACACTACATCATCTCCATGCTTAGCATGTAAGGTTCTAACAATTGGATTTTTCTCAAATCCATGTGCTAGCACGTAGACATGTATCTTTCCATACCAAGTATGTGGTGCTTATTTCAATCCATATGATTCATTTCTTGGCCTACGTAAATTTCTCAAGCCCTCTCTACACAAAACCACCATGTTGAAAAATATATAGTTCTTTATGTAATCATCATTCAAAAATGTAGCTTTAATGGTGAAGGAATATACATTTCAACCACGATGAGCTATAAGTGCACAAATTTTACAAATTCTTGTCATTCAACATGTCAAATATCATCAAAATCAATGCCCTTTTCTTGAATATGACTTGTGGAAAGAATCCTAGCCATGAAACTAAATCTACTAATCACCAATGATGGAAGATTCGAATAAAAAATGAGAGAACATGAACATCGAACATGTAGCATGAATAGACTACTTGCACTAGAAATAGCATGATATAAATTATGAATTCAAGGAATTATTTCCACCAATTGTCAATGTCATCTCTCAGTAATGAATTAACCAAAAACTTTGAATGAGAAATCAAGCCAAGTTTTATTTTTCTTCCCAAACGTTTGTGTAGTTTTCTTTACGTATGAAGTTAGATCTTTGAGATCTATCTTCTAAATTATCTTGAACTAATTAGAAGTTACAATGAAGGATGGGCCTAGCACCCATGGGACCCCCAACAATTATTCAGAAGATCAACCACATGAAGACTCATTGCTTCTACTAAATCTAAGCCACAAAGAAGGTAAATAAGATGATCATTTTTTCTACAAAGATTTAGGATGTTCAAATCATGTTGTAGGAAACATTGCATATCTATCTGATTTGGAAAGTCCAAAGCATAGAAATGAAGTGCAAATAGGGGATGAAACAAAGCACAATGTGGAGAAGATTGGTAATGTCAAAGCTTCCAATGGTAGAACAAACATTCTAAGTAAGGTTCTCTATGTACCCACTATCACTAGAAACCTTATAAGTGTAGGCCAAATACTTGAAAAAGCCTTGCAAGTTAGGTTCACCCAACATGGAGCTTTTGTGGAAGATCCATGTCAAGGAGTTGAGAAGATAGCCAGAGGTGAGAAGCATGGTAGGCTCTTTACTTTTGACGTAGGAGAAACCAGGAACATAGCTCTATTCAACTTTGGGTCTCAAACCCTAAGTGATCTTGAAGTGTGGCATAAGAGACATGCTCAGGTGAATGAAAGAACCTTGAAGGATATATGCAGGGATCAAAAGAGTTCTAGGACTCCAAACATATCAACTAGGATGCAAGCATGATACATAGGTCCAGGATCCAAGAAGTGATACAGAAGATGACCAAGATGAAAGAGAAAAGGATTACAAGCTATGGAAGTTGAGAGGCAAAGAAAAGATGCAAGAGGTTGGAGAATGCTCCAAACAAGCACTTAGAAGATCAGCAAGAGAGAAGAAACAACTAGAAAGGTATGGATATGATTCCACATTTTGTTACGAAGCATTCAATCTACTTGGCAAAAGAGTCTATTTTAGAGGAACCCTCAATGTATGAAGAGGCAAATGGAAACCCTAATTGGGAAAAGGCCATGAAAGAAGAAATAGATGCATTGAAGGACATGGACACATGGGATTTGGTTCCAAAGTTGCCGAATAAAAAGGTAATTGGTTACCGATGGGTGTATATAGTTATGTGTGTGAATTTGTATGTGTGCATATGTGTATGTGTGTGAATTTGTATTTGTATGTCTATATGTCTATATGTGTATATGTATGAGTGTGTATGTGTATGCATATGTGTATAGGTATGTGCATATGTATGTGCATGTGTATGTGTATGTGTATGTGCATGTGTATGTGTATGTGTATGTGTATGTGTATGTGTATGTGTATGTGTATGTGTATGTGTATGTGTATGTGTATGTGTATGTGTATGTGTATGTGTATGTGTATGTATATGTTTGTGTATGTGTATATGCATGTGTATGCGTATGTGTATGTCTTTGTATGTGTATGTGTATGTGTGTACTCATATGTGTATCTGTGTGTGTGTGTATGTGTATGTGTGCATATACATGTGTATGTGGATGAGCATGTAGGTGCACGTGGATGCATGTGCATGTACATGCATATGCATACACGTGCATCTACATGTATCGACATGTGAATGCATGTGCATGTACATGCATATGCATACACGTGCATCTGCATGTATCGACATGTGAATGCATGTGCATACACACAGACACACACACACACATACATACATATATATATATATATATATATATATATATATATATATATATATATATATATATATATATATATATATATATTTAGTATGTATATATGTATGTATGTATGTACATATGTATGTATGTATGTATGTATGTATGTATGTATCTATGTATGTATGGGTGTGTCTGCATGTGCATATGTATGTGTATGTCTCTATATGTGTATGTGCATGCATGTGCATGTAGATATGTTTGGGCATGTGCATTTGTGTATAAGTGTATGTGCATGTGCAAGTCCATGTGGGTGTATGTTCATGTGTATGTGTATTTGTATAAGCATGTGTGTGTATATGTGTGTATGTGCAGGTGTATGTGTATAAGAATGTGTCTATGTGGTTGTGTATGTGTATGTGAATGCGTAAGCATGCATGTGCATGTGCATGCATGAGCATTGATGTGCATGTGCATCTATATGCCATGTATATACATGTGCATATGTGTATATGTGTATGTGCATGGGCATGTGCATATGTATGTGCATGCACATGTGCATATGTGAAAAACGGAGAGAGAGAGAGAGATAGAGAAATCAAGAGAGAGATATCTTAATCTCTCACAACATAGAAATGAATGTTGATCTGCTCTTCCATCATATGCACATAGATTGAAAATAAATAAGTGATGTAGTTTTTTTCCTTATGCTACACAATTATAGAAGTGATGATAAATTATCCTTGTATAGGGATTTTGCTAAGGGATTCTTTAGTGTTTGAAATGAGACTCTTCCTTGGCGCCATACATACAATGCTAAAGTAGTGTCCCATATGTGACACTCTTTTACGGTAACATATGTGACAATATGTTAGCATCACATAAGCATTGCTGTAAACATCACTAGGCACATTTTTTTCGTTGACAATGTGTTCCTAAGGTGCTTTGCAATGGAACATGCAATGGAACATACGTGTGTGTGTGTACTGTGTCTACTAACAATTTTCATTATAGTTTATATTTAACATGTGATTTATTATTATGTGTGGTATGTGAGTGTGTGTCTATGTATGTGTATATATGCATAGGTG
>CM035436.1:77542170-77601342 GCA_020310875.1 Ceratopteris richardii | reverse complement strand
TTGAAGCAACTAAAGGCAAGAGTAGACATGTTTCTTCATATGATTCTTCAACTAAAGCCAAATGTGAAGGCTTGGATACCCAAATGTGAAGGCTTGGATAACCAAATGTGAAGGCTTGGATATGTGCATCAATAGCTCCCCTCAAGCCAAACATCTTGGCTTGCCCTTCTTAATCAATCCTCTTGAATGTCTTGCAATCCAATCATAGCTTTATATCTGCAAAGTTTAGTACCATGAAGTGCTTTGGTCAATAAATCTGCATCTTGCATATTTGTGGATACATATGCCAATGAATCTCATTGCTCAATAACTTCTCTCTAGCATAGTGATAGTGTACTTCTATATGCTTAGTTCTTGCATGATAGATAGGATTTGCTTCAAGATGCAAAGATCTTGTATTGTCACCAAAAATCATAGGTGAGTGAGTATGAAGTCCCAAATCTGAATATAGCAATCTAATCCATATGGCTTCTTGTGTAGCATGGCTAATCCCCTCTATTCAGCCTCTATTAAAAGATAAAGCAACAGTAGGTTGCTTCTTGGAAGACCATGAAATGGGCTTATCACCTACAAAGAAAGATAACCAGAATTACTCATCCTATCATCCTTACAAACCTACCCAATCTATATCTTAGTAAGCTTGATGTCCAAATCTGATGTATATGGAAAGTATAAACCTTGATTTTGAGTACCCTTAAGATATCGCAAAATTCTTTGGAAGCTTCCAAGTGAGATGCTCTAGTCTTGCGTATGAATTGACCTAAGACACTACTCCATAGGCTATGTGAATCCTTGTCAATGTTGCATAGTTTAAACTCCAACTAGCTTTGACATCCTGCAATGTCTTGAAGCAAATCACCTTCATGAGCACTCAATTTATGATTTACCTCCATAGGGGTGCTTGCTACCTTTGCATTCTCCATGTGGAACTTCTTCAACATGTCAGGCACATACTTCCTTTGAGTAATGTAAATTCGAGAACTTGTGTAGACCAATTCAAGTCTATGAAAGTACTTCAAAAACCCTAGGTCACTGATTTTGAACTCCTTCATCATTTGGTTCTTGATATGTTGATGCCATTGGCATCGTTACCTGTGAGGATGATGTCATCGACATACACACACAAATATATCAATTTGAGTTGCTTCTCTTAACAAATAGAGAAGAATTTGCCTTGCACATGATCAATCCTTGATCTTGAAGATAGGTAGTCAACCAATGATTCCATGCCCTATATGCTTGCTTTGAACCATAAAGAGCTTTGTTCAATTTGCACATATAATTTACCTTGCTTGGGTCTTCATAGCTAGGAGGTTGAGCCATGTAAACCTGCTCCGAAATCCAGCCATTGAGAAAAGAAGTTTTCACATCCAATTGATACATATTCTAATTCTTAGATGCAACCACACTTACCAATACTCTGATGGTTGGCATTTTAGCCACAGGTGAGAATGTTTCCTCATAATCAACTCCTTGGGGTTTTGCAAAACCCTTGGCCACAAGTCTAGCTTTATACCTATTTATGGATCCATCTAACTTCCTCTTGATTTTGGAAATCCATCTAGAACCAATTACCTTCATTGATGCCTTCTTGGGTACTCGCACCCAAGTATCATTTTCTTGGAGTGCTTATATTTCTTCATCCATAACTTCCTTCCATTCTGCCTTGGTCTTTGCCTCTTCATATGAAGTAGGTTCTTCAAGTGATAAATCCTTAGCAAGATAAATGGAATGCTTAGTAGCTAATGAAGTGTCATACCCATATCTGATTGGCTTCTTGATCTCCCTTTGTGATCTCCTTAGAGCATGGTTGGAAGATTCTCGTAAGTCTTCCAACCTCTTCATCTTGGCCCTTCCCTTTGATTTCCATGCCTTGAATTCTTCTAGATTGATGATGTCCTCATCATCTGATTTGATGTCTTCAATCTGGCTTGGCTCCTCCTTGGTGAGGGCTTGGCAACTCCTCTTCCAAGTCATATGGCAACTTGACCTTCTTGCATTCACTTTCAAACCAAGAGTCATTCTCATCAAATAGAACATCTCTACTGAATGTAAAGCCCTTGTTGGATGGATTATAAAACCTGTATCCTTTCTTATTTAAATCATACCCTATGAAGAGCACTTCTCTTCCTTAGGGTCCAACTTACCTTTGATTTGAGATGGAACATGCACATCAGCAACACATCCAAAGAACCTACAATGATCAAGTGATGGCCTCCTACCATGCCATGCTTCATATGGTGTCATCCCATCAAGGGATTTGGATGGCAACCTATTAATAAAATAAGTGGTAGTAGATACACTTTCTACCCACAAATAAGTTGGCAATTTCTTTTCATTGCGCATTGATCTAGCTGCTTCGACAATCAACATGTTTCTCCTCCTTGTTACCCCATTTTTCTCAAGGTTATACCTTGGAGTAATGTCCCTTTTGATACATATATCTTGCAAAAATGCATCAAATTCATTGGAGAAGTACTCACCCCCTCCATCTGACCTTAATCTCTTTAGAATTCTTTATGTTTGATTTTCTAGAAGTGCAAGGTACTTCTTGAAGAAACTCAACACTTCATCCTTATGTTTCATAAAGTACAAGATAGTACACCTACTAAAATCATCAATGAAAGACACATAGTACCTTTAACCTGAAATTGATCGATCCTTTCTTGGTCCCCACACATCTGCATGGACAAGTTCCAAGTAGTTCTCATGCATGTAGCCTTTCTTTGTGAAGGGTAACCTATGTGATTTACCAAACTCAAATGCACCACATTTATATATAATTTGTTGCTTGGATACATTAGGTATCCCAAACACACATTGATCTCTACATATTTGCTTCAAGGTTCTCTCACCAATTTTCCCTAATATCTTATGCCGAATCTCAAAATCTGACAATGTTTGATCCTTGTAATTATAAAGTGCAATATTTCTAATGTAAATAATCTACTTGTTTTTTCTCCCTTGGCAATTCTCTTGAATCCATGTGGGGGGTTCTCCGGAAAGGCTCTATATTTGTTGAACCTAACCTGCAAACCCTTTTCCACTATTTGTCCAACACTCTTCAAATTCTTGGTGATTGTAGGTACATAAAGAATCATGCTCAATTGATTTCTATTCCCATCTGAAGTTTTGACATTTCCTACCTTGACCACTGAATGCTTGGTGTCATCACTTTTTTGCACTTGGTGCTTTCCCTTGGGCTCCTGAAGATCAGAATGAAGAGCTACATTGCCTGCTACAGGGTTTGAACAACTTGAGTCAATATAGAAGAGGTGCTCATCATTCATACCTTGTTTTGATGTCATATTCATAATGAGAAGAGGATCTTCTTGATACTTTGTGTAATTGTTGAAGTCCTTTCTTGATTTGTATCCTCCTTGATAATTATTTTTGTTATTGTTGTTGTAGCCATGGTTGTGGGATTGATTATGGTTGAACCTTCCTCTTGATTGTATGTAGCCACCTATTTGATATCCTCTTCCTCTCTGATTCTTGAAGTTCCTATAGCACTCATCTATAGTGTGATTAGAGAGTCCACATATGTTGCATGGGGAAGAGTTGAAAGGTCTACCCCTACCTTGCTTACCTCCTTTGCCCCTTCCTCTTGAGTTCCTACCTCTCCGTGCATAGTTAGCTTGAGAAGTAGTACCTTCATCCTCTACCTTTTTTGCTTCTCCCTTTCTCTTTATACTTTTGCTTTATCTGTGTATAGGGCAGAAGAGTTGTTACCTCTTGATGGTTCTCCATTTTTCTTGAGCTTGGCTTCATGGGTGCAGAGTTGTCCCATGAGTGTGGTAAGATTTGGAATTTGCATATCCATTTAAAGGTCCATAGCAGTTGTGAAAGCTTCCCACTTATCATCTACCTTGATGTTATTGATTACTTGTCTCACTATTTGCTCCTATTCAATCTCCTCTCCTATGCCTGCCAATTGGTCGGTCACATCTTTGACCTTGGTCACATACTCTAAAACACTTTGCTTGGTTTGCTTCCTTTGAGTAGTAAACTCAATCCATAGTTGATTTTTTCTAGCTCTTGTGTTGGAAGAAAAATATGAAGATAATGTCTCCCCAAGTCTCTTGAGAAGATTTACAATCCCTAATGTGAGAAATAAGGAAGCCAGTGATAGATTTAAGTAAATATGAGCTTGCCAAAGCATCTTTGGCACACCATGAGTTGATTCTTTCAAGCATCTCTCTTGTAGGTTGTCCTTTGCTTCTAAAAATGGGCATCTCCTCATCTCTTAATATGTATCCATAGAGACTCCTTCCTTGTAGATATGTCTTCATCCTCAAGGAACATGCTTCTTGATATTTGTTCTTGTCCAATTTATCAATAACAGAAGGGAAACCATCTCCCATTTTACCTCAAATTGCTCTGATACCACAGTTGGGAGAGACAGATGGATACCACAAGTGAAGGAGTTGGTATTGCTAATCCCTGATTTCTAACAATCCTCTTTCACTTTTGAGTTGTGGTGTAGGCCCTTATAGATGGCTAATTACACTAAATATGTGCATGTGTACTTTGGAGATGAGGCTTCAAACAAATGAGTCAAAATAGATAACTTTGCAACTAGCTTGTAACAAAAAACTTGCTATTTTGGTCTTGACACTTGCTCGATATTTAGATCAATGCTCACAATATAGTAGCAATTAAAGAACTTCCTTTTGAGGGCATCTAATTAGCTTAAAGAGCTAATGATTCCAAGTAAAATCACATAAAATGATAAACTATACACAAAGCAAGCATCTTAGCAAGTAGAATCTTACCCCCGATTTTTTTAGGGAATGTGCAGAGAATCACGAGAGACCACTTTGAGATGGATTTGTCTCAATTGGTGATTCACACTTCTTCAAATTTTTCTATATTGTATTAGGCTTTGAACTGACTCCAACAAGCTATAGATCATGGAAAAAAATTGGAGAGATCACTGAGATATGAGCATTCAAAGTACACTGTTCTGAGTGGACATAGCAGAGTTGTAAACAGAGTTGATCAATGATGTAATGTATTATAGAACAATGATACAAATGATCAGTGGCATAGAAATGATGCCCAGTAATAGTAATAAGAGTAGGCTATGGTGTAAGCCACTCAAACTCAATAGATGATCAAAGGAGGAGATCTACAAGAGGCCATATTTCGGCGACTCATACAAGCAGTTTTTGTAATAAGTTCCTCATTCAAATTTGAATTTGAATTCAAATTTGTCTTCACCTAAGAGTGTTCCTTTAAGTTAGGAATGATTCTACTAAATGCGATTTTTAGCTTTTGGTTATCCAAAGTCCACGAAATGAATGGGATTACAATATTCTCTCCAGGATTTATCTTTTACAAGATGTAAATGATCTAGATTTACAATCAATGGGTCGTGTGACTCATCATGTGTTTCTTATGATTCTTCAAGTGAAGCCAAATGTGAAGGCTTGGATACTTGCAACATGTGTGTGTATATATGTGTGTCTCTCTATGTTTGTATGTGTGTATATGTGTATATGTATGGATATCTGTCTGCATGTGTGTATGTATGTGCAGGTCTATGAGTGTGCAGTTGTGTATCTCTATATGTGTATGTGTATGTGTTACATATGTGTGTATGTGTGTGTATGTTTATATATATATATATATATATATATATTATATATATATATATATATATATATATATATATATATATATATATATATATATATATATATATATATATATATGTGTGTGTGTGTGTGTGTGTGTGTGTGTGTGTGTGTGTGTATGTATGTGTGTGTGTATGTGTATGTGTGTATGCATATGTGTGTATATGGTGTATGCATATGTGTGTGTATGTATATATGTGTATATGTATGTTCATGTGTTTGCATCTATGTTTATGTGTGTGTATGTGTCTCTATGTATATGTGTGTATGTGTATGTGGGTGTATGTGTATGTATGTGTATGTGGGTGTATGTGTATGTATGTGTACATGTATGTGTATATATGTATACGTGTATGTAGGCATGGGTAAGTGTATGTGTGTGTGTATGTATATATGGGTAAGTGTATGTGCGTATGTGCATGTTTATAGATTTAAATGTTTTTTGTATACTCATCATCCTTTAGACTAAAATAGCAGGAGATATTGTATGGTAGAAATAAATAAGAGAAGGCGTGACATATCACCTATAACATGGAAGTATTTTTGCAAAGCACTATGCTTATAGCAAACATTTTCTTGGCAGAAGGTGTGTAAAACAGTTTACATCAATATGAGTTGTAATTTTCATACGTTTAATGAACATTTTACATTGAATCTATGTACTTATGTTTCATTAAATAAATAGATGCTACTACAAAAAAAAAATAAAGCATGCCAAACCTCACCCTTAGGCCTAATGCGGCATGAAGGCTTTATTGCTACATTTGTAAGTATATGTATTATTGAAATTATATTTTTCATTTTATTTAAGAAACTAATGATTAACCTTCTTTATTTGTTTCATTGTAGTGTAAGGATTATGGTCATAATCATAAAAAAAGGAAATTGAATATGCAACATATTTTGAATATCGAGGTTCGAATAAGCTATTTAGAGAAGATCTACATGAGTTTATGATTATTATTAAATTTGATATAGTTTATTTTATTTTTATTGACATTTTATATTCTTATTTATTTATGTTTCTTATCTCTAATACATGAGTATTATGGATATGCCCATATGCATGAAGTGGATAGACTGACACGATAGGGATAATATCGACCATGATATGGTAATGACCCCTCTACCATTGATGCCTCTTCAGACACATTTGATCATGCGAATGATGATGGAGATGTAGATGATGATCATCATAGGGATGATTGAGATGATTGACACTATTTACATTGGATGTATGCATTGATATACACAACATAGAGACACACATGTATGTATATATATATATATATATATATATATATATATATATATATATATATATATATATATATATATATATATATATATTATATATATATATGTATGTATGTATGTATGTATGTATGTATGTATATATGTGTGTGTATGTGTATGTGTATGCATATGTGTATATGTATGTCTATGTGTATGTGTGTGTATGTGTATGTGTGCGAATGTGTATTTGCATGTCTATATGTCTATATGTGTATATGTATGTGTATGCATATGTGTATGGGTTCGTGCATATGTATGTGTATGTGTATGTGTATGTGTATGTATATGTATGTGTATGTGTATAAATATGTGTATGTGTATGTGTATGTGTATGTGTATGTGTATGTGTATGTGTATGTGTATGTGTATGTGTATGTATATGTTTGTATATGTGCATATGCATGTGTATGCATATGTGTATGTCCTTGTATGTGTATGTGTATGTGTATGTGTATGTGTATGTGTATGTGTATGTGTGTGTATGCATATGTGTATGTGTGTGTATGTGTATGTGTGCATATACATGTGTATGTGGATGAGCATGTAGGTGCACGTGGATGCATGTGCATGTACATGCATATGCTTATACATGCATCGACATGTGAATGCATGTGCATGTACACACACACACATACGCACACACACACACACACACACACACACACACATATATATATATATATATATATATATATATATATATATATATATATATATATATATATATATATATATATATATATATATGTATGTATATATATATATATATATATATATATATATATATATATATATATATATATATATATATGTGTCTGTGTGTGTATATGTATCTATGTATGTATGTACATATGTATGTATGTATGTATGTATGTATGTATGTATGTATGTGTGTGTATGTGCATATGTATGTGTATGTCTCTATATGTGTATGTGCATGCATGTGCATGTAGATATGTTTGGCCATGTGCATGTGTGTATAAGTATATGTGCATGTGCAAATCCATGTGGGTGTATGTTCATGTGTACGTGTATTTGTATAAGCATGTGTGTGTATATGTGTGTATGTGCAGGTGTATGTGTATAAGAATGTGTTTATGTGCTTGTGTATGTGTATGTGAATGCATAAGCATGCATGTGCATGTGCATGCATGTGCATGTGCGTCTATATGCATGTGCATATGTGTCTATGTGTATGTGCATGGGCATGTGTATATGTATGTATATTTATGTGCATGCACATGTGCATTTACAAAGAGAAATTTAGTTAAACAAACAAGCCATTTATTATTCTTGATGAACTTTGTGATTAACCTGCAATGAAAAATGGAGAGAGAGATAGATGAAGAAATCAAGAGAGAGATGTCTTAAGCTAGCACAACATAGATATGAATGTTGATCTTCTCTTCCATCATATGCACATAGATTGAAAATAAATAAGTGATGTAGTTTTTTTTCTTATGCTACACAATTATATAAGTGATGATAAATTATCCTTGTATAGGGATTTGACTAAGGGATGCTTTAGTGTTTCATATGAGACTCTTCCTTGGCACCAAATCTACAATGTTAAAGTAGTGTCCCATATGTGACACTCTTTTACGGTCACATATGTGACAGTATGTTAGCATCGCATAAGCATTGCTGTAAACATCACTAGGCACATTTTTTTCATTGACAATGTGTTCCTGAGGTGCTTTGCAATGGAACATGCAATCATGAAGCCACAATATATATATATATATATATATATATATATATATATATATATATATATATATATATATATATATATATATATATATATATATATATATATATATATATATATATATATATATATATATATATATATATATATATACGTGTGTGTGCACCTATGTGTACTAATGATTTTCATTATAGTTTATATTTAACATGTGATTTATTATTATGTGTGGTATGTGAGTGTGTGTCTATGTATGTGTATATATGCATAGGTGTATATATATGTGTATGTGTATTCTTATGTGTATGTGTGTGTGGATGTGTGTGTATGTGTTTTTGTATGTGTATGTGTATGCATGTGTATATGTATGTGTATGTGCGTGTATGTGTATGTGTGCGATTGTGTATGTGTATGTGTATATGTCTATTTATGTATATGTATGTGTGTGTATGTGTATGCATTTGTGTATGGGTATGTGTATATGTATGTTTATGTGTATGTGTATGTGTATGTGAATGTGTATGTGTATCCGTATGTGTATGTGTATGTGTATGTGTATGTGTATGTGTATGTGTATGTGTATGTGTATGTGTATGTGTATGTGTATGTGTATGTGTATGTGTATGTGTATGTGTATGTGTAGGTGTATGTGTATGTGTGTGTATGTGTATGTGTATGTGTATGTGTATGTGTATGTGTATGTGTATGTGTATGTGTATGTGTATGTGTATGTGTATGTGTATGTGTATGTGTATGTGCATGTGTATGTGTATGTGTGTGTGTATGTGTATGTGTATGTCCTTGTATGTGTATGTGTCTGTGTATGTGTATGTGTATGTGTGTGTATGTGTATGTGTATGTGTTTGTATGTGTATGTGTATGTGTGCATATGCATGTGTATCTGTATGATCATGGTTGCATGGATGCATGTGCATGTGCATGTGCACGTATATGCATATGCATGCATGTGCATTCATCAACATGTGAATGCATGTGCATGTGCACATAGATACATGTGAGACTATTCCTAGGCACCATATATACAATGCTAAAGTAGTGTCCCATATGTGACACTCTTTTACCATCACATATGCGACATTATCTTAGCATTACATAAGCAATGCTCTTTACATGTAGTTGCGAGCATCCTAATAAACTTTGCTAGGTATATTTCTTAATTGACCATGTGTTCTTGAGACTCCTTGTGATGGAACATACAATTACGAACCAAAAATTGTGTTGCATCAAATATCACTATAGAGGGTAACTTCTTGTAGTGTAAATAATCGATGGTTAATTTTGAAGACATGTATTCCGCCTCGATAAGAATGGAGGGTTCCCAATTTACATGCTCACATACTTTCAGCCCTAATAAGGAACCGCATGAGGAACATAAACACTTCAAACTTTTCTTTCAATGTATACACAAATGCATGCCTGGAGAAGTCATCAATAAAAGTAATGAACTAAAGGTAGTTCTTAGATAAAGATATCTACATAGGGACGTAGTGATCACTATGAAAAAACCACAATTTATAAGCTCCTCAAGGTGAATCATCTTTTGAGCAGAAGGAATGCTACATTTTTTTCATACATTACTGATGAGAAGATGGGTCATATCTGTAAACAGTAGTAAGTGCCAATTCTTCACTATGAAGAAGATTAGTAGACTCTATTTTAGGTGTGGATCCCTTTGAAACAATCCCAACTCTTTTTTCTTTGCCTCCCTTGCATAAAATCTCCTTTTTTTCATTACGCAACATTAGAAAATTTCTACTTACTATTAGATGAAGTTTAGTTACATTTTCTCTTTTAATTAGATAAGGAGGCTTGATTTGCAGCACATATAGTTGACATGTTGTACCTTGAATGGTCTTCCTCCAACAAAACAGAGACTAAATCATCAAATGTTTATGCATTCTGACTGCCTTTAATCATCAATGATAGAGTAGAAGCAAAACTCTGATATGAATCTAGACGACCATTAAGAACATTCTGCAAAAGTGAGGTATGTGGAAAGATTTCATGGAACAAGTCAACTTCTCCTTCGAATATTTGAGATTCTTTCAAAAGGTTTTCCATTGAGTTTCCTTCATTAATATGCTCACTCTCCAACAATTTTTGGAGGTAAGAACTCAAAGTCTGATTTATTGCTTGATATAAATCTATAAGTGTATCCAAGCATCCTTTTCTATCTATTAGGAGTAAAAGTGTGGATAATGAAACATTTGAGAGACAAACATATCAATGCGTGCACCTAAGAATCTCTACTATCTCAACAAAGTTGGTCTGGCAAAGGTGCAATAAGAATTGTAGCATGACTAGGGAATTCGAGATCATCATCTTCTATGCTATTTGTATCACCTTCAGTAACTATATTTGCAGGCGTAGTAGGAAACTTTTCAACACCCTACCCAATATTGAGCGGCATGTTTACTACCAAAGCATGAAAAGTCAAATATGAAGACAATAAAAAATTAGAACCATCCAACTTATCCTCAATAGCCAACATAAAGAATACATTATTGCCTATGCAGAAAATTTATTATACCTCAAAAACACGAACCGAACTCTGTATCAAGCTTTGCTCGACCTCTAACAACTTCTAGGGGATTCTATTGGTGAACAAAAACCTATATATATGTTTGGCACAAAAGGAATGAAATTTTATGTGCACTCATTGCGATAGTGCACAGGCCAAAATGAACTGGAATCAACATTTTGAGCTCATAGAGTGAAGCAATCTTGAGCTCTGGCATGGAGTATGCTCACCAATGTTGTTGTGATTTTGGGACTCTGACGGGAGTGGTTTTGACAATGCCCTAGATGAACTATACAAAAGCACTACTTGTTTAAGTTTGATGACTACAAAAGCACAAGATTATCAAAACAGAGAAGAATATGCTTGCACCACAACACAATAAATAATCTATGACCAAGTGAATGTTCTAAGATAAGTGACTTGTTAGGGCTATAAGTGTATATACAAGCTAGGGGAAAAATCCTCCTAAAGAGGGAAAAGAGTGCACTCACGGTCCTTAGTGGGGTAATGCATATCACAAAAAATATATATTTAAAATTATGCGCTTGATAATATTTATCATTACAATTCTCTTCACATGATTGAAAGAAGATGTTGTAGTCTTTATCTATATCATGAAGAAAGTTTATATAATGAGTAACTTGGGTGTAATTAGAAAATTGGATGTCTAACATAGCTTTGAGCTTGTCATAGTATCTCCTCACATGTGGCATCTACTACGGGTCTCATAAGTCTAGGTCTATTGAGCACATCATGCATCCATCTCGACCTAAAAGTGAAGATGAAAAATTATAGGTGAGTCTTATCCTTAAGCAAGTACAATTTAATCCCCTTGATGAAACAAAAGTGATCGGAAGGTAGGAATGGTAGAGATAGGATTTCTTGACATGGAATAAAATTCAAGCAAGAATAATGAGGTTGGAAGACCTATTATGTTTGTAGATTTGCAAATAAAGAAAAAGAAAGGAGAGAATTTTGCACATATTGGAATTTACCTTTATAAAATCTAGCACCATGAAAACAGCATGTTTCACTCATAAGATGGTAGTGGGTCCTCCTTTTCAAGATCATATCCATGGCATCATTATAGGAGATCATGCATGCCATTTCCAATGTCTAGTGTCACTTCAGAATTGCCTTTGTCAAAGATAATCTAATGCTGCTTGAAGTGCTTCTTAAGTTCCATGTGGGCGATGCAAGTGTTTTAGTGGACAATGGTGTATTGATTATGTGGCATGTACCAAATATTCACACATTTTCCAAATTATTCATGTTGTTGTAGTTGCACTATCTTCAAGATTCATATTTTACACTACAACATATCGAGGGTATACCGACGTTCAGCATACCGATAGTCTGCGTCGGTGACGATAAGACCCTCGGAAGATTTGGGAAAGCCGCTTAGCCTCGGAACAACAACGTCGGTACGAGCGTCAGTATGAGCGTCGGTGTAAGCGTCGGTAACTTACAGGAAAGTACCGATGCTCATACCAACACTCGGTTTTTAACCGAGCCCGCGAGCAAACATTTGACATTTCAGGCGTTTTGAACTTAGGTCTTCGACTGTGGACTTCGCATGCGCAAACAACGCACCTCTGTTTGTCAGTGTTTCTCTCTTTCTCTCTCTCTCTCTCCTTCCCTCTCTCTCTCCTTCCCTCTCTCTCTCTCCCTCTCTCTCTCCCCCTCCCTCTCTCTCTCTCTAGATCTAAACACACTTCTATCTTTCCAGATTTGAAGTTTTGGTAAGTATATCGCACATATTGTAGCACTCTTTTTTCTTTCTTTATGTTATTTCTTTTCTAATATCTTCTCTCTTTAATTTTGCAAGAGATTTTGGATCAATTCTTTGGAAATTCGACGAAAGACAACTTCAAGTGGACTTTGACGACCACAATTCAAACAATTACATCGATATAAGTAATTGTTTTGTTTTCAATTGGCATAGAGAGAGAGAGAGAGAGATACAGATATTTAAACACTCACATATGTATAAACACACATGCATATCCATACACACCTACACACATACATATGCCTACACACATGCATATGCATACACACATACACAATGCATACACATGCATATGCATATAATCATGCATATGCATACAAACACACACATGCATATGCATACACGAATGCATATGCATACACACAATGCATATGCATACACACAATGCATATGCATACACACAATGAATATGGATACGCACAAATACACATGCACACATATATACATGCTCACATGCATATGGATACACAAATGCATATGCATACACACATGCATATGCATACACACCATGCATATGCATACACAAATGCATATGCATACACACAATGCAAATGCATATGCATAGACACATACAAAAATGCATATGCATACACAAATGCATATGCATACACACAATGCATGATGCATACACAAATGCATATGCATACACATGCATATGCATATAAACATGCATATGCATACAAACACACACATGCATATGCATACAAACATGCATATGCATACACACATGCATATGCATACACAAATGCATATGCATACACACAATGCATATGCATACACACAATGCATATGCATACACACATACATATGCATACACACAATGCATATGCGTACACAAATGCATATGCATACACAAATGCATATGCATATAAACATGCATATGCATACAAACACAGACATACACATGCATATGCATATGCATACACACATACACACATGCACACATGCATATGCATACACACATGCATATGCATACACACATGCATATGCATACAAACATGCATATGCATACAAACATGCATATGTGCATACACATATTGGATCAGATGGGATCTTCACATTGGATCAGATGGAATCTCCACGTACACCTTGGGGAGCACATGACCATGGCAACTCCAAAATATATCATATACGTAATGGAGCTCCAGTCATGGATGCAGCTGGGAAGTCAATGCGTCAGCGCATTCGACAACTTTGCTCCATAGAGTTTGGACATTCTGTAATGCTAAAATGGAGCGAATAGGATAGGGATTCTAAAAACAATATCACACAATCCATATATGAAGAGTACTGGCCAGCACCTAGGAATCCTATTGTGAGTTCAGAATGGATTAAGCATACGGCACATGAGGTGATGTCTCATCGATGGTCGGAAGCTTGCGATGCTTTTAGAGCACGCTTACCAAATCCTATGTGGTTAGATTATGAAGAGTGGGAATCGATTCAGGAGGAGCAGCAATATACTCCTGATCGTTATCGTCAACAGAGAGATGCGGCGGCCACACATTTCGATATGGTGGGAATGTCGCATTTAGGTAGCGGCGGATACGACAAGCGCTACCAATTTGTAAGTATCATGTTAATTATTGAATTTTTTTGTGTTCAACACATCATTTATGTTCATCTAACATTTTGCATATTTATTATAGGACTTGGTAGTGGGTCGTCCTCCGACGCGAACTGAAGAATCTTTCGGATATCGTCATGGATTGGCTGCACGTTACAAGACTTAGAGGGACACTGTGCAATCATTTCATGGGAGAATATTCTATGATTACGTGAACTTATAGCTTGGTTTCGTATTTTTAGTTGTGGTTTATAAATGTCATGTCAATTTGTCTAATTTTACACATGCCTTGTTGCAAGATTGCAGGTGTAAATGTTTTGATCCCCTTACGTATATGATTTACCACAATTTTGTATTAATCTCTTATGTGCCAATGATGTACTATAATTTTGTATTTGATTCCTATATGGAAGTGCTTTTTCACATTGCCACAATTTTGTATTACACTCTTATGTGGTGATGATGTACCATAATTTTGTATTCGGTTCCTATATGGAAGTGCTTTATCACACTCTTGTACATCTTTCATTTATGGAATATACAACTTTTTGTACATGATTAATGGTTCATTTTTGCTCATATAAAATCATGTTTTGGTTGCCATTAGAGTACATAACACATGTACTCGGTATAGAGTTGTGCAGAGTGTATTGTCTTTTGCTAAACAACATCATGCTGTAGCAATAGACAACACAATCTGCCCAATAAAATTTGTGCAAATGTGGTCGTCGGTATGGGCATCGGTATGCCCAGTAGAGTCATCGGTATGGGCATCGGTACACCCAGTAGAGTCGTCGGTATGGGCATCAGTATGAGGGTCTGTAATACCGATGATTATACCGACGCTCATACCGACGTCCATACCGACGCACATACCGGCACCCATACCGGCGTTATGTTTCCGACGCACATACCGACTATAACACCGATGTCACGAAAAAATTGTGCCCATTCATTTTCCTCGGTAGCAGCCTTGGTATACCCTCGATATGTTGTAGTGTTACTCTCATATGCTTATCAAACTTTTCTAGCTCATCTTGTACCTTCCTTAAATAACCTTCAAGTTTTAGCACCTATCTTGAATATGCAACGTGCTTTGGAAGCTCCCTTAAATATGCTAGATGCTTTAGTTCTTGATGCCCTTCTTTTGGCTCTATTATTAGTGTGCTTTCTTGGCTCCATCTATGATGATGTATAAATTTCATTTTATGATATGGTGCAAGGGTAGAGACACAAACATAATAATCAAACGATTTCTCCTAACTAACTACCATGAAAACACCAATAGAGTAAGGGAGAGAGAGAGAGGAGCATAGAGAGAGAGAGATAGAAATAGAGAGCGAGCGAGAGAGGGAGAAAAAGAGACAGAGACAAAGGGAGAGAGAGAGAGAGAGAGAGAGAGAGAGAGAGCGAGAGAGAGATAGAGAAAGAAAAAACCAAAAAAAAAAAACGAAAATCAAGAACTCAGAACATTAGATGTATAAACAGAAAACTAATCAAGTATTTTGTAGACAACAAATATTAAAAGAGAAAAGCCTACTACATGCGAGAACACGACAACTACGGAGAAGGTTTTGTGTTGCCTTTATTGAGATTCGGAATGATAAAAAAACACATTGAGTTTTGTATAATAAGAAGAACACTCAGCAATCCAATGATAACGCAAGTATGTGTGTGTGTTAGAGAGAGATAGAGATAGAGATAGAAGCTATGAGTTACTATGAGGAGTAGTAGAAATAGGAGCATTTAGTCATTTTCTTTATTTATGGTGACACCAGATAATTTGGTTCGCTTATAAACTTCCTTGCAAAGTGTATGTTAGACGTTATGCTACACTTGCTTCGCCACACGGCCACAACTATGCATTACTCATCGTGATGCATTACGCATTTGCTCACCACATGAACTCATTTAATGTACCTACTTCATTCCTTGAGTTTGCCGGAAAATGTTTGATGTAGCCAAACATTCACATGATAAAAGGGATATACCTAAAGGAACTTACAAGCTTCCATTGATCTCTCTGTTAAACTCCAATGCTCGAGTACGGTACAAGTCATGCAAACATTGGACAATCAGCCCTTGCATATTATAGATCAATGTCTTTTTTCTAGAGATCTATGTGATAATTTCTAAAATGAAATACGCACTATGAGTTGCAATTCGAAAGCTTAAAAGGTTGCACATAGAAAACACATATTCATTTAAATGGGAAAAAAGAGAGGCTTACTCTGTAGAGAATACACAGCTTGAGAAGACAATAAGTACAAATTTCATGCACAATCATTGTGATAATGTGGAGGCCAAAATGATCTCAAATCAAGATTTTGACCCCACAAACGAAAGAAGTTTTGAACTCTTAAGTTCCTCATGTATGCTCACCAATTTTAGCTCAGTTCTAGTATTGTGACCAGAAGGCTGTTGAAAACACCGTAGATGAAGCCACGGCTTGCTCCGGTACTAACTGTAAGAATTGGAGGTATGTAGAAGCACATGAAGGTTCTAAGATAAGTGACCTATTATAGTTATATTTTATATACAAGTTGGGGAAAAAACTCCTAAATATGGAAAAAAATTTTGTGTCAATCAGTAGTGTGGTCACACACATCACTCCCAGTATATATAATTAATTATGTGCTTCATAATCTCCGTCATTAAGTATCTCTTCAAATCCTTCAAAGCAGATGTCAAAGTCTTCATCTTTGTCCTTGCCTTCATCTTTTTCGTGAAGAAATTGTATATCATGAATAACGGAGATGTCATTAGAAAATTGGATGTCTCATATAGCTTTGAACTTGCAATATTCATTTCATCAAATTTGAAATCTAATTAGGCTTCATAAGCTCTAGGTTTGTTGAGTTCATCATGCATCTATCTCAAGTTAAAAATGGAAAAGAAAAATTATAGGCGAGCCTTTTCCTTACGCAAGTGGTGTTTAAACTACTTGATGATATCAAAGTGATGATAAGATAGACATCATAGAGATCGGATCTATTGACAATCGGATAACCTAAAAAGAAAGACTAATGAGGTTTCCAAATCTATTATTGTTTTACATTAGAAAATAAAGCGAAAACAAGGAGAGCATTGCCCACATATTCGAGTTTCCCTCAGCAAAATCTAGCCCCTCTTGGCGAAGATCATATGTGTGGTATCATTGTAGGAGATCGTGCATCATTATAGGAGATCGTGCATGCCACTACCATGTATGGTGTCGTCTAGGAATTAGTTTTTGCAAGAAAACCTCATGCTACAAGAGTACCAAATCTTCAGACATTGAATGAAGTAGTCATGTACCTTCATCTCTATTTTGTTCCACTATCTCTCCTTCGAGCTCCATCTACAACTATCTTTGAAATTACTCCCTTTCAAACTACGTGTTTTGCTCCCTTTGTATCATCTTTCTTTTAAATAATCACGTTTCAAAGTCATGCTTATAGTATGGCATAGTACAAGTAGTAGTACTTTCTAAGTTCTAGTTCCTGTGTAGCTCCTTTGTCCTATTATTTTCTATAAATAAAAACTCGCTAGTGTAACTCCTAGCATACTCGAACTTTCATTTCTCTACATGGCTTAATTCTTCAAGCACATTTTTAATATAAAGGAAGTTCGGCAGTAGCCTACTCTCCCGGACTTGAATTAAATTAAGAAACAAAGGTACAAAAGAAGGGGACTAGTGCCCACGGGACCCCCCAAATCCCACAAAGCAGGGGAAGCTTGGTTGATTCCTAGGTTGCATTACAAAGAAGGTTGATCACCCTCTCGTCGCCCTCATGCGGGACCCACTTGGGTTTGAGCTTGTTGTTGACCAAAAGGAGGACTTGATGGTGCCTGAAGGGGGGGGATTTCTTACTGTTGACAATCCTTTTGCCAAGGAGGAATAGAGATTTTTCAATCGACCACTCCCTGGGGGGGTCGCCGAAGTTGAGAGCACACCGCTCCCGCCAGATTTTCCACAGGACTTCCCCTCTGATTGCGTTCCAGAGAGCCGCAGAGCAACCAATCGCTTCTCCCAAAAGGACTTGTTTCCAGCTAAGCTGTTTCTGAATTCTGATTTTCCTTCCAACCGTCTGCCAGATACTGTTGGAGCTGGGGCAAGTAAGGAAGATGTGTGGGACATCTTCGATAGCACGGTGGCAGCGTTTGCACCACGGAGGGATCCCACAAATTTTGCTTGCCTTATGGTTGGTCCAAATTCCACGATGTAGAATTTGCCATAAGAGGACAGACTTCTTAATCTCTATAAGTGGGTGCCAGATCTTCAAGCACATTTTAGGAAGCCTTGTTTTGTATGAATTTAATCTTTGAGCATATTTGGATGCACATTTTCTCAAACCTTGTTCTTTATGTGCACTCTTTTTAAGCATATTTTGGAAATCCTTGTTCTTCATATGCATTCCCTTTAAGCGCATAGCACGTAGCGGGAATAGTGAATTTAGTTTTTATCGATTAGTGAGGAAGTACTCTTATTAGTTCCTTTTTTCTCGTTTCTTGGAGAGAATGGTGCTCACCACTCGAAAACTGCATTCAAAGCATGTGTGTTGGATCATGGCGTATTATTCAAGGGTGCAAAACCTCTAATTTCTTTTATCTTCCTTGAGTTTTGAAGAGATTTCAAAATAGATGTCTTATCTTCGTCTTCTTACCAAGAAAGCTACTTCTAATGTTGTAAAAGAAGTATTGGAAAAGAAATGTTGTAAAGACAAATGATAAGTTACAAAAGTTTCCGGAGTATAACAAAATATGTTACACGCATGGTGCAGATTTTAAAGGTGATTTAGGGAACTTGGGTGAGGTTTTGTTACATTCAAGGGACAAAAAAGACGCTTGTTCACAATCACTTCAACGTAGGCGTTGCCTCTTTTCATTAGTGATACATTAGCCCTATTATTATGCACTCGATAATATGTATCTGTAATATTCTCATCGCCTTCCTGAATGTAGAAAGGACCTGTCCCGTCGTTAGAAAATCTGATGTCTTCTTCAGATTTGAACTTGCAATAGTCACCCACTACGAGTAGATCATCAATTAGGGTTTCATAAGCCTTGCATTTGACGCGGTCATCATACATCCATCTCGAGCTGAACATGGAGAAGAAAATGTATAGGTGAGTCCTGTGCTTGAACAAGTGAAGGTTAATCCACTTGATGATGTGGAAGGTGATGGCAAGGTAGACGTGGTAGATCCAAGCTTTATCGACATCCAAGAAGATGACACAAAGACTCAGAAGGTTGGCGAGTTTATCCCTAACACTATTGTGAAAATTGCAAAACTGAATAAAAATGTCTCTTACAAGGTTAAGCTAAACTCCTCACTATTTTTGAGTTATAGCACTTAAAAAAAGTGTCGGATTTTTAGGTACTTAAAAAAAGACAACTTCTTTATTTCTATTCAAATCTATGGTTTTAAATTTCATGTGTTGTTATGCACAGTTATAGATGCCTTTGGATATGTTTTTTCATTGCTTTTCTTCTATTTTTCAATAGGTACCACTAAGAAAAGCAATGTACTACAAATGCATGCTTTTCCAAAAGTTTTGTGGGGAATCGACTATTTCTAAATTTAGTGGATTGCACTCTTCTTTGGGAAGTGATCTTCTCTATTATAAGAAGACTTGCACATCAAAGAGAGAGAGAGAGAGTCCAAAAAAAAAAGAATCATCTTATGCTTGAGAGTGAGAGGGAGACTGAGATCTAGCCGTACAAGGCACCATCCAAAAGCTCTCGAAATGACCTTTCCAATGGAGTCCTCTAGACTGAGGAGCCAAGATAGCTAGCATGGGTGAGAACCAAGTTGAAGACACTGAGGTTGACAAGAAGGCCTCACGACACCAAGGTTATGAACAAGGAAAGTCTGTAGGCAAGTGGCCAAGAAGCAGAAAGGCAACATTCAAGATTCCAAGGTTGAGAACAAGGGTTCAAGAGAAAAAGGTTGAGAACAAGAAGGTTCAAGAGATAGTGCAAGGAGGAGGACATCAATTCAAGGGGATATCAAAGATTGTTCGTTAAGGACAATGATCACTAAAAGGGGAAGAGAGTGTTAGACTCAAAAACTGATGGGAAAGAGATGGTTGAACCACACCCTAAGTGGAAGGATTACTAAGTAATCCTCAACCATGGCTTTTGGGGCAAGTGGTTAGTCTAGCATACTCATAGCTGATAGGTCATGAGTTTGAATCCCCCAATATTGTTAGACTTAACAAATGAGAGGCACGAGATGATTGAGCCACACCCTAAGAGGCAAGATTAGGAACTAATCGTCAACCATATATTTGTGGGCAAGTGGATAATACATGATACTCCTAGCGATTACATCACTAGTCTATCATAATATGTAGCTCAAGAAGCCAATAATTACAGAATATTTACATGATCATCCTCGGGGCATAAGATCTACGAATACAAAAATATTCTAATTTTCTATTCTCAATCAAAAAAGTACGAATGCACTAAGAGTTCACGTTTTCTACAATAGCTTCTTCAAGTGAAGAATACCTCATCATTGGTTGTTAATAGACTTCCACACTGCCAAGATAGTTGATTCCTTCTCTCAAGAGTGGAGTACGAATGATAAGGCTATGTGCTCTACTCACACGCAAAAGTAGATTAAACTGCATCAAGTGCTCAAGGTTTGTGCGTTTCCTTCTCCTGCATATCTCTATGCTGAATGGGAACTAGGATGCATATGCGAAGGTGTTTTTCAAGAACATTGATATTTTCACTTAGAAAATTGTATCTAGATATGGTTATTTCTATCTAACATTTGAGAGTCAAGATAACAACTATGATAATGCGAGTAGGTCTTGTGCACTTTCCTGCAAGGGGTTACGAACTTGGTGGCACATATGATGAATGACATGCACAATGAATTGAGAGATTTTATTCAAGACTTGATTATGGATTTTATTAATGATGTTCTAATCAAAGGATAGGAGAAAGAGAACGATGTGACTCTTGATGAGAATCACTATAGAAAGTTTATTAAGGATAATATGAAATGATTGCGAGTCCATTCTTAGTATCCTAGAGGAAGTTCATCTAATATTTTCTACCAAAAGAAGTTCTGTCCATAGAGAGTCTGCGTGGGCCAAAAGGGAGAAATTATGCACAAATAAAGCTAATGTTGTCCAATATATGAAAGGGGCCTACTCCTCGCTCTGTAAGACTATGAGATATCTTAGAGCATGTGTTTTCTACGTAGTTTCGCTTCCATTTTCTCATATAGTTGTTGTACTCTATGAAGTGCTAGAAAAAGACAAAAGATATCAATGGAAAGACGGTACACACTCAGTTGTTGAAGAAACTCTAAAACGATTTATTAGAGGCTCTAATACTTAGGAAGGCTGATTGTACTCAGAAGACCAAAGATATCCATGGAAAGAAGATACACACTCAGTTGTTGAAGAAACTCTAAAACGATTTATTGAAAGCTCTAATACTTGGAAAGGCTGAGTGTACTGAAAATAAGCCGGCTTTCAGTACTACCGATACAGGCTGATAGGTATAGGATGGTTGATGGGCCAAGACTATGAGAAAGGCCAGAGATATGCCATCCTCTTTGGAGCTAAAGTGTTAGAGATTGGTCAAAGAGGCTATAATTTCAAATTAAACGAGAATTCTAGGATATACGGACAATCTTAAAGGGTGATAAAGAGTATCTAATGGGATCGAATGTCATTGAGAAAATGTTCCTATCAATTAGTCAGAAAGTACATCCAAAATAGGAAGCGACATTGGATTTCTTTTTATCATTCCCCCGTGATTGTTTGATATCTTCTGCAGACATCGAAGACTTACAGCGAAAATCCTCCTGCAAATATGGAGAAGCCTTTGCGTGTCCTTCATCGAGATATGATGCAACAACATTAGAGCATTCTAAGTACTTGGTCTAATGGTCCATTCTAAGTACTTGTTCTATTGTTCTAATGGGCCATGAATGCAATGCGAATGATGATGGAACCCAAAATACATGCATATTCTAGAAAACCCTGTTTCCTATAAGGCTTGAGTCTTTGTGCATATTTATATGCAAATTTGGGAAAGCTGCCTTGTTGTTTATACCCACTCTCTTTACGGACATCGTAGCAAGCCTTGTTCTTTTCTTTGTGAAAATATTGTCTCTCTTATTGTGCACCAAATGAAGAATAGTTTATTCTAGAATACAACGAAGTCGGAGGTCAGTAGAAAAGTTGTAAAAAGGTTTCCGGATTTGTAAGAGATAGGAAGGATACCAAAATTCGTTACCGATATTAGAAGGAAGAGGAGGTGTGACATTTACACCATGTAAATATCTTACACGATGCAGCTTTTAAACACGATATAAATATCTTACACATTGCGATCTTTCGTTAGTGCGACATTAGCCCTATCATTATCCACTCGATAATACCCATCTTCAATATTGTCATCGCGTCGTTAGGAAATCGCCTCGAGTTTCCTCGCCGTTAGGAAATCTCGTGTTTTTTTTTCAGATCTGAACTGCTTCATGCATCCTTCAAGAGGACACCATGCGGCAAAATCATGCTTATGCATCCACCTCTGAAGCTCATCTTCACATTTCCAATGCAAAGACCCTAGAAGCATTGCACAACGCTTCTTGGCCAGTGCTAGAGAATTTAATCCAAGAAATCACCCATTCTACCATGTTACATGTGAATACTGCTATTGACAAGGACATTCTATCCAAGAATGCTGCACTAGGCATCAAGACAGGCAGAGGACTGATGCATGACCTAATGCTAACCATTTACAGATAAGTGATCAAGAGATAGTGCAAGGAGGAGGACATCAATTCAAGAGATAGTGCAAGGAGGAGAACATCAATTCAAGGGGAGATCAAGGAATGTTCGTTAAGGACAGTGATCACTAAAAGGCGAAGAGACTCAAAAAATGATGGGAAGGAGATGGTTGAACCACACCCTAAGTGGACGGATTACTAAGTAATCCTCAACCATGGCTTTTGGGGCAAGTGGTTAGTCCATCATACTCATAGCCGATAGGTCATGAGTTTGAATCCCACAATAGTGTTAGACTTAACAAATGAGAGGCACGAGATGATTGAGCCACACCCTAAGAGGTAGGATTAGGAACTAGTCCTCAACCATATATTTGTGGGCAAGTGGTTAATACCTAATATTCCTAGCGATTACATCACTACTCTATCATAACATGTAGCTCAAGAAGCCAATAATTACAAAATATTTACATGATAATCCTAGGGACATAAGATCTACAAATACAAAAATATTCTAATTTTTTATTCTCAATAAAAAAAAGTACGGATGCAGTAAGAGTTCAAGTTTTCTACAATAGCTTCTTCAAGTGAAGAACACATCATCATTGGTTGTTAATAGACTTCCACACTGCCAAGATAGTTGATTCCTTCTCTCAAGAGTGGAGTACCAATGATGAGGCTATGTGCTCTACTCACACACAAAATTAGATTAAACTGCATCAAGTGCTCAAGGTTTGTGTGTTTCCTTCTCCTGCATATCTCTATGCTGAATGGGAACAAGGATGCGTATGCAAGGGTGTTTTTTAAGAAGATTAGTATTTTCACTTAGAGGATTATATCTAGATATGGTTATTTCTATCTAACATTTGATAGTCAAGATAACAACTATGATAATGCGAGTAGGTCTTGTGCACTTTATTGCAAAGGGCTATGAACTTGGTGGCACATATGATGAATGACATGCACAATGAATTGAGAGATTTTATTCAAGACTTGACCATGGATTTTATTAATGATGTTCTAATGAAAGGATATTAGGAGAAAGAGAAAGATGTGACTCTTGATGAGAATCACTATAGAAATTTTATTAAGGATCGTATGAAATGATTGCGAGTCCATTCTTAGTATCCTAGAGGAAGTTCACCTAATATTTTCTACCAAAAGAAGTTATGTCCATAGAGAGTCTGTGTGGACCAAAAGGGAGAAAATTATGCACAAAGAAAGGTAATGTTGTCCAATATATAAAAGGGGCCTACTCCTTGCTCTGTAAGGCTATGAGATATCTTAGAGATTGTGTTTTCTACGTAGTTTTGCTTCCATTTTCGCATATAGTTGTTGCACTCTATGAAGTGCTAGAAAAAGACAAAAGATGTGAATGAAAAGACGGTACACACTCAGTTGTTGAAGAAACTCTAAAACGATTTATTAGAAGCTCTAATATTTAGGAAGGCTGATTGTACTCAGAAGACCAAAGATATCAATGGAAAGAAGATACACACTCAGTTGTTGAAGAAACTCTAAAACGATTTATTAAAAGCTCTAATACTTCGAAAGGCTGAGTGTACTGAAAATAAGCCCGCTTTCAGTACTATCGATACAGGCTCATAGGTATAGGATGGGTGATGAGCCAAGACTATGAGAAAGGCGAGAGATATGCCATCCTCTTTGGAGCTAAAGTGTTAGAGATTGATCAAAGAGGCTATAATTTGCAAATTAAACGAGAACTCTAGGATATACGGACAATCTTAAAGGGTGATAAAGAGTATCTAATCGGATCGAATGCCATTGAGAAAATGTTAGTTCCTATCAATTAGTCAGAAAGTACATCGAAAATAGGAAGCGACATTGGATTTCTTTTTATCATTCCCCCGTGATTGTTTGATATCTTATCTTGGTCTTCTAACCAAGAAAGCTACACTCAAACAAAGGAAACGAAGCATCAAGGCAAAAGATACTACACAAGTGAGAGAGAGAGAGAGAGAGAACCCAACAAAAAAGGAAACTAACAGATAAGTAATCAACTTCTTTTGCAGACATCGAAGACTAACAGCAAAAATCCTCCTGCACATATGGAGAAGTCTTTGCGTGGCCTTCATCGAGATATGATGCAACAACATTAGAGCATTCTAAGTACTTGGTCTAATGGTCCATTTTAAGTACTTGTTCTATTGGTCTAATGGGCCATGCATGCAATGCGAGTGATGATGGAACCCAAAATACATACATATTCTAGCAAACCTTGTTTCCTATAAGGCTTGAGACTTTGTGCATATTTATATGCACATTTCGGAAAGCTGCCTTGTTGTTTATACACACTCTCTTTACGACATTGTAGCAAGCCTTGTTCTTTTCTTTGTGAAAATATTGTCTCTCTTATTGTGCACCAAATGTAGAATAGTTTATTCTAGAATACAACGAAGCAGGAGGTCAGTAAAAAGGTTGTAAAGACAATTGATTAGTTAAAAAGGTTTCCGGAGTTGTAAGAGATAGGGAGGATACCAAAACTCGTTACGCATATTAGAAGAAAGAGGAGGCGTGACATTTACACGATGTAATATCTTACACGATGCAGCTTTTAAACACGATGTAAATATCTTACACATTGCCATCTTTCGTTAGTGCGACATTAGCCCTATCATTATCCACTAGATAATACCCATCTTCAATATTTTCATCGCGTCGTTAGGAAATCGCCTCGAGTTTCCCCGTCGTTAGGAAATCTCGGTGTTTTTTTTTTCAGATTTGAACTGCTTCATGCATCCTTCAAGAGGACACCATGCGGAAAAATCATGCTTATGCATCCACCATTGAAGCTCATCTTCACATTTCCAATGCAAAGACCCTAGAAGCTTTGCACAACGCTTCTTGGCCAGTGCTAGAGAATTTAATCCAAAGAATCACCCATTGTGCCATGTTACATGTGAATACTGCTATTGACAAGGACATTCTATCCAAGAATTTTGCACTAGGCATCAAGACAAGCAGAGGACTCACTGATGACCTATTTCTAACCATTTGCAGATAACTGATCCTATCACGACTCCGTCATTAGGTGATGAGCTTTAGCTCTTTGTCTCCAAGATGTTGTATGTCCATTCCCAAACTATGAAACAACAAGAATCAACATCGTGGATCCCCGCCACTAGTGCCACACAGCAAATGACACCCTTCAAGGATTAGCTGGACAATTACCATCCTCTTCATTACCAAGTACGCATCTACATGGGTGATGATTACTCCTTACAGGCCGAAGGCAGTGGAAACATCATTGTCTGTTTGCCCAATGGCAATACTATCACGATTAACAATACTTATCACATACTAGGTCTTATGTGTAGTCTCATATGTGTATTCACTGTGATCATGTTAGGATCTTTCATGGAACTCTTTCACAACTACTGTGTCATGCATTCTCGACTCTCTACAGGTCAATTCGAGTTCCTCAAACTCACACAACTCAACCGGCTCTACCCGATTCCCTTCACTAAACCTGCACCACATGCCCTTATAGCATCACACTTTGCAATCTCCATCAAATTGTCCAAGGCATCTAGGACATTACTCTGGCATTATCACGTTGGACATATCATTGCAAAAACGCTAAAGAGCATGACCCACTCGAAGCTTTGTACTCGCATACGTTCTCACATCACAACACTCGATTTGTGTGAAGGTTGTCTGATGGGATAATCTAAATATTTCCCATTTGCATTGTGGTCCACATCCACTACTCATCTTAACCAAGTGATTTTGAGTTACGTATGTGGACCTCTGGAAATCACCTCAATCCCAAGAAATGGATACTTCTTCACTTTCATCGATGACTTCGGTCGCCGTTGTTCAATTGTCTATCTCAATAGAAAAAAATGAGATGTACTATCCCACTTCAAAGCTTATTGTAAGCAAGTCCTACGTCAACAAGATCTTCATGAACAAGTTCTCAGGTTGGATAATGGTGGTGTATATTTGACTCATGCCTTCAAATAGTTTTGCAACTAGGTTCTTTCACATTTGGCATGACCTAAGGTACATAGGTTTAGGCACTTAGGTTGCTTAGCCATAGCTTGGAGAGACCTATGCCCCTGTTCTATCCCTATCCCTTCTTTTACTTAATGCTTTCAACTTCATGCAAACTTTGCAAGCCTCCCTAGCCACAAACAAACTGAATAAATACAAAAGCCTACAATAAATTTTTCACAAATAACCAACGACAATAATTTCTAAAACGCAAAATGGAAAATATTGTTTCCACAAATAGAAAAATGTGATTCCCAAATAGAAAATTGTTCCATTACCAAGTTTGTGAATGGCTCAATCTAAATTATTAATGATGATAAAAAAAACATAATTTATTTAAGGTTAATGAAGTGCCATGGACACGAATCAAAGAATGTCATGAAGTAAAATCCATTGTTGAGGACACCAGCATCATAGAAACTAGCCGAATTTGAGTACAAAAAAATCATGTAATTCCAGTGGTAATGATCCCCCTTGGGATAAAACAATCCAAGAAGTTGGGAACCAATAAGGTAGCAAATGATGTTTTTAATTGTGTGACAATGCATGAATCTTGGGTGATGGATGAACTTGCACATCTAGATGAATAAAGAAAATATCATGGTAGGTTATGCATAAGTAAATCAAGCATCCAATGGACAAAACAAAAACAAATGCATCTCTATCATGTCGAACTCAATTGTAAAATTGTTTCCATGGGAATGGCTATAGGTTTGAAATCGCAAAAGCCAAAATTTTGTAATTATATGTCTGTTTATTTATATTAACAGAATGTTATTCCCCCACCAACTACCATAAATTGAACACTCAAATAATGATGCAAAAAACTAATTAGACATCTCAAAAATGCATCAAAATTATCCTTAAAGTAATCAATAAGAATCTCCTTAGGGCCAATAAGGATCATATCATCAAGATGTACAACAATAATCACACTACATCATCTCCATGCTTAGCATGTAAGGTTCTATCAATTGGATTTTTCTCAAATCCATGTCCTAGCACATAGACATGTATCTTTCCATACCAAGTATGTGGTGCTTATTTCAATCCATATGATTCATTTCTTGGCCTACGTAAATTTCTCAAGCCCTCTCTACACAAAACCACCATGTTGAAAAATATATAGTTCTTTATGTAATCATCATTCAAAAATGTAGCTTTAATGGTGAAGGAATATACATTTCAACCACGATGAGCTATAAGTGCACAAATTTTACAAATTCTTGTCATTCAACATGTCAATTATCCTCAAAATCAATGCCCTTTTTTTGAATATGACTTGTGGAAAGAATCCTAGCCATGAAACTAAATCTACTAATCACCAATGATGGAAGATTCGAATAAAAAATGAGAGAACATGAATATCGAACATGTAGCATGAATAGACTACTTGCACTAGAAATAGCATGACATAAATCATGAATTCAAGGAATTATTTCCACCAATTGTCAATGTCATCTCTCAGTAATGAATTAACCAAAAACTTTGAATGAGAAATCAAGCCAAGTTTTATTTTTCTTCCCAAACGTTTGTGTAGTTTTCTTTACGTATGAAGTTAGATCTTTGAGATCTATCTTCTAAATTATCTTGAACTAATTAGAAGTTACAATGAAGGATGGGCATAGCACCCATGGGACCCCCAACAATTATTCAGAAGATCAACCACATGAAGACTCATTGCTTCTACTAAATCTAAGCCACAAAGAAGGTAAATAAGATGATCATTTTTTCTACAAAGATTTAGGATGTTCAAATCATGTTGTAGGAAACATTGCTCTTCTATCTGATTTGGAAAGTCCAAGCATAGAAATGAAGTGCAATTAGGGGATGAAACAAAGCACAATGTGGAGAAGATTGGTAATGTCAAAGCTTCCAATGGTAGAACAAACATTCTAAGTAAGGTTCTCTATGTACCCACTATCACTAGAAACCTTATAAGTGTAGGCCAAATACTTGAAAAAGCCTTGCAAGTTAGGTTCACCCAACATGGAGCTTTTGTGGAAGATCCATGTCAAGGACTTGAGAAGATAGCCAGAGGTGAGAAGCATGGTAGGCTCTTTACTTTTGACGTAGGAGAAACCAGGAACATAGCTCTATTCAACTTTGGGTCTCAAACCCTAAGTGATCTTGAAGTGTGTCATAAGAGACATGCTCAGGTGAATGAAAGAACCTTGAAGGATATATGCAGGGATCAAAGAGTTCTAGGACTCCGAACATATCAACTAGGATGCAAGCATGATACATAGGTCCAGGATCCAAGAACTGATACAGAAGATGACCAAGATGAAAGAGAAAAGGATTACAAGCTATGGAAGTTGAGAGGCAAAGAAAAGATGCAAGAGGTTGGAGAATGCTCCAAACAAGCACCTAGAAGATCAGTAAGAGAGAAGAAACAACTAGAAAGGTATGGATATGATTCCACATTTTGTTACGAAGCATTCAATCTACTTGGCAAAAGAGTCTATTTTAGAGGAAGCCTCAATGTATGAAGAGGCAAATGGAAACCCTAATTGGGAAAAGGCCATGAAAGAAGAAATAGATGCATTGAAGGACATGGACACATGGGATTTGGTTCCAAAGTTGCCGAATAAAAAGGTAATTGGTTACCGATGGGTGTATATAGTTATGTGTGTGAATTTGTATGTGTGCATATGTGTATGTGTGTGAATTTGTATTTGTATGTCTATATGTCTATATGTGTATATGTATGAGTGTGTATGTGTATGCATATGTGTATATGTGTGTGCATATGTATGTGCATGTGTATGTGTATGTGTATGTGCATGTGTATGTGTATGTGTATGTGTATGTGTATGTGTATGTGTATGTGTATGTGTATGTGTATGTGTATGTGTATGTGTATGTGTATGTGTATGTGTATGTGTATGTGTATGTGTATGTATATGTTTGTGTATGTGTATATGCATGTGTATGCGTATGTGTATGTCTTTGTATGTGTATGTGTATGTGTGTACTCATATGTGTATGTGTGTGTGTGTATGTGTATGTGTGCATATACATGTGTATGTGGATGAGCATGTAGGTGCACGTGGATGCATGTGCATGTACATGCATATGCATACATGTGCATCTGCATGTATCGACATGTGAATGCATGTGCATACACACAGACACACACACACACATACATATATATATATATATATATATATATATATATATATATATATATATATATATATATATATATATATATATATATATATATATATATATATATATATATATATATATATATATATATATATATATATATATATATATATATATATATATATATATATATATATAGTATGTATGTATGTATGTATGTATGTACATATGTATGTATGTATGTATGTATGTATGTATGTATCTATGTATGTATGGGTGTGTCTGCATGTGCATATGTATGTGTATGTCTCTATATGTGTATGTGCATGCATGTGCATGTAGATATGTTTGGGCATGTGCATTTGTGTATAAGTGTATGTGCATGTGCAAATCCATGTGGGTGTATGTTCATGTGTATGTGTATTTGTATAAGCATGTGTGTGTAAATGTGTGTATGTGCAGGTGTATGTGTATAAGAATGTGTCTATGTGGTTGTGTATGTGTATGTGAATGCGTAAGCATGCATGTGCATGTGCATGCATGAGCATTGATGTGCATGTGCATCTATATGCATGTATATACATGTGCATATGTGTATATGTGTATGTGCATGGGCATGTGCATATGTATGTGCATGCACATGTGCATATGTGAAAAATGGAGAGAGAGAGAGAGAGATAGAGAAATCAAGAGAGAGATATCTTAATCTCTCACAACATAGAAATGAATGTTGATCTGCTCTTCCATCATATGCACATAGATTGAAAATAAATAAGTGATGTAGTTTTTTTCCTTATGCTACACAATTATAGAAGTGATGATAAATTATCCTTGTATAGGGATTTTGCTAAGGGATTCTTCAGTGTTTCAAATGAGACTCTTCCTTGGCGCCATACATACAATGCTAAAGTAGTGTCCCATATGTGACACTCTTTTACGGTAACGTATGTGACAATATGTTAGCATCGCATAAGCATTGCTGTAAACATCACTAGGCACATTTTTTTCGTTGACAATGTGTTCCTAAGGTGCTTTGCAACGGAACATGCAATGGAACATACGTGTGTGTGTGTACCTGTGTCTACTAACAATTTTCATTATAGTTTATATTTAACATGTGATTTATTATTATGTGTGGTATGTGAGTGTGTGTCTATGTATGTGTATATATGCATAGGTGTATATATATGTGTGTGTATGCTTATGTGTATGTGGATGTGTGTGTATGTGCTTTTGTATGTGTATGTGTATGCTTATGTGTATATGTATGTGTATGTGTATGTGTGTGTATGTGTATGTGTATGTGTGTGATTGTGTATGTGTATGTGTATATGTCTATTTATGTATGTCTATTTATGTATATGTATGTGTGTGTATGTGTATGTGTATGTGTATGTGTATGTGTATGTGTATGCGTATGTGTATCTGTATGTGTATGTGTATGTGTATGTGTATGTGTATGTGTATGTGTATGTGTATGTGTATGTGTATGTGTATGTGTATGTGTATGTGTATGTGTATGTGTATGTGTATGTGTATGTGTATGTGTATGTGTATATGTATGTACATGTGTATGTGTATGTGTATGTGTATGTGATGTGTATGTGTATGTGTATGTGTGTCTATGTGTATGTGTAAGTGCATGTGTATGTGTATGTGTGTGTGTATGTGTATGTGTATGTCCTTGTACGTGTATGTGTATATGTATGTATGTGTATGTGTATGTGTGCATATGCATGTGCGTGTGTATGATCATGGAGGTGCACATGGATGCATGTGCATGTGCATGTACATGTATATGCATATGCATGCATGTGCATTCATCAACATGTGAATGCATGTGCCTTCATCAACATGTGAATGCATGTGCATGTGCACATACACACACATACATGTGAGACTCTTCCTAGGCACCATAGATACAATGCTAAAGTAGTGTCCCATATGTGACACTCTTTTACCGTCACATATGCAACACTATCTTAGCATCACATCAGCAGTGCTCTTTACATGTAGTTGTGAGCCTCCTAATAAACTTTGGTAGGTATATTTCTTAATTGACCATGTGTTCTTGAGACTCCTTGTGATGGAACATACAATTATGAACAAAATTGTGTTGCATCAAATATTACTATAGAGGGTAACTTCTTGTAGTTTAAATAATGGATGGTTAATTTTGAAGACATGTATTCTGCCTCAATAAGATTGGAGCGTTCCCAATTTACATGCTCACATACTTTAAGCCCTAGTTAGGAACCGCATGAGGAACATAAACACTTCAAACTTTTCTTTCAATGTATACACAAATGCACACCTGGAGAAGTCATCAATAAAAGTAGTGAACTAAAGGTAGTTCCTAAATAAACATATCTACATAGGGCCGTAGTGATCAATATGAACAAACCACAATCTATAAGCTCCTCAAGGTGAATCATCTTTTGAGGAGAAGGAATGCTACTTCTTTTTCATACATTACTGATGAGATGGGTCATATCTGCAAACAGTAGTAAGTGCCAATTCTTCACTATGAGGAAGATTAGTAGACTTTGTTTTAGGTGTGGATCGCTTTGAAACAATCCCAACTCTTTCTTCTTTGCCTCTTTTGCATAAAATTTCCTTTCTTTCATTGCACAACATTAAGAAAATTTCTACTTACTATTAGATGAAGTTCAATTACATTTTCTCGTTTAATTAGATAAGGAGGCTTGATTTGTAGCACACATAGTTGACATGTTGTACCTTGAGTGGTCTTCCTCCATCAAAACAAAGACTAAATCATCAAATGTTTATGCATTCTAATTGCCTTTAATCATCAATCAAAGAGTAGAAGCAAAACTCTAATATGAATCTAGACAACCATTAAGAACATTCTGCAAAAGTGAGGTATGTGGAAAGATTTCATGGAACAAGTCAACTTCTCCTTGGAATATTTGAGATTCTTTCAAAAGGTTTTCCATTGAGTTTCCTTCATTCATATGCTCACTCTCCAACAATTTTTGGAGGTAAGAGCTCAAAGTCTGATTTATTGCTTGACATAAATCTATAAGTGTATCCATAAGTGTATCCAAGCATCCTTTCCTATCTATTAGGATTGAAAGTGAGGGATAATGACACATTTGAGAGACAAACATATGAATGCGTGCACCTAAGAATCTCTACTGTCTCAACAGAGATGGTCTACCAAAGGTGCAATAGGAACTGTAGCATGACTAGGGAATTCGAGATCATCATCTTCAATGCTATTTGTGTCACCTTCAATAACTATATTCGTAGGCGTAGTAGGAAACTTTTCAACACCCTACCCAATATTGAGTGGCATGTTTACTACCAAAACATGAAAAGTCAAATATAACCACAATAATAAATTAGAACCATTGAACTTATCCTCAAAATCCAACATAAAGAATACATTATTGCCGATGTAGGACATTTATTATATCTTAAAAACGCGAACACAAACTCTATATCAAGCTTTGCTCGACCTCTTACAAACTTCTAGGGGATTCTATTGGTGAACAGAAACCTATATATATGTTTGGCACAAAAGAAATGAAATTTTTTGTGCACTCAATGCGATATGCGGAGGCCAAAATGAACTCGAATCAAAATTTTGAGCTCATAGAGTGAAGCAATCTTGAGCTCTAGCATAAAGTATGCTCACCAATGTTTTTGTGATTTTGGGACTCTTGGTACAAGTCATGCAAGCATTGGACAATCAGCCCTTGCATATTATAGATCAATGTCTTTTTTCTAGAGATCTATGTGGTAATTTCTAAAATGAAATACGCACTATGAGTTGCAATTCGAAAGCTTAAAAGGTTGCACATAGAAAGCACATATTCATTTAAACGGGAAAAAAGAGATGCTTACTCTGTAGAGAATACAGAGCTTGAGAAGACAATAAGTACAAATTTCATGCACAATCATTGTGATAATGTGGAGGCCAAGATGATCTCAAATCAATATTTTGACCCCACAAACGAAAGAAGTTTTGAACTCTTAAGTGCCTCATGTATGCTCACGAATTCGAGCTCAGTTCTAGTATTGCGACCAGAAGGCTATTGAAAACACCGTAGATGAAGCTACGGCTTGCTCCGGTACTAATTGTAAGAATTGGAGGTATGTAGAAGCACATGAAGGTTCTAAGATAAGTGACCGATTATAGTTATGTTTTATATACAAGTTGGGGAAAAACTCCTAGATATGGAAAAACATTTCGTGTCAATCCGTAGTGTGTTCACACACATCACTCCCAATATATATAATTAATTATGTGCGTCATAATCTCCATCATTAAATATCTCTTCAAATCCTTCAAAGTAGATGTCAAAGTCTTCATTTTTGTCCTTGCCTTCATCTTTTTCGTGAAGAAATTGTATATCATGAATAACTGAGATGTCATTAGAAAATTGGATATCTCATATAGCTTTGAACTTGCAATATTCGTTTCATCAAATTTGAAATCTATTTAGGGCCTCATAAGCTCTAGGTTTGTTGAGTTCATCATGCATCTATCTCAAGTTAAAAATGGAGAAGAAAATTATAGGCGAGCCTTTTCCTTACGCAAGTGGTGTTTAAACTACTTGATGATATCAAAGTGATGATAAGATAGACATCATAGAGATCGGATCTATTGACAATTGGATAACCTAAAAAGAAAGACTAATGAGGTTTCCAAATCTATTATTGTTTTACATTAGAAAATAAAGGGAAAACAAGGAGAGGATTGCCCACATATTCGAGTTTCCCTCAGCAAAATCTACCCCCTCCTGGCAAAGATCATATGTGTGGTATCATTGTAGGAGATCGTGCATCATTGTAGGAGATCATGCATGCCACTACCATGTATGGTGTCGTCTAGGAATTAGTTTTTGCAAGAAAAACCTCATCCTACTAGAAGTGCTTCTTATGGGCCATGTAGGTGATGAGGGTGTCTTAGTGGAGAATGTTGAATTGATTGTGTGGCATGTACCAAATCTTCAGACATTGAATGAAGTAGTCATGTACCTTCATCTCTATTTTGTTCCACTATCTCTCCTTCGAGCTCGATCTACAACTACCTTTGAAATTACTCTCTTTCAAACTACGTGTTTTGCTCCCTTTGTATCATCTTTCTTTTAAATAAGCACATTTGAAAGTCATGCTTATAGTATGGTATAGTACAAGTAGTAGTACTTTCTAAGTTCTAGTTCTTGTTCTTGTGTAGCTCCTTTGTCCTATTATTTTCTATAAATAAAAACTCGCAAGTGTAACTTCTCGCATACTCGAACTCTCATTTCTCTACATGGCTTAATTCTTTAAGCACATTTTAGGAAGCCTTGTTTTGTATGAATTTAATCTTTGAGCATATTTGGATGCACATTTTCTCAAACGTTGTTCTTTATGTGCACTCTTTTTAAGCATATTTTGGAAATCCTTGTTCTTCATATGCATTCTCTTTAAGCGCATAGCACGTAGCGGGACTAGTGAATTTAGCTTTTATCGATTAGTGAGGAATAACTTTTATTAGTTCCTTTTTTCTCGTTTCTTGGAGAGAATGGTGCTCACCACTCGAAAACTGCATTCAAAGCATGTGTGTTAGATCATGGCGTATTATTCAAGGGTGCAAAACCTCTAATTTATTTTATCATCCTTGAGTTTTGAAGAGATTTCAAAATAGATGTCTTATCTTCGTCTTCTTACCAAGAAAGCTACTTCTAATGTTGGAAAAGAAATGCTGTAAAGACAAATGATAAGTTACAAAAGTTTCCGGAATATAACAAAATATGTTACACGCATGGTGCAGATTTTAAAGGTGATTTAGGGAACTTGGGTGAGGTTTTGTTACATTCAAGGGACAAAAGGACGCTTGTTCACAATCACTTTAACGTAGGCGTTGCCTCTTTTCATTAGTGCGACATTAGCCCTATCAATATGCACTCCATAATATGTATCTGTAATATTCTCATCGCCTTCCTGAATGTAGAAAGGACCTGTCCCGTCGTTAAAAAATCTGATGTCTTCTTCAGATCTGAACTTGCAATAGTCACTCACTACGAGTAGATCATCAATTAGGGTTTCATAAGCCTTGCATTTGACGCGGTCATCATACATCCATCTCGAGCTGAACATGGAGAAGAAAATGTATAGGTGAATCCTGCGCTTGAACACGTGAAGCTTAATCCACTTGATGCGGTGGAAGGTGATGGCAAGATAGACGTGGTAGATCCAAGCTTTATTGACATCCAAGAAGATGACACAAAGACTCGGAAGGTTGGCGAGCTTGTTGTGGTTGTGGATTTGCAAATAAAGGGGAAGCCAGGAGAGGAGTGCCCACATCGTCGAGTTAACCTCTGCTGAATCCACCAACGTGAGAAAGGTGTAGGGGCTCGGATTGGCGAGATGGCCTGTCCTTGTAAAGATCATATCCATTGCATCGTCGTCCGAGACTCTGCGTGCCACTGCCACGTTCCCTGTGACCTGCAACTTGTTTGTGGCGAACACAACGTCATGCTTTTTGAAATGCTCCCTCAGGCTAAGGTAGGCGCCGAGGGCTTCCAGACGGACAATGTAGAATTGATTCCTTGGCGTGTAGTCTATCTTCGCCCATATCCCAAAGTACCCATGTACCTTAATCTCTCCTGTCTCTTCCTGTGCCAGCTCCGCTTCAAAACCCCTCCATAGCTCCTCGGGAAACACCGTAGCTCCGTGCCTCCGTAGCTGCGCCGACACCCTTACCATTTTGACTAGTTCCCTCAAACTCGGGTTGGCCATAAGCTGCTCGAAGAAGACCTCCTCCTCCTCCTCCTCAGGCCTGCCTAACATGATGATGCGTCGTTTGCGCTTTAATATAGGATGCAGGGGAAGAGATGCCAGCAGAATGATCAGAGGATTTTTTCTCACTAACTGCCAAGCTGCGTAAGCCCATTGTATCCACATCAATAAGGGTGCGCCTAAGACCTTGGGCAAACTACTGTCCGAGGCACTCAGCCTTCCCATGACAGCCCAAGTGTGTGTGTGTGTGTGTGTGAGAGAGAGAGAGGAGTGTGTGTGTGTGTGTGAGAGAGAGAGAGAGGAGCACTCAGCTATCACTAGGCACTCAGCTATGGTACCGTGGGAGGAGCAGTCGAAATAGGAGGCTTTCAGTCATTTGCTTTATTCGTGGTGACACCAGATGCTTTGCTTCGCTTTTCAACTTAGCTGCATGTACATGTTACAAGTTATGCTATATGCTTACTTCTCCACACCGCCACATGAATTGATTTTTGATGTCATGAGCTGCGATTTGAAAGCTTAACACAGAAAAAGGTTAAACACAACAAGCACACAACGATAGAGAATATTTTGGACGCAACAAATGCTTAGAATATAGAGAATATTTTAGACTGAACAAATGATAGGCAAAAGATGCTTGAGCTACATCCTAAGAGGTAAAATTAGAAAGTAATCCACAACGATGGTTATTGCAGCAAGTGAATAGCCTATCATATATCTAGGGGTAGATCATGAGAATTCCATTCCCACAATTGGTATCACAGCCTAGGGAGTAGGCTTCGGCAACCTAGATGGAAGGCACATGCATTGCTTTCAAAGGTAAGCCCAACAAAGTTTGGAGTATATCTCCCAATCTCTAAATAAGATTTGGACGTACAAGGCACCATCTGAGAGCTCTCGAAATGACCTTTCCAATGGACTCCTCTAGATTGAGGAACCAAGATAGCTAGCATGGGTGAGAACCCATTTGAAGACACTAAGGTTGAGAAGAAGGCCTCAAGACACCAAGGTTATGAACAAGGAAAGTCTGTAGGCAAGTGGCCAAGAAGCAGAAAGGCAACGTTCAAGATTCCAACGTTAAGAACAAGGGTTCAACAGAAAAAGGTTGAGAACAAGAAGGTTCAAGAGATGGTGCAAGGAGGAGGACATCAATTCAAGGGGAGATCAAGGATTGTTCATTAAGGCCAATGATCTCTAAAAGGCGAAGAGAGTGTTAGACTCAAAAAATGATAGGATGGAGATGGTTGAACCACACCCTAAGTGGAAGGATTACTAAGTAACCATCAGCCATGGCTTTTGGGGCAAGTGGTTAGTCCATCATACTCATAGCCGATAGTTCATGAGTTTGAATGCCACAATAGTGTTAGACTTAACAAATGAGAGGCACGAGATGATTGAGCCACACCCTAAGAGGCATGATTAGGAGCTAGTCCTCAACCATATATTTGTGGGAAAGTGGTTAATACATGATCCTCGTAGCGATTACATCACTAGTCTATCATAATATATAGCTCAAGAAGCCAATAATTACAAAATATTTACATGATCATCCTAGGGGAATAAGATCTATGAATACAAAAATATTGTAATTTTTTATTCTCAATCAAAAAAAGTACGGATGCACTAAGAGTTCAAGCTTTCTACAATAGCTTCTTCAAGTGAAGAATACCTCATCATTGGTTGTTAATAGACTCCCACACTGCCAAGATAGTTGATTCCTTCTCTCAAGACTGGAGTACCAATGATGAAGCTATGTGCTCTACTCACACACAAAAGTAGATTAAACTGCATCAAGTGCTCAAGGTTTGTGCGTTTCCTTCTCCTGCATATCTCTATGCTGAATGGGATCTAGGATGCGTATGCGAGGGTGTTTCTCAAAAAGATTAGTATTTTCGCTTAGAAACTTGTATCTAGATACGGTTAGTTCTATCTAACATTTGAGAGTCAAGATAAAAACTATGATAATGCGAGTAGGTCTTGTGCACTTTACTGCAAGGGGCGACGAACTTGGTGGCACATATGATGAATGACATGCATAATGAATTGAGAGATTTTATTAAAGACTTGACCATGGATTTTATTAATGATGTTCTAATCAAAGGATATTAGGAGAAAGAAAACGATGTGACTCTTGATGAGAATCACTATAGAAAGTTTATTAAGGATCATATGAAATGATTGCGAGTCCATGCTTAGTATCCTAGAGGAAGTTCATCTAATATTTTCTACCAAAAGAAGTTCTGTCCATAGAGAGTCTGTGTGGACCAAAAGGGAGAAAATTATGCACAAACAAAGGTAATGTTGTCCAATATATGAAAGGGGCTTACGCCTTTTTCTGTAAGGCTATGAGATATCTTAGAGCATGTGTTTTCTATGTAGTTTGGCTTTCATTTTCTCATATAGTTGTTGCACTCTCTAAAGTGCTAGAAAAAGACAAAAGATATCAATGGAAAGAGGGTACAGAGTTAGTTGTTGAAGAAACTCTAAAACGATTTATTAGAAGCTCTAATACTTAGGAAGGCTGATTGTACTAAAAAGAGCAAAGATATCAATGGAAAGAAGATACACACTCAGTTGTTGAAGAAACTCTAAAACTATTTATTAAAAGCTCTAATACTTGGAAAGGCTGATTGGACTGATTGGAAAGGCTGATTGTACTTAAAAAAAGACAACTTCTTTATTTCTATTCAAATCTATGGTTTTAAATTTCATGTGTTGTTATGCACACTTATAGATGCCTTTGGATATGTTTTTTCTTTGCTTTTCTTCTATCTTTCAATAGGTACCACTAAGAAAAGCACTGTACTACAAATGCATGCTTTTCCAAAAGTTTTGTGGGGAATCGACTATTTCTAAATTTAGTGGATTGCACTCTTCTTTGGGCAGTGATCTTCCCTATTATAAGAAGACTTGCACATCAAAGAGAGAGAGAGAGAGAGTCCAAAAATAAAAAAATCACCTTATGCTTGAGAGTGAGAGTGAGACTGAGAGTGAGAGGGAGAGTGAGAGTGAGAGTGAGAGTGTGACTTAGACTACGAGTGTGAATGAGATTGAGAGAGCTGGGGGATGGTCGGGAGGTAGAGGCTTCATCAAGAAGCTATTCTCCAAAGCTATTGTATCCATTGATTCACATCTATAATATCATAATTTCTCTTTCTTTGAATCATATGTTGTCTACTCTTCTTCACTAGATGTTTTCTTATCCTGTGAAACGTGTGCTTTTTTCTCTTTCACTATTCTTGGGTGATCAAAAGCTTGTGATTGAAGATAGATTGCCATTGAGGAAATGCTAAAAGTGGTATCAGAGCAAAATCAACCCTTGGGAATGATTGAAGTTTTGATGCAAAAGGTTGGTGAAGCAAAAGGACCTTATTTACAATCTTCTCAGAGAATTACACAAAGAACGAGGTAGAAATCAACCAAACAGCACAAAAATTTGTTTGTGGAGCTGAAAAAGGAAGTGGATGAAGGTGTGGGAACATGTAGTGTGCCGACAAGAAGACCAAAATGAAATTATGAAGATATGAAGCTAGGTAGGTTTGCCCTTAACCAAGTCTTCAAGAAGGCAAAATTGAATGATTTTGATGGTAAGAAGAAGAGTGGTGAAGATCTAGAGCCATCGATTGAAGAGCAGGTGAATTTCATTGATATTTTAAAATTTAGTGAGGAGTCCAAGGAAAAAGTTGGGATTGTGCGCCTGTGTGGAATCGCAAAGCTATGATTGAAGTCCTATGTGCAGAATCGGAGACATTCTATGGAAGGAATTTTGAGAGCAAGCAGAAAAATACTATTGTTCTCCACACTACCATATGCAGAAGAAGATGGATTTCTACATGATTTTTGAAGAGATTTCAAAATAGAGAGCGACATTTTTTGATGCCTTATCTTCGTCTTCTTACCAAGAAAGCTACTTCTAATGTTGTAAAAGAAGTATTGGAAAAGAAATGTTGTAAAGACAAATGATAAGTTACAAAAGTTTCCGGAATGTAACAAAATATGTTACACGCATGGTGCAGATTTTAAAGGTGCTTTAGGGAACTTGGGTGAGGTTTTGTTACATTCAAGGGACAAAAAGACGCTTGTTCACCATCACTGCAACGTAGGCGTTGCGTTTTTTCATTACTGCGACATTAGCCCTATCATTATGCACTCGATAATATGTATCTGTAATATTCTCATAGCCACTAGGAGTCGACCATCAATTGGGGTTTCATAAGCCTTGCATTTGACGCGGTCATCATACATCCATCTCGAGCTGAACATGGAGAAGAAAATGTATAGGTGAGTCCTGTGCTTGAACAAGTGAAGCTTAATCCACTTGATGATGTGGAAGGTGATGGCAAGATAGAGGTGGTAGATCCAAGCTTTATTGACATCCAAGAAGATGACACAAAGACTCAGAAGGTTGGCGAGCTTGTTGTGGTTGTGGATTTGCAAATAAAGGGGAAGCAAGGAGAGGAGTGCCCACATCGTGGAGTTAACCTCTGCTGAATCCACCAACGTGAGAAAGGTGTAGGGGCTCGGATTAGCGAGATGGCCTGTCCTTGTAAAGGTCATATCCATTGCATCGTCGTCCGAGACTCTGCGTGCCACTGCCACGTTCCCTGTGACCTGCAACTTGTTTGTGGCGAACACAACGTCATGCCTTTTGAAATGCTTCCTCAGGCTAAGGTAGGCGCCGAGGGCTTCCTGACGGACAATGTAGAATTGATTCCTGGGCGTGTACTCTATCTTCGCCCATATCCCAACGTACTCATAGACCTTATTCTCTCCTGTCTCTTGCTGTGCCAGCTCCGCTTCAAAACTCCTCCGTAGCACCTTGTGCAACACCGTAGCTCCGGGTCTATTTAGGTGCGCCGAGTCCCTTATCTTTTTGACTAGTTTCGCCAAAGACTCCGGTTCGCCAGAAACTAGTTCCGTCAAACTCCGGTTCGCCAGAAACTAGTTCCGTCAAACTCCGGTTCGCCATAAGCTGCTCGAAGAAGTCCTCCTCCTCCTCCTCAGGCCTGCCTAACATGATGATGCGTCGTTTGCGTTTTAGTATAGGATGCAGGGGAAGAGATGCGAGCAGAATGATCAGAGGATTTTTTCTCACTAACTGCCAAGCTGCGTAAGCCCATTGTATCCACATCAATAAGGCTGTGCCCAAGACCTTGGGCAAACTACTGTCCCAGGCACTCAGCCTTCCCATGACTGCCCAAGTGTGTGTGAGAGAGAGAGGAGCACTCAGCTATCACTAGGCACTCAGCTATGGTACCGTAGGAGGAGCAGTCGAAAGAGGCTTTCAGTCATTTGCTTTATTTGTGGTGACACCAGATTGTTTGCTTCGCTTAGATTGTTTGCTTCGCTTTTCAACTTCGCTGCATGTACATGTTACAAGTTATGCTATATGCTTACTTCTCCACACCGCCACATGAATTGATTTTTGATGTCATTCCTTGAGTTTGCCGCAAAACTTTTGATGCTGCCAGAAACTTTGAGTTCACGTGATTCTCTGGCTGAAGTACTTGATGATGAACATGAGGCCGATGATGCAAAAAGGGATACCTGAAAGAACTTACAAGCTTCCACTGATCCAAGTGACAACAGCATTGGACAATCAACCCTTGCATATTATATATCAATTTCTTGTTCTAGTGCTCTATGTGGTGTGCTCTCTTAACTGCAATTTGCACTATGAGTTGCGATTTGAAAGCTTAACACAGAAGAAGGATAAACACAACAAGCACACAACGATAGAGAATGTTTTGGACGCAATAAATGCTTAGATTATAGAGAATATTTTAGACTGAACAATTGATAGGCAAAAGATGCTTGAGCTACATCCTAAGAGGTAATAGATGAAGAGCAAATTGTAAGGCAGGTCATCAATGGCTTGAAGGCAGATGATAAGTGGGAAGCATTCACCACAGCTATGGATTTGTACATGGACATGCATGTACCTGATTTCAACACACTCATTGGACAACTACTTACTCAAGAGGCAAAGCTTATCAAAAATGGAGAAAGCTCTAAAGGTAATCAATCTTCAGCTTTATACACGGATAAAAGCAAGTCTAAAGATAACAAAGGAAAGGCAAAGAAAGTGGATGATGAAGCAGGTACATATCATGCTAACTATGCAGGTAGAGGAAGACATGGCAGAGGTAGAGGAAGAGGAGGTAGACAAGGCAGGGGGAGATCCCAAGACTCCAACTCATGTTCTATTTGTGGATTAACTAATCATACAACTGAAAATTGCTTTAGGAATTCCAGGAATCAAAGAGGCAGAGGATACAATAGAGGAAGTTATGGCTACTCTAGAGGAAGGTTCAACAACTACCATGGCAACTACAAGAACTACAATCATTCAAACTATCAAGGAGGCTACAGAGGAAGGAGAGACTACAATAACTACACAGAAGACTCAAACAAAGAGGATTCATTATTCATCATGAACATGGCTATGCCACAAGGTAAATCTGATGAGCATGTTTTCTACATAGATTCAGGTTGTTCAAATCATGTGGCAGGAAATGTGGCACTCCTATCAGATTTAGAAGATCCAAGGAATAAGCATGAGGTACAAACAAGAGATGATACAAAACATCCTGTGGAGAAAATAGGCAATGTCAAAGCACCTGATGGAAACATCAACCTACTCAGTAAGGTACTCTATGTCCCTACCATTACAAAGAATTTGATAAGTGTTGGGCAGATAGTAGAGAAAGGGTTGCAAGTCAGGTTCACAAAAGCAGGAGCATTTGTTGAAGATCCAAGTCGAGGATTCAGAAGAATTGCAAAAGGTGAAAAAACAGGTAGATTGTTCACATTTGAATTACAGGACACTAGAAACATTGCTCTCTTTAATTATGGTAGTCAGACACTCACAGAATTGGAAGTATGGCACAAAAGGTTAGCACATATTGGTGAAAGGTCATTAAAGCAAATCTGCAGGGACCAAAGTGTACTTGGACTTTCTAATTTGTCAAAACAACATATGATTTATAAGTGTAGTGCATGTCAATTTGGAAAGTCTCACAGGTTACCATTCATGAAGAAAGGTTATATGCATGGAGATCTCTTGGAGTTGGTTCATAAAGATGTATGGGGACCTAGCAAGGAAGCTTCAATATCTGGATCAAGGTATTATGTTTCCTTTATTGATGATTGCAGCAGATGGACTATCCTATTCTTTATGAAACACAAAGATGAAGTTTTTTCATGTTTCAAAAGATATTTGGCTCTTGTGGAGAATCAAACAGGTAAATCACTAAAAAGGCTAAGGTCAGATGGAGGGGGAGAATACTTCTCCCATGATTTTGATTCTTTTCTTTAAGAAAGAGGAATCAAAAGAGAGGTAACTACAAGGTACACTCCTGAGCAAAATGGAGTGGCAGAAAGGAGGAATAGGACAATTGTTGAAGCTGCAAGGTCTATGTTAAATGAAAAGCATTTACCTAATTACTTATGGGCCGAGGCTGTATCTACAGCCACTTACTTGATTAACAGGTTGCCTTCAAAATCCCTTCATGGGATGACTCCATATGAGGCTTGGAATGGAAGAAGACCAAGCTTAGATCATTGTAAAATTTTTGGATGTATTGCTTTTGCTCATGTTCCTTCACAGGTTAGAGGCAAGATGGATCCAAAGGCAGAAAGGTGTGTATTTATTGGATATGATAACAATCAAAAGGGCTACAGGTTATACAACCCTACCAACAAAGGATTCTTGGTAAGCAGAGATGTAGTTTTTGATGAGAACAATTCATGGTATGAAGATTCATGCAGGAAGGTCAATTTACCATATAATCTTGAAGAAGATTTTCCAAAGCTTGGTAGAGAACAATCGAAGATTGAAGAGCAAGACACCTCAGAGGATGATGAAGAATCTCAGATGGAAAAGATCAAAACATGGAAGTCTAAAGGTAAAGCAAAATTGCAAGAACTTGGACATGAGGCAGAATCATCACATCATGGCCTAAGAAGATCTATGAGGGAAAAGAAAAAACCAGAAAGGTATGGGTTTGACACCTCATTAGTAACTAAACATTCTATCTACATAGCACATGACATAAACCAAGAGGAGCCATCATCATTTGAAGAGGCCAAAGCAAAATCAGAATGGAAGCATGCAATGAAGGAAGAGATTGAAGCACTTGAGGAAAACAACACTTGGGATTTGGTGCCCAAGACTTCATCCATGAAGGTAATAGGCTCAAGATGGGTCTATAAACTCAAGAAGAATTCTGATGGTTCCATTAACAGGTATAAGGCAAGGCTTGTAGCAAAAGGCTTTGCACAAACTCAGGGAATTGATTATGAGGAGACTTTCTCTCCTGTGGCAAAGCTGCCTACTATTAGGGTTTTGCTTAGTATTGCCTCTTCCAAGAATTGGAAGATACTTCAACTAGATGTAAAGAATGCATTCTTGAATGGTTGGATAACAGAAGAGGTATATATGGCACAACCACCTGGTTTTGAGAATCAAGTTTATCCTGATTATGTGTGTAAACTTAACAAAGCATTGTATGGTCTCAAGCAAGCTCCAAGAGCTTGGAATTTCAGGCTTGTTTCATTCTTGCAGGACAAAGGCTTTCAACCAAGCAAGGCAGATCTTTCACTCTTTATTAAAAAGAGTAATTCTCAGGTCGTCTACCTATGTGTATATGTAGATGATATCATATTGACAGGAAATGATGCAGATGGTATGAAGAAGATCAAAGATCAGATGAGAGAAGAGTTCAAGATAAGTGATTTGGGTTCACTTACCTACTTCCTAGGTTTGGAAGTTGTCTACAAAGATCATGGTTTGTTTCTCACTCAAAGAAAGTACATTAAGGACATGTTGGCAAAATTCAAGATGCAAGATTGTAAGATTGCAGGTACTCCAATGGAGGTCAATCACAAATTGAGCTCACATGAAGGTGAACTCATAGAGGACATCACATCATATCAAAGTCTAGTGGGTAGTCTCAACTATGCCACATTGACAAGAGTAGATATATGTTACAGTGTGAGTGTGCCAAGTCAATTTATGCACACACCAAGGAAACCACATATGGATGCTGCCAAAAAGATTCTCAAGTATCTCAAAGGAACCATAAATGAAGGACTTTATTATCCTTATGTATCTGATTTAGGTTTGAAGCTATTTTCTGATGCAGATTGGGCTGGCTCCAAGGAAGATAGAAGGAGCACTTCAGGTTATCCTACCTTTGCAGGTTCAAAGCTTATTTCATGGTCATCCAAGAAGCAACCCACAGTTGCTCTCTCTTCTACTGAAGCTGAATACAGAGGTCTTGCCATAGCTACTCAAGAAGCTATGTGGATGAAGACATTGTTCAAAGATCTTGGATTAGAGTTTGGAACTCCAACTATTTTTGGTGACAATATGAATTCTATTCATTTGGCTGCTAATCCTATTTTTCATGCAAGGACAAAACATATTGAAGTTCATTATCACTATGTACGAGAAAAGGTTCTAAGCAAAGAGATTCAAATATCATATGTGTCCACTTATCAACAATGTGCAGATATTCTAACGAAAGCATTGGATGGTACAAAGCTTTGCAAATTCAAGGCTATGATTGGTTTGCAGGTAATCTTGGAAGATTGAAGACCTCAAGCATACTTGGCTTGAGGGGGAGCTGTTGGAGCAAGTCTATGACAAGCCTAAGTATTGGCTTGAGTCCCACAAAGTCATAGAAAAAGCCTTAAAATGAAGACTATGTAAAGTTCACTTGTGAACTACCTCTTGTAACTTTTGAAGAGTTTACTTAATGTAAAAGTAAGAGAATCTTAAGTGGTTGAGTCCACTTGATCAAGAATGGAAAGAGGAGCCACAAATTTGTGATTTGTGGTAGGTAGAGAATCAAATCAATCATTGATTGATTGGAGAGTGATTGAGGGAAGTTAGCCTCCCAAACTCAACTATAAATAGATGGCAGTTTTAGTCGTGGTTAGAGAGACCTATGTGAAGACCTCCAAGAGCTGAGATTTATGCCATATCAAGGTGTGATTAATGGGCACACATATGTATCAATACGTCGTTGTATTGTACAAGCAATATACTTTCGTTTTCATGATTATTTGTGTTCATCTTTCCATGTTCTTGTCAAGTGTACTACTCACTGCCATTACTCTCAGTTTTCTCAGTCAGATTGAAGAGATGTTTTCTCTGAGCTTGGTGCATCAATTTCAGTGACTTAACTTGGTAAAGTTAGCTCTATAAGTTTATTATATGCTCACAAATTTTCATGTCATTTGGATGTTGCAATCTTCAGTTATGTTCATTTGAAGTCAACAGGGTCTGTTCATCTTCACTTCTCTGTCAGGTACCCGACTTTTTCACTCATCTTGTCAGAGCCATTGCTCAGTGGTTACTTATCCAAATTCAGTGATTTAAAGCTTGGTGGATTCAGCTTACTGTCTAATATAACCATGCAAATGCTCAATTGGATTCCTACATTTTGAGTTATGTTGATTTTTCTGCTCACTGGTCTATTTCTATAGCAGCCCGTGAAAATCGGGATGATGTCATCACTTGTTAAAACTCATTCTCAGTGTGTGGTTCATTATTTTTGATGAGATTACTCTTGAAAGTTAGCTCTTTAAGTTTCCTAGACTTCCCCAAGAGGAATTGAGATAATTGCTGCTGTGCTCAGAGAATTATGTAAAACACTGGACAGGTGTATGAACCAAGAATAGCAAGTTTTCACCTCTGAGCTAACTCCAACTTATCTGTTCTGATATATCTTTTTGAGAGTGATCTTCCAAGGTACATAGGGTATCTAATTCATGCATTGGCAAGCTAAAAGGTCCCACCATATACTCTTGGAGTTCATTTGGCTGGTGTAGATCAAGGATTTTGCAACACCTCTTCATCTTCAAGCACATACCTATCCATCTCTTCACACATATATATATATATATATATATATATATATATATATATATATATATATATATATGCATATAATTTTATATATGTGTATGTTTATATTTGTTTATGTGGATGCGTATATGCATGTGCATGCGTATATGTATGCGTATGTGTATATGTATGTATGTGTGTATATGTGTTTTATAGGTGTATATGTATGCATATGTGTATGCATATATGTATGTGTATGTGTGTATATATGTGTATGTATGTATGTATGTATGTATGTGTATGTATGTATGAATGTGTATATATGTATGTATGTATGTATGTATGTATATGAATGTATGCATGTGTAGCTGTGTATATTTCATTTCATTTTTAATATTTATTTCATATTGTGGTTTGCAGACTTTCATATCTAGAGTAGTGAATCATTCAGTCGTCTCCCATTTTATGGTCAATCTATTACCTGCCTTGCGAACTAAGACTTACATATTTTTTTTACAAGGATTAGGTATCAGCTAACCATGGAGGTATTGGGTTGTTTGAAAATGAGAAAGCAAATTTCTCTCGACGATTTTGAAAAATGGATGGATAATTCTAAAGTATGGGCGGACATGAAGTGTTTATTGAATGCAAGTTCTTGTTCTTATCGTAGCTAAGGTAAAAACAAAAACCTACACTCAATGAACACTTTGTGTCTGCCCATCCTTTAAAATTATTCTTCCATCCTTCGAATTCTTAGAGGTAAATTTACTTATCCTATTTTTCAAATGACTTAATACCTCCATAGATAACTCATACTTAATATTTGTATGCAAAGTTCATAAAAGAGTTAGCAGCGTGGGTATCAGGTCATCTAGAATAGGAGAAGCAGATGTGTCAGGAAGATTTTAAAGGTTGGGCGGACAATTCCCAAGGTTAGATGCACAAAATATCTTCATTTGATACAGGTATGTATAATTTGAATTTACTCTCATAACATGTGCATATGTATGTCTATGTCTATATATATTTGTATGTATGTATGTGTATGTATGCATGTGTAGCTCTGTATATTTAATTTCATTTCTAATTTTCTTTTTGTTTATTGTTGTTTGTAGACTGATATCTAGACCACTAAATCATCTCGCTATCTCCCATTTTATAGTTGATCTATTACCTTCCTTGCTAACTAAGGCTTACATATTTGTTTAGAAATATAAACTATCAGCTAGCTATGGAGGTATAAGGTCATTTGGAAAATAGGAGGACCAAATTGATCTCTAAGATTTTGAAAGATGCATGAATAGTTTTAAAGGATGGGCAGACAGAAAGTGTCCATTCAATGCAAGTTCTTGTTCTTACCTTAGCTAAAGTAAAAATAAAAACCTGTATTAAATGGACGCTTTCTTTCCACCCCATCCGTTAAAATTATTTTTCCATCCTTCAAAGTCTTTAAGATAAATTTGGTCCTCCCATTTTCCTAACGACCTAATACCTCCATAGCTAACTGATACTTAATATTTGTATGCAAAGTTCTTAAAAGAGTTAGCAGCACAGGTATTAGGTCGACTAGAATAGGAGAAACAGATGTGTAAGGAAGATTCTAAAGGTTGGGTGGACAATTCTAAAGGCTAGATGGACAAAACATCTTCATTCGATATAATTATGTATAATTTGACCTTACCCTTATAACATGTGTATGTGTGTATATGCATGTGTATATTTATATGTGTGTATGCATTCATGTATAATTATGTGTACATCTATATATGCATGTATTTATATGTATATATTTATGCATGTATATATATAAATAGATAGAAAATTGAAAATTATACCTTAATAGTGCGAAAATAGATACATTAATCCATCCAAAAAGAATTTTAAGATTGAGAATAAGTAAGTTCGTACTTAGCCGTGTCAAACAACTTCCTTCATATACATGCTTTTGAAATTCCTCTCAAAGATATTTCTCACTTTTAGAAATATCAATGCTCTCACTGTCATTTTGATACCAATCCTCAATAAAATCTGCCATGCCATCATCTTCATCATTGTCGCACAAATCTTGCACTTTATCTTCTTTTGAATATAGGTCTTTCAACCTTGCATATTCAACAAGATCAGTTTTGCGTACCCTCCTCATAGAAGCTTCTGATAAATGAGGTCTTACTGGCAATTGTGAATAGTGTGGAGGAATATCATTAACATCATACGTTGGAATCTACACACATGAATAAAAATCATTAGTATTCCATAAATGAATAAAAAGTAAACTTTAAACATAAAATTAAATATATATAAGTTATTAAATATGGATAGAAAATTTTCATTCTCTCTCTAACTAAAAGGTGCTCTTGGAGGTCTAGACCATCCATATTTCACAAATAATTCATCAATAGCATGTACTCTTGTAATAGCGTTGACAACTATGTATCTTGATACATCTCTACTCATGTATGGTGATTCATGATTATTTTCACGCTCCTCAAATGTGCAATTAGTCCTTGAACTATTATGTAATCCTCGACTACTATTTAAAACCTGCTATATTTCCATGCGTGTAAGGTCTTCCATCAATATATAATCTTTCATTTTCTACATGTGAAATCCTTCTACTAGTAAGGGATGTAGCATTCAAGCATATTCCATAAGTACTCATGCTTTGAACATAACGTGCAAGTTGATGCCAATCTCCCCATCCATATATAGGACCACAAAATGACATAAGAGTGACTTGTGAGTTCGGAGGCACATAGAAATCCTCTACAATAAAGAGACCACCACCAGCATTAGTAATAGTGGATGGAGCAATCATATAGTGATTACCCCAAAAGTTGAAAACCTCTCCATCTTAAGGAAGTGGTTCTCTATTCCATCCTCCATATCTTCTTCTATCATATGTTTGTACTAGAGAATGATCACGAGTTGGCAATGGACAATCTCGAGTTGTTTCAGTCCCTAAACTAGGAGGTAGAGGATTTCTAGAAACCTCTACTTTTGATGAACAACAAGTCCATGACATGTACGAGGTATATTAACATTATGAGAAAAATTATCATCATAATCATCATTGAGCAAGTATTCCAACATATAAGATGTTGTTGATAGTAAAATTCATCATAAATCCTATCATAGGACACATGTGAAGTCGTTGCATGGGTAGGAGGTGGTGGAGTGCCCTCTGATTGATAAAACTCTGATTATAACAAGAAACAAAAAAATATATGAGTTATGTATTTGGCAAGTATATTTAAAATTAAAAGTTTGATAAACTTAGTATATAGTCCTTTCACGATTTGGAGACAGTGGTGGAGCTCCATCTGTTTGATCAAAATCTACAAATAATGCTATTTGATATTAATAATCTGATTATTTACATACATAAACATTCACATATACATATTGACACATACACACATATTCACATAGGGAGCTTTCACTTTCTCTTGCTTCTCTTGGAGGTCTTCCACCACAAGGATATGTCAAAAGCTTCAATGCTAATGAAATGGACATCATGCTCTTCTCTCCATAACATCATTGCCATTTTGCATGTTTGACTCCGAATAATGTGTGGATTTGAAGCAAGTATAGCCAAGAGTAGATATGGGAATCTCAATGGCACTCACTCCCATAGAACTTTCACATCCTATGCTTGGGCCAAGAAGAACATACTTTCGAGCTTCATAAAGTATTTCATGTGCATGGGATAAAATGAAAAGTGTCTATGCCTGGCTATGTAATAAGCACTATCAGATGCATACTTGGTAATGCATGTATCAATGGTATGGTGCAAACAATAAGGAAATGGATTTTGATGACAAAGTTGGTGTGCTCACTTTATACATTTCGTGTGTGGATACACAAATCGTTGCAAACACTCAATGCACATAGGCAAAAACAACATGTGCTTTGATGTAAGGTCATTTGATGGGAAACTATCACGAAAACCTTAACTACATTGAAAATCACAATGGTGCATAGACAAGGTAAGAGCATATGGTGAAGAGGTATTCTTATCCCAAACTTATACTGAACTTCTAGATATGAACCTCTTTACAATTTAGATTGTTGCAATTGGATGTGCACCTATTTGATAGGAAACTTTTTTCCTCATACATATCATTCATGCATAACTTAGATGACACATAGTGCAAAAATTGAAAATTGAAATTGGAGTCCTGAGGGAAAAATCTTAGTTCAAGGTTCTACTCTTCCATTTATCTCATTCAAGCCACCTGTATCTACACATGACATCCATCTTGAAAACCTCATGATTAACGTACGCTATGAAACATTCACATAATAAAAACTTCTTTCACAATCATCGTAGTTCTTGCCCTTTTTGAATAAAGCTATCAATGACCCTATCATCTTGTAATCCTTTCCCACATAGTAGAACCTAGAATCAAAACGCTTAAAGAAAATAGTTAAATAAGTTTTCGAAAAAACCTAAAAAACTAGGGAAGTCAATATACCATACATGCCTCCAATCTATCTTCATGAACATCTTAAACTTCAAATATGATAGAGAAAGAGTGTAAAGATGACCACCAACCATATATACCATGCAGTCAAAGAATTACCATAGATTGTATCATTCCATGATAATATTTCTCTATTTCATTCCATTGATGTAACTTCATCCTTTACTTTATTAATAACTTTTTCCTCCTCACTTTCATTATCATATTTTGGTTCTTTAATATCATATTTGTGAAGAGATATTTGTTCCTCCATGTCATATTCATCCATATATTAGTCATACTCATTACATGCAAAAAACACTTCTTCAATGTTAAGGTCAATATTTTGTTGTTCTAGGTTTTGAAAGAAACTTGCAAAATCATGCATCTGTGTTGAAAAGCCACCCTTTGTTGCATCATTCAATGATGTTTGAACTTGATGTTTTCCAATAATGCTTGGAAAGTCATTTGATTAAGGCATCCCGTAGAAGTTCAAGGACATCATATTGCTATTTAAAATAGTAAACTAATTGTTCATCAGTACATAAATCCCCTCTTGTTTCTATGTTGATTTTAGATGTTAAAAGCCCAAGGTCAATTGAGTCAAAACCATATTGAGTGGTATCTCTAACAAACCTATGAAAATCATGTACCTCTTCTTCTAAAGTTTTTAGAACCAAAGAAGTAACTTGTAAAGTAATAGCATCAAATTTTGAATTAGAGTTCATGATCTCATGAGAGTTGTTGCAATGTCATGGAAACATTCACATCAAGTGCACGTGTCACAAAGTTTGAGAGTCGGGTGGATGAACTCCAACTGCAGGTTCCAAATAATGGCACACATAGGGTGCTTCAAGCAAAGTCATGTTAATCACATTTACATTTGGCATGGACTACTCTAGCACTCTGAAGCAAAACATTAGCAATAAAGTCTTTATTTACATCAACTTTATATTGTAAGAGGATAGACAAGTCGGGTTGCACAAGAGTAAATGAAATATCAATCATCTTTCAATATTCATTCGTATTGAATCAAATAAAAACCCAATATTATTCAAAGCATGGAATTTCTCTAAGAATAATGTTTACAGGAAGTTTCTTTAAATGAAGTATGTGAATTCATAGGAAAAACGATCAATGAATTACATAATCATGTTTCAACGTTGAATTCAATCATATATTTTCCCACAGTTAAAATAAAAAAAAACTCTTTGTTGCGTTATGTAAGGATAGAGAAATTCAATAACATGACATGCGCACAATGTAGAAGATGAAGTCTAATGGTGGAAGCCTTAGCATAACCTTATAACCTTTGGAACAAAATTACTCATTTTATCAAAGATCATTCACTATTATTTTTTTACAAAAAGTGTACTATATAAGCATTGAATTGTGTACACCCACACAAACACACACACACACACATATATTCTAAATGAGAATGTTGACATCAAGACCATTGCATATATATTCCAGTGTCCAATTTAAATCAAGAGAAACATACTTAAACGTTAAAAACACAAAGTATACATATATGTTATATGCTCTTCTGTTCTGATCTTCATATAAATCCGTTCGCTGCGTAGAAGAGCCTCATCGGATTTGAAAGGGATCTCGGATGATCACATTCTCTCCTCAATTATATCTCTAGCACGTCGTATGTCTGCCTCATCACAATGCACAACTGCTCTACCTGAATGTCTTACCAGAAACTTGCACAACCTATAAATTCATCAAGAAACATGTGCTAAACAAGAAGTTGATGCCCGCGATCATTAACAGAGGAAAGGTGTCAAATGTTGATTGATGGAGGATGGGCAGTCGTAGTGTGTGAATTTTGAGATAGAACGGATTCAGCTCTTCAGAAACTCCAAAAACGCTAGAGTAGATTAATTTGCGGGGGCTCAAATGATGCTGATGGCAATGGGAGATGATTCATAGGCATGAGAAAACAAACGGAAAATTTTGGAGCAGCAATTCTACAGTGTTGATGATGGAGCGTAGACATTACTGGGATCAAAAAACTACAAAGTAGAGCTTCATAAAGTAGAGCTGCATCCTCCTCAGACACGCCAGACCGACCCCATCACTGTCCATCGGTTTCCTCTTATATAGGTAAAAAGCTATGGTTCAAAGCTCAGAAAAATCTTCTCTATTCTCTTTCGATTGCGGCTCAAATACCAAATGGAACTCCTCATTTTATAGTCCTTAAGCTCTAAATCTATAGGTATAAAAGCATAAGATGCCGTCTCTAATTTTAGAGACCTTCAACAAGAGACGAAAAGAAGTTAAATCGCGTTCAATTAGAGCAGCAAGTGGCCTGATTAAGCCTTCGTGGTTTATTTTGATGTCAGACAATTCTCCTATGCGTATTTCTTCAGAACATAAACTTTATTACTTCACTCCAAAGCTTTCCGTGCAATGAGTGCTTCTCACCTCTTCATAGCACTTAAAACCTTTCTCACTAATTAAGGTCGTGCTACAATAGGGTGCAGCAATCTTCTCACTAAAGTAGAGCTGCATCCTCCTCAGACACGCCAGACCGACCCCATCACTGTCCATCGGTTTCCTCTTATATAGGTAAAAAGCTATGTTTCAAAGCTCAGAAAAATCTTCTCTATTCTCTGTCGATTGCGGCTCAAATACCAAATGAAACTCCTCATTTTATAGTCCTTAAGCTCTAAATCTATAGGTATAAAAGCATAAGATGCCGTCTCTAATTTTAGAGACCTTCAACAAGAGACGAAAAGAAGTTAAATCGCGTTCAATTAGAGCAGCAAGTGGCCTGATTAAGCCTTCGTGGTTTATTTTGATGTCAGACAATTCTCCTATGCGTATTTCATCAGAACATAAACTTTATTACTTCACTCCAAAGCTTTCCGTGCAATGAGTGCTTCTCACCTCTTCATAGCACTTAAAACTTTCTCACTAATTAAGGTCGTGCTACACTAGGGTGCAGAAATCTTCTTCTTGATATTCCAACACTTAAATTGAAAGAATCCGAAGAGTTGTGTTGAGTCCAAACTCTTAATTAATTTGCTTTTGGGTCAAGGCCAAAAAGGGAGCTTTCACTTTCTCTTGCTTCTCTTTCAAGTCTTCCATTGCAAGGATATGTGAAAAGCTTCAATGCCAATGAAATGGACATCATGCTCTTCTCTCCGTCACATCATTTCAGTTTTGCATGTTTTACTCTAATAATGTGTTTATTTGAAGCAACTAAAGGCAAGAGTAGACATGTTTCTTCATATGATTCTTCAACTAAAGCCAAATGTGAAGGCTTGGATACCCAAATGTGAAGGCTTGGATAACCAAATGTGAAGGCTTGGATATGTGCATCAATAGCTCCCCCTCAAGCCAAACATCTTGGCTTGCCCTTCTTCATCATTCCTCTTGAATGTCTTGCAATCCAATCATAGCTTTATATCTGCAAAGTTTAGTACCATCAAGTGCTTTGGTCAATAAATCTGCATCTTGCATATTTGTGGATACATATGCCAATTGAATCTCCTTGCTCAATAACTTCTCTCTAGCATAGTGATAGTGTACTTCTATATGCTTAGTTCTTGCATGATAGATAGGATTTGCTTCAAGATGCAAAGATCTTGTATTGTCACCAAAAATCATAGGTGCGTGAGTATGAAGTCCCAAATCTGAATATAGCAATCTAATCCATATGGCTTCTTGTGTAGCATTGGCTAATCCCCTCTATTCAGCCTCTGTTAAAGATAAAGCAACAGTAGGTTGCTTCTTGGAAGACCATGAAATGGGCTTATCACCTACAAAAGTAAGATAACCAGAATTACTCATCCTATCATCCTTACAACCTACCCAATCTATATCTTAGTAAAGCTTGATGTCCAAATCTGATGTATATGGAAAGTATAAACCTTGATTTTGAGTACCCTTAAGATATCACAAAATTCTTTTGGAAGCTTCCAAGTGAGATGCTCTAGTCTTGCGTATGAATTGACCTAAGACACTTACTCCATAGGCTATGTGAATCCTTGTCAATGTTGCATAGTTTAAACTCCCAACTATGCTTTGACATCCTGCAATGTCTTGAAGCAAATCACCTTCATGAGCACTCAATTTATGATTTACCTCCATAGGGGTGCTTGCTACCTTTGCATTCTCCATGTGGAACTTCTTCAACATGTCATGCACATACTTGCTTTGAGTAATGTAAATTCGAGAACTTGTGTAGACCAATTCAAGTCTATGAAAGTACTTCAAAAACCCTAGGTCACTGATTTTGAACTCCTTCATCATTTGGTTCTTGATATGTTTGATGCCATTGGCATCGTTACCTGTGAGGATGATGTCATCGACATACACACACAAATATATCAATTTTGAGTTGCTTCTCTTAACAAATAGAGAAGAATTTGCCTTGCACATGATCAATCCTTGATCTTGAAGATAGGTAGTCAACCAATGATTCCATGCCCTATATGCTTGCTTTGAACCATAAAGAGCTTTGTTCAATTTGCACATATAATTTACCTTGCTTGGGTCTTCATAGCTAGGAGGTTGAGCCATGTAAACCTGCTCCGAAATCCAGTCATTGAGAAAAGAAGTTTTCACATCCAATTGATACATATTCTAATTCTTAGATGCAACCACACTTACCAATACTCTGATGGTTGGCATTTTAGCCACAGGTGAGAATGTTTCCTCATAATCAACTCCTTGGGTTTTTGCAAAACCCTTGGCCACAAGTCTAGCTTTATACCTATTTATGGATCCATCTAACTTCCTCTTGATTTTGGAAATCCATCTAGAACCAATTACCTTCATTGATGCCTTCTTGGGTACTCGCTCCCAAGTATCATTTTCTTGGAGTGCTAATATTTCTTCATCCATAACTTCCTTCCATTCTGCCTTGGTCTTTGCCTCTTCATATGAAGTAGGTTCTTCAAGTGATAAATCCTTAGCAAGATAAATGGAATGCTTAGTAGCTAATGAAGTGTCATACCCATATCTGATTGGCTTCTTGATCTCCCTTTGTGATCTCCTTAGAGCATGGTTGGAAGATTCTCGTAAGTCTTCCAACCTCTTCATCTTGGCCCTTCCCTTTGATTTCCATGCCTTGAATTCTTCTAGATTGATGATGTCCTCATCATCTGATTTGATGTCTTCAATCTGGCTTGGCTCCTCCTTGGTGAGGCTTGGCAACTCCTCTTCCAAGTCATATGGCAACTTGACCTTCTTGCATTGACTTTCAAACCAAGAGTCATTCTCATCAAATAGAACATCTCTACTGAATGTAAAGCCCTTGTTGGATGGATTATAAAACCTGTATCCTTTCTTATTTAAATCATACCCTATGAAGAGCACTTCTCTTCCTTAGGGTCCAACTTACCTTTGATTTGAGATGGAACATGCACATCAGCAACACATCCAAAGAACCTACAATGATCAAGTGATGGCCTCCTACCATGCCATGCTTCATATGGGGTCATCGCATCAAGGGATTTGGATGGCAACCTATTAATAAAATAAGTGGTAGTAGATACACTTTCTACCCACAAATAAGTTGGCAATTTCTTTTCATTGCGCATTGATCTAGCTGCTTCGACAATCAACATGTTTCTCCTCCTTGTTACCCCATTTTTCTCAAGGTTATACCTTGGAGTAATGTCCCTTTTGATACATATATCTTGCAAAAATGCATCAAATTCATTGGAGAAGTACTCACCCCCTCCATCTAACCCTAATCTCTTTAGAATTCTTTATGTTTGATTTTCTAGAAGTGCAAGGTACTTCTTGAAGAAACTCAACACTTCATCGTTATGTTTCATAAAGTACAAGATAGTACACCTACTAAAATCATCAATGAAAGACACATAGTACCTTCAACCTGAATTGATCGATCCTTTCTTGGTCCCCACACATCTGCATGGACAAGCTCCAAGTAGTTCTCATGCATGTAGCCTTTCTTTGTGAAGGGTAACCTATGTGATTTACCAAACTCAAATGCACCACATTTATATATAATTTGTTGCTTGGATACATTAGGTATCCCAAACACACATTGATCTCTACATATTTGCTTCAAGGTTCACTCACCAATTTTCCCTAATATCTTATGCCGAATCTCAAAATCTGACAATGTTTGATCCTTGTAATTATAAAGTGCAATATTTCTAATGTAAATAATCTACTTGTTTTTTCTCCCTTGGCAATTCTCTTGAATCCATGTGGGGGGTTCTCCGGAAAGGCTCTATATTTGTTGAACCTAACCTGCAAACCCTTTTCCACTATTTGTCCAACACTCTTCAAATTCTTGGTGATTGTAGGTCCATAAAGAATCATGCTCAATTGATTTCTATTCCCATCTGAAGTTTTGACATTTCCTACCTTGACCACTGAATGCTTGGTGTCATCACTTTTTTGCACTTGGTGCTTTCCCTTGGGCTCGTGAAGATCAGAATGAAGAGCTACATTGCCTGCTACAGGGTTTGAACAACTTGAGTCAATATAGAAGAGGTGCTCATCATTCATACCTTGTTTTGATGTCATATTCATAATGAGAAGAGGATCTTCTTGATACTTTGTGTAATTGTTGAAGTCCTTTCTTGATTTGTATCCTCCTTGATAATTATTTTTGTTATTGTTGTTGTAGCCATGGTTGTGGGATTGATTATGGTTGAACCTTCCTCTTGATTGTATGTAGCCACCTATTTGAT
>CM035436.1:77432170-77537170 GCA_020310875.1 Ceratopteris richardii | reverse complement strand
CGCTAGGCACATTTTTTTCATTGACAATGTGTTCCTGAGGTGCTTTGCAATGGAACATGCAATCATGAAGCCACAAAAAAAGAAAAAAAAAGAAAAAAAAAAAAAAAAAAAATATATATATATATATATATATATATATATATATATATATATATATATATATATATATATATATATATATACGTGTGTGTGCACCTATGTGTACTAATGATTTTCATTATAGTTTATATTTAACATGTGATTTATTATTATGTGTGGTATGTGAGTGTGTGTCTATGTATGTGTATATATGCATAGGTGTATATATATGTGTATGTGTATTCTTATGTGTATGTGTGTGTGGATGTGTGTGTATGTGTTTTTGTATGTGTATGTGTATGCATATGTGTATATGTATGTGTATGTGCGTGTATGTGTATGTGTGCGATTGTGTATGTGTATGTGTATATGTCTATTTATGTATATGTATGTGTGTGTATGTGTATGCATTTGTGTATGGGTATGTGTATATGTATGTTTATGTGTATGTGTATGTGTATGTGAATGTGTATGTGTATCCGTATGTGTATGTGTATGTGAATGTGTATGTGTATGTGTATGTGTATGTGTATGCATTTGTGTATGGGTATGTGTATATGTATGTTTATGTGTATGTGTATGTGTCTGTGAATGTGTATGTGTATCCGTATGTGTATGTGTATGTGAATGTGTATGTGTATGTGTATGTGTATGTGTATGTGTATGTGTATGTGTAGGTGTATGTGTATGTGTGTGTGTATGTGTATGTGTATGCGTATGTGTATGTGTATGTGTATGTGTATGTGTATGTGTATGTGTATGTGTATGTGTATGTGTATGTGTATGTGTATGTGCATGTGTATGTGTATGTGTGTGTGTATGTGTATGTGTATGTCCTTGTATGTGTATGTGTATGTGTATGTGTATGTGTATGTGTGTGTATGTGTATGTGTATGTGTTTGTATGTGTATGTGTATGTGTGCATATGCATGTGTATCTGTATGATCATGGTTGCATGGATGCATGTGCATGTGCATGTGCACGTATATGCATATGCATGCATGTGCATTCATCAACATGTGAATGCATGTGCATGTGCACATAGATACATGTGAGACTACTCCTAGGCACCATATATACAATGCTAAAGTAGTGTCCCATATGTGACACTCTTTTACCATCACATATGCGACATTATCTTAGCATTACATAAGCAATGCTCTTTACATGTAGTTGCGAGCATCCTCATAAACTTTGCTAGGTATATTTCTTAATTGACCATGTGTTCTTGAGACTCCTTGTGATGGAACATACAATTACGAACCAAAAATTGTGTTGCATCAAATATCACTATAGAGGGTAACTTCTTGTAGTGTAAATAATCGATGGTTAATTTTGAAGACATGTATTCCGCCTCGATAAGAATGGAGGGTTCCCAATTTACATGCTCACATACTTTCAGCCCTAATAAGGAACCGCATGAGGAAAATAAACACTTCAAACTTTTCTTTCAATGTATACACAAATGCATGCCTGGAGAAGTCATCAATAAAAGTAATGAACTAAAGGTAGTTCTTTGATAAAGATATCTACATAGCGACGTAGTGATCACTATGAAAAAACCACAATTTATAAGCTCCTCAAGGTGAATCATCTTTTGAGCAGAAGGAATGCTACATTTTTTTCATACATTACTGATGAGAAGATGGGTCATATCTGTAAACAGTAGTAAGTGCCAATTCTTCACTATGAAGAAGATTAGTAGACTCTATTTTAGGTGTGGATCCCTTCGAAACAATCCCAACTCTTTTTTCTTTGCCTCCCTTGCATAAAATCTCCTTTTTTTCATTACGCAACATTAGAAAATTTCTACTTACTATTAGATGAAGTTTAGTTACATTTTCTCTTTTAATTAGATAAGGAGGCTTGATTTGCAGCACATATAGTTGACATGTTGTACCTTGAATGGTATTCCTCCAACAAAACACAGACTAAATCATCAAATGTTTATGCATTCTGATTGCCTTTAATCATCAATGATAGAGTAGAAGCAAAACTCTGATATGAATCTAGACGACCATTAAGAACATTCTGCAAAAGTGAGGTATGTGGAAAGATTTCATGGAACAAGTCAACTTCTCCTTCGAATATTTGAGATTCTTTCAAAAGGTTTTCCATTGAGTTTCCTTCATTAATATGCTCACTCTCCAACAATTTTGGGAGGTAAGAACTCAAAGTTTGATTTATTGCTTGATATAAATCTATAAGTGTATCCAAGCATCCTTTTCTATCTATTAGGAGTAAAAGTGTGGATAATGAAACATTTGAGAGACAAACATATCAATGCGTGCACCTAAGAATCTCTACTATCTCAACAAAGTTGGTCTAGCAAAGGTGCAATAAGAATTGTAGCATGACTAGGGAATTCGAGATCATCATCTTCAATGCTATTTGTATCACCTTCAGTAACTATATTTGCAGGCGTAGTAGGAAACTTTTCAACACCCTACCCAATATTGAGCGGCATGTTTACTACCAAAGCATGAAAAGTCAAATATGAAGACAATAATAAATTAGAACCATCCAACTTATCCTCAATAGCCAACATAAAGAATACATTATTGCCTATGCAGAAAATTTATTATACCTCAAAAACGCGAACCGAACTCTGTATCAAGCTTTGCTCGACCTCTAACAACTCGGGGATTCTATTGGTGAACAAAAACCTATATATATGTTTGGCACAAAAGGAATGAAATTTTATGTGCACTCATTGCGATAGTGCAGAGGCCAAAATGAACTGGAATCAACATTTTGAGCTCATAGAGTGAAGCAATCTTGAGCTCTGGCATGGAGTATGCTCAACAATGTTGTTGTGATTTTGGGACTCTGACGGGAGTGGTTTTGACAATGCCCTAGATGAAGTATACAAAAGCACTACTTGTTTAAGTTTGATGACTACAAAAGCATAAGATTATCGAAACAGAGAAGAATATGCTTGCACCACAACACAATAAATAATCTATGACCAAGTGAATGTTCTAAGATAAGCGACTTGTTAGGGCTATAAGTGTATATACAAGCTAGGGGAAAAATCCTCCTAAAGAGGGAAAAGAGTGCACTCACGGTCCTTAGTGGGGTAATGCATATCACAAAAAATATATATTTAAAATTATGCGCTTGATAATATTTATCATTACAATTCTCTTCACATGATTGAAAGAAGATGTTGTAGTCTTTATCTTTATCATGAAGAAAGTTTATATAATGAGTAACTTGGGTGTAATTAGAAAATTGGATGTCTAACATAGCTTTGAGCTTGTCATAGTATCTCCTCACATGTGGCATCTACTACGGGTCTCATAAGTCTAGGTCTATTGAGCACATCATGCATCCATCTCGACCTAAAAGTGAAGATGAAAAATTATAGGTGAGTCTTATCCTTAAGCAAGTACAATTTAATCCCCTTGATGAAACAAAAGTGATCGGAAGGTAGGAATGGTAGAGATAGGATTTCTTGACATGGAATAAAATTCAAGCAAGAATAATGAGGGTGGAAGACCTATTATGTTTGTAGATTTGCAAATAAAGAAAAAGAAAGGAGAGAATTTTGCACATATTGGAATTTACCTTTATAAAATCTAGCACCATGAAAACAGCATGTTTCACTCATAAGATGGTAGTGGGTCCTCCTTTTCAAGATCATATCCATGGCATCATTATAGGAGATCATGCATGCCGTTTCCAATGTCTAGTGTCACTTCAGAATTGCCTTTGTCAAAGATAATCTAATGCTGCTTGAAGTGCTTCTTAAGTTCCATGTGGGCGATGCAAGTGTTTTAGTGGACAATGGTGTATTGATTATGTGGCATGTACCAAATATTCACACATTTTCCAAATTATTCATGTTGTTGTAGTTGCACTATCTTCAAGATTCATATTTTACACTACAACATATCGAGGGTATACCGACGTTCAGCATACCGATAGTCTGCGTCGGTGACGGTAAGACCCTCGGAAGATTTGGGAAAGCCGCTTAGCCTTGGAACAACAACGTCGGTACGAGCGTCAGTATGAGCGTCGGTGTAAGCGTCGGTAACTTACAGGAAAGTACTGATGCTCATACCAACACTCGGTTTTTAACCGAGCCGGCGAGCAAACATTTGACATTTCAGGCGTTTTGAACTTAGGTCTTCGACTGTGGACTTCGCATGCGCAAACAACGCACCTCTGTTTGTCATTGTTTCTCTCTTTCTCTCTCTCTCTCTCTCCTTCCCTCTCTCTCTCCTTCCCTCTCTCTCTCTCCCTCTCTCTCTCCCCCTCCCTCTCTCTCTCTCTAGATCTAAGCACACTTCTATCTTTCCAGATTTGAAGTTTTGGTAAGTATATCGCACATATTGTAGCACTCTTTTTTCTTTCTTTATGTTTTTTCTTTTCTAATATCTTCTCTCTTTAATTTTGCAAGAGATTTTGGATAAATTCTTTGGAAATTCGACGAAAGACAACTTCAAGTGGACTTTGACGACCACAATTCAAACAATTACATCGATATAAGTAATTGTTTTGTTTTCAATTGGCATAGAGAGAGAGAGAGATACATATATTTAAACACTCACATATGTATAAACACACATGCATATCCATACACACCTACACACATACATATGCCTACACACATGCATATGCATACACACATACACAATGCATACACATGCATATGCATATAATCATGCATATGCATACAAACACACACATGCATATGCATACACGAATGCATATGCATACACACAATGCATATGCATACACACAATGCATATGCATACACACAATGAATATGGATACGCACAAATACACATGCACACATATATACATGCTCACATGCATATGGATACACAAATGCATATGCATACACACATGCATATGCATACACACAATGCATATGCATACACAAATGCATATGCATACACACAATGCAAATGCATATGCATAGACACATACAAAAATGCATATGCATACACAAATGCATATGCATACACACAATGCATATGCATACACAAATGCATATGCATACACATGCATATGCATACAAACACACACATGCATATGCATACAAACATGCATATGCATACACACATGCATATGCATACACAAATGCATATGCATACACACAATGCATATGCATACACACAATGCATATGCATACACACATACATATGCATACACACAATGCATATGCGTACACAAATGCATATGCATACACAAATGCATATGCATATAAACATGCATATGCATACAAACACAGACATACACATGCATATGCATATGCATACACACATACACACATGCACACATGCATATGCATACACACATGCATATGCATACACACATGCATATGCATACAAACATGCATATGCATACAAACATGCATATGTGCATACACATATTGGATCAGATGGGATCTTCACATTGGATCAGATGGAATCTCCACGTACACCTTGGGGAGCACATGACCATGGCAACTCCAAAATATATCATATACGTAATGGAGCTCCAGTCATGGATGCAGCTGGGAAGTCAATGCGTCAGCGCATTCGACAACTTTGCTCCATAGAGTTTGGACATTCTGTAATGCTAAAATGGAGCGAACAGGATAGGGATTCTAAAAACAATATCACACAATCCATATATGAAGAGTACTGGCCAGCACCTAGGAATCCTATTGTGAGTTCAGAATGGATTAAGCATACGGCACATGAGGTTATGTCTCATCGATGGTCGGAAGCTTGCGATGCTTTTAGAGCACGCTTACCAAATCCTATGTGGTTAGATTATGAAGAGTGGGAATCGATTCAGGAGGAGCAACAATATACTCCTGATCGTTATCGTCAACAGAGAGATGCGGCGGCCACACATTTCGATATGGTGGGAATGTCGCATTTAGGTAGCGGCGGATACGACAAGCGCTACCAATTTGTAAGTATCATGTTAATTATTGAATTTGTTTGTGTTCAACACATCATTTATGTTCATCTAACATTTTGCATATTTATTATAGGATTTGGTAGTGGGTCGTCCTCCGACGCGAACTGAAGATCTTTCGGATATCGTCATGGATTGGCTGCACGTTACAAGACTTAGAGGGACACTGTGCAATCATTTCATGGGAGAATATTCTATGATTACGTGAACTTATAGCTTGGTTTCGTATTTTTAGTTGTGGTTTATAAATGTCATGTCAATTTGTCTAATTTTACACATGCCTTGCTGCAAGATTGCAGGTGTAAATGTTTTGATCCCCTTACGTATATGATTTGCCACAATTTTGTATTAATCTCTTATGTGCCAATGATGTACTATAATTTTGTATTCGATTCCTATATGGAAGTGCTTTTTTACATTGCCACAATTTTGTATTACACTCTTATGTGGTGATGATGTACCATAATTTTGTATTCGGTTCCTATATGGAAGTGCTTTATCACACTCTTGTACATCTTTCATTTATGGAATATACAACTTTTTGTACATGATTAATGGTTCATTTTTGCTCATATAAAATCATGTTTTGGTTGCCATTAGAGTACATAACACATGTACTCGGTATAGAGTTGTGCAGAGTGTATTGTCTTTTGCTAAACAACATCATGCTGTAGCAATAGACAACACAATCTGCCCAATAAAATTTGTGCAAATGTGGTCGTCGGTATGGGCATCGGTATGCCCAGTAGAGTCATCGGTATGGGCGTCGGTACACCCAGTAGAGTCGTCGGTATGGGCATCAGTATGAGGGTCTGTAATACCGATGATTATACTGACGCTCATACCGACGTCCATACCGACGCACATACCGGCACCCATACCGGCGTTATGTTTCCGACGCACATACCGACTATAACACCGATGTCACGAAAAAATTGTGCCCATTCATTTTCCTCGGTAGCAGCCTTGGTATACCCTCGATATGTTGTAGTGTTACTCTCATATGCTTATCAAACTTTTCTAGCTCATCTTGTACCTTCCTTAAATAACCTTCAAGTTTTAGCACCTATCTTGAATATGCAACGTGGTTTGGAAGCTCCCTTAAATATGCTAGATGCTTTAGTTCTTGATGCCCTTCTTTTGGCTCTATTATTAGTGTGCTTTCTTGGCTCCATCTATGATGATGTATAAATTTCATTTTATGATATGGTGCAAGGGTAGAGACACAAACATAATAATCAAACGATTTCTCCTAACTAACTACCATGAAAACACCAATAGACTAAGGGAGAGAGAGAGAGGAGCATAGAGAGAGAGAGATAGAAAGAGAGAGCGAGCGAGAGAGGGAGAAAAAGAGACAGAGACAAAGGGAGAGAGAGAGAGAGAGAGAGAGAGAGAGCGAGAGAGAGAGAGAGATAGAGAAAGAAAAAACCAAAAAAAATACGAAAATCAAGAACTCAGAACATTAGATGTATAAACAGAAAACTAATCAAGTATTTTGTAGACAACAAATATTAAAAGAGAAAATCCTACTACATGCGAGAACACGACAACTACGGAGAAGGTTTTGTGTTGCCTTTATTGAGATTCGGAATGATAAAAAAACACATTGAGTTTTGTATAATAAGAAGAACACTCAGCAATCCAATGATAACCCAAGTATGTGTGTGTGTTAGAGAGAGATAGAGATAGAGATAGAAGCTATGAGTTACTATGAGGAGTAGTAGAAATAGGAGCATTTAGTCATTTGCTTTATTTATGGTGACACCAGATAATTTGGTTCGCTTATAAACTTCCTTGCAAAGTGTATGTTAGACGTTATGCTACACTTGCTTCGCCACACGGCCACAACTATGCATTACTCATCGTGATGCATTACGCATTTGCTCACCACATGAACTCATTTAATGTACCTACTTCATTCCTTGAGTTTGCCGGAAAATGTTTGATGTAGCCAAACATTCACATGATAAAAGGGATATACCTAAAGGAACTTACAAGCTTCCATTGATCTCTCTGTTAAACTCCAATGCTCGAGTACGGTACAAGTCATGCAAACATTGGACAATCAGCCCTTGCATATTATAGATCAATGTCTTTTTTCTAGAGATCTATGTGATAATTTCTAAAATGAAATACGCACTATGAGTTGCAATTCGAAAGCTTAAAAGGTTGCACATAGAAAACACATATTCATTTAAATGGGAAAAAAGAGAGGCTTACTCTGTAGAGAATACACAGCTTGAGAAGACAATAAGTACAAATTTCATGCACAATCATTGTGATAATGTGGAGGCCAAAATGATCTCAAATCAAGATTTCGACCCCACAAACGAAAGAAGTTTTGAACTCTTAAGTTCCTCATGTATGCTCACCAATTTTAGCTCAGTTCTAGTATTGTGACCAGAAGGCTGTTGAAAACACCGTAGATGAAGCCACGGCTTGCTCCGGTACTAACTGTAAGAATTGGAGGTATGTAGAAGCACATGAAGGTTCTAAGATAAGTGACCTATTATAGTTATATTTTATATACAAGTTGGGGAAAAAACTCCTAAATATGGAAAAAAATTTTGTGTCAATCCGTAGTGTGGTCACACACATCACTCCCAGTATATATAATTAATTATGTGCTTCATAATCTCCGTCATTAAGTATCTCTTCAAATCCTTCAAAGCAGATGTCAAAGTCTTCATCTTTGTCCTTGCCTTCATCTTTTTCGTGAAGAAATTGTATATCATGAATAACGGAGATGTCATTAGAAAATTGGATGTCTCATATAGCTTTGAACTTGCAATATTCATTTCATCAAATTTGAAATCTAATTAGGCTTCATAAGCTCTAGGTTTGTTGAGTTCATCATGCATCTATCTCAAGTTAAAAATGGAAAAGAAAAATTATAGGCGAGCCTTTTCCTTACGCAAGTGGTGTTTAAACTACTTGATGATATCAAAGTGATGATAAGATAGACATCATAGAGATCGGATCTATTGACAATCGGATAACCTAAAAAGAAAGACTAATGAGGTTTCCAAATCTATTATTGTTTTACATTAGAAAATAAAGCGAAAACAAGGAGAGCATTGCCCACATATTCGAGTTTCCCTCAGCAAAATCTAGCCCCTCTTGGCGAAGATCATATGTGTGGTATCATTGTAGGAGATCGTGCATCATTATAGGAGATCGTGCATGCCACTACCATGTATGGTGTCGTCTAGGAATTAGTTTTTGCAAGAAAACCTCATGCTACAAGAGTACCAAATCTTCAGACATTGAATGAAGTAGTCATGTACCTTCATCTCTATTTTGTTCCACTATCTCTCCTTCGAGCTCCATCTACAACTATCTTTGAAATTACTCTCTTTCAAACTACGTGTTTTGCTCCCTTTGTATCATCTTTCTTTTAAATAATCACGTTTCAAAGTCATGCTTATAGTATGGCATAGTACAAGTAGTAGTACTTTCTAAGTTCTAGTTCTTGTTCTTGTGTAGCTCCTTTGTCCTATTATTTTCTATAAATAAAAACTCGCTAGTGTAACTCCTAGCATGCTCGAACTTTCATTTCTCTACATGGCTTAATTCTTCAAGCACATTTTAGGAAGCCTTGTTTTGTATGAATTTAATCTTTGAGCATATTTGGATGCACATTTTCTCAAAACTTGTTCTTTATGTGCACTCTTTTTAAGCATATTTTGGAAATCCTTGTTCTTCATATGCATTCCCTTTAAGCGCATAGCACGTAGCGGGATTAGTGAATTTAGTTTTTATCGATTAGTGAGGAAGTACTCTTATTAGTTCCTTTTTTCTCGTTTCTTGGAGAGAATGGTGCTCACCACTCGAAAACTGCATTCAAAGCATGTGTGTTAGATCATGGCGTATTATTCAAGGGTGCAAAACCTCTAATTTCTTTTATCTTCCTTGAGTTTTGAAGAGATTTCAAAATAGATGTCTTATCTTCGTCTTCTTACCAAGAAAGCTACTTCTAATGTTGTAAAAGAAGTATTGGAAAAGAAATATTGTAAAGACAAATGATAAGTTACAAAAGTTTCCGGAGTATAACAAAATATGTTACACGCATGGTGCAGATTTTAAAGGTGATTTAGGGAACTTGGGTGAGGTTTTGTTACATTCAAGGGACAAAAAAGACGCTTGTTCACAATCACTTCAACGTAGGCGTTGCCTCTTTTCATTAGTGATACATTAGCCCTATTATTATGCACTCGATAATATGTATCTGTAATATTCTCATCGCCTTCCTGAATGTAGAAAGGACCTGTCCCGTCGTTAAAAAATCTGATGTCTTCTTCAGATTTGAACTTGCAATAGTCACCCACTACGAGTAGATCATCAATTAGGGTTTCATAAGCCTTGCATTTGACGCGGTCATCATACATCCATCTCGAGCTGAACATGGAGAAGAAAATGTATAGGTGAGTCCTGTGCTTGAACAAGTGAAGGTTAATCCACTTGATGATGTGGAAGGTGATGGCAAGGTAGACGTGGTAGATCCAAGCTTTATCGACATCCAAGAAGATGACACAAAGACTCAGAAGGTTGGCGAGTTTATCCCTAACACTATTGTGAAAATTGCAAAACTGAAAGCGGAATGATTTGACAGCCATGATCAATGAGAAGGCCGGGTTGATGTCCCACAATGGCCCTAAAGGCGGTCTTATTGTGGTTGATTTTGGATCCAGAGGCCTCACAAAAGGTATCAAGACACCTCCAGAAAGTCTCCAGGCTGGTATTATCATTGTGAACGAACGCATTCATATCGTCGGCAAAAAGTCTCATGATGATTTGACTGTGGACGTGAGGTAGCTGGAGGCCTTTGATATTGCCAGCCTCCACATGATGAGCCACAAGTCTGCTCAGCCCTTCAGTGGCGATGGCAAAGAGAAGGGGGGCAAGAGGGCATCCTTGCCGAATAGATCTTTTAAGATGGATCGCCTTCGAAAGTTTGCCGTTAACGTTAATTTGGGTCGTTGCATTGCCGAGCAGGGTCGCGATCATCTTGGTGAATTTCTGACTACATCCGAGGTCTTGGAGCGACTGCAGAATATAGTCCCATTCTAGCCTATCGTAGGCTTTGTCAAAGTCGATCTTGAGGAAGACCACGTCTTGATTAGACTCGTTTGCAAATTGAATACCTTCCCAAATATCCATGATGGTTTCCAGGATAGACCTGCCTTTGATGAAGCCTTTTTGGTCCTCACTTAGCCAAGATCTCAGATGGCACGATATTCTATTGGCAATGACTTTGGCGATGATCTTGTATCCTGTTTGGAGCATCGTGATTGGCCGCCAGTTCTCGATTCTGTTCTTTTCCCCCTTCTTGTGAACCAGCTTGATAATTCCATTATTTAGACAAGAAGGAAGAGCCCCAAACTTTAGCGCTTCTTGCCAAACCAACCTAAGCGGGGTGGCAACCACCAGCTTGAAGGATTTAAAGAACTCATTGGTGAGTCCGTCGGGTCCCGGGCTTTTACCGAGAGGGAGGGCATCAATGACCTCAATGATTTCTGATTCAGAGATAGGGGCATGAAGTAGGGAGTGGAGGTTGGGTGGAATCCTCCGAGGGGAAACCCTAGAAATTGCAGCCATACAGTCCCTTCTATGGTGGGAGAGGGGGTTCGAGGTTCCCAGGAGACTCGTGAAGTGCCCTTCGATGATGCCGACATTATCTTCTTCCGAATTGCATACGTTGCCGTGTGGATCTAGCAGTAGGGGGATCGAATCTCGATTTTGTTTCCTTTTAAGGATACGGCACATCTCTTTGGTGGGCTTGTCGGCTTTGCCAGCCCACCACTCCTTGAAGAAAATTTGCAGGTTTTTCCTTTGTATTTCTTCCTCGTATCTCAACACCGCTCTGATTTTTCGGAGACCTTTCTGGGCTTGGTGTTTTCCTTTGTTCACTTCCTCCTCGAGCCGCCAGAGTCTGTGGTAGATAGCCTCCCTACGAGCCCGTCGCACAGTCTCGAGCGTCTTCTTAGTTCTGATCATGATCTTGCGAGACTTGTCGACCGCGCTTCTCCAGCACTTGGCTGGGGCCGAGCCAGAGGCGAACGCCACCTTCCACACATCGGCAATCTCTTGATGGACGGAAGGGAGAGAGAAGGTGGCAGCATTGGCATGGAACCACGGAGCCTTGCGGATCTTGTTGGAAGGTTGAAAATTGATAACGATCGGGTAGTGATCAGAGATGGTGAGGTCGGTGCATTGCGTGATGGTAGGGAGACCCCACTGGTGAGTAAAACTCTGAGAGACGTAGCATCTGTCGAGCCTGGCTTTCCGCAGATCCTCACCCGCTTGTAGATTCGACCAGGAAAAGCCATTCGAGTCTTTGAATTCAACCAGATCCAAGTGGAGTTTGGTCAAGTCCCACATTTCTTTCTCCCGACTGTCAATGACCCTGCCCTTGCCCATCCATCTGTCCATAGGGTCCTCCACCATGTTGAAGTCTCCACATATCAGCACGTTGTGGGGAAGCGAGTCAAGTGAAGCCCAAGTGTTCAGTCTCTCCAAATCCCCGTTAGGGGCGTACAGAGAGACCATAGTGACACAAAGAGGAGCACCAAAAGAAACCGCAATCCAACGGTGACTAACATCTTCAATGGAGTTTACAAGCTTTTCAAGCCAGAGATGTTTAACACCGATAACCGTTCCTCCGGACCCCCGCTGGTGCTTCGTAGGGATCCACACATGGGCCGAGGAGACCTGTCTGAGCCGTTTCTGGAGGTCTTCTCCGTCAATTTTAATCTCTTGTATACATATAATGTCTGGGTTTAAGCTGATGTCGCGGAGCCACTGACCAATAATGGTCGCTCTTGAGGGGTCGGATAACCCTCTAGCATTTAGCGAGATAACGATCATTTTTGTGTTGATCCCTCTTTACGGGAGGGAGCCTTGTCTTTTCTTCTCTTGGCTTCATCCTTCTTTTTCGCTGGGATCTGATCCCGATTTAGAAATCGGTTCTTGTGGGGGCTTTTCCAGGGAAACTCCATAGGCTGTTTCCCTTTGCGGGATGCTCCTTGCTGGGGAGAATTGGGCCCCGTGCTCGGCACCGTTTCCGGGATCGTTGATCCAATGATGGAGCTTTCACTGTCCATGTTGTCTTCATTACTCGTGGTGAAGCCATCTTCTTTGCTTGTAGTGTAGCCCTCCTGGGGGGTTGCTTTGTTGACATGTAACTCTATGGCTTCGTCGAAGGTGTCTACCTCATGTGGCTTCCCACCTGGGTAGTCGAGCTCGTTGATCTCCTTTCCAAGATTGCAGTACAAATTGCTGTGGGGGGTACTTGGCAGGCTGTTTCTCTCACCGTTGGCCCTCGGACTTCTTTTCCTTCTTCTTCTGACTTCAGTAAAGCCATCAGCACCAGCTTGCGGATTGGGGAGGCCCTTGTCTTCCCCTTCCTTGGTCGAGTGGATCATTTCGTCACAGTTGTCTTGAGCATTTTTGGGGGCTTCTTGAAATCGCTTGTTTTTTTGTATGAGAGGGCAGTCTTTAATCCTGTGACCTTGCTGACCACAGCGAAAGCACGCGTTGGGAAGGTTTTTGTAGGTGATATCCTGCTCCCAAACTTCACCTTCGCCCATGTCCACTTTGATCGTTGATGGAAGCGGCGAACTGAGGTCGGCCTCGACGCAGGCTTGTGGGTGCCACCTAGCATTGAATGAGTGTCTTGCACCTTCATAGATGAGACCACCAATGTCTTCGCGTGAAGCCAACGGCTTGCCGATAGGAGAGACAATGTCCCACACGAAGTTGTACAGGAAGTATGGGAGGTTTGGGAGCTCAACCCAGAGGGGGTACCGAAGAGATTTCGATTTGTCGGGAGTGAAGTCCGGGGACCATCTGAATAGGCACAGGGTCGCCCGACCGAGCTGCCAGGTGCCCACGCTTAGGGCTTGGAACGCCATCTCTTCATTTTCGAAGATTAGTAGCATGTGGTTAGCTGGTAAGAACTGACATTTGCTGACAATTAGCCCGCGAGGGAACCACTCTTTTCGAAGCCATTGTCGCACGATTTCGAGCGGGGGCCTGGGGCCAAACACTTGGCCGACTAGGCAAACTTTCTTGAGCTCCTCCTGAGCAGATAGAACTGCGGGTCTACTGAGGGACACGATGGGGGGGTCAACACTTTCGGATGGTCCAGGGGCGGCACACGACCCCCCCTCCAGCATCGCGGCCAGTGTATCGGTCTCTTCAGGGGGAGGGGCCCGGTTATTTTTTACGAGGGAGGATGAAGCCATAACCATGGCCAAACGGAACTTGCACCACAAATACTTTTTAATACCCGACGGTAAAGCCCATCAACAATGGAAGCAAAAGGTCCACTAGCACGGAAGACACTCCCCACCGAACACAACGAAGTCTCGGACAAACGGGCCAAAATCCAACAAAAAGGGGCACTTTTTCCTTTTCAAATTTCTTTTTTTTCTCTTTTTTTCTTCTTTTTTTTTCTTTCTTTTTTTTCTTTTCTCTTTTTTTCTTTTTTCTTTCTCTTTTTTTCTAAAGCTTTCTTTTACTTTAAGGCGGTCGCTTTCTTTTGGCTGATCGTTTTCTTCCTTTTGCTTCAGTAAGGTTGATCGTTTGTGCTTCCTTCTGGTTCGATGAAGTTTCCACAAAAATCGGGAAGGAACAAGTGAGAGTGCGTCACTTTAACTCCCCAGAGAGCTGCTGGCTTAGCCGAACAAAAGGTGAGGCTGGCGGCGCCTTCTAAAAATCCAGTTTAAACCATTTAATAGAATGTCATAACGTGAGCTTCACGCACGAGGCGGGTCAGAGCCGTCGATGCAGACAGCAGGCGGCGCACGCAGGAAAAGCGACCGCGGACGGGAGGCTGGGATTCCGGGAACTGGCCAAAAGCCCCGCGAACCCCGCGATAAACAGCCCCTGAGTTGCGCGATAGACCGCCAGAGGGTCCCACCCCGTGAGGTGCGCGATAGATGGGCTTTCCTGCGATAGACGGCTTTCGCCGGCGATAGACCGACTTCCCGCGATAGAGGGCTTCCCCACGATAGACCGACTTCTGGCGATAGACCAACGACCCACGATAGACAGGCTCCCCGCGACACACGACTCCTGCAGGCAATGGCCTCCACGTTCGAATCACCGGCAGACGAAGGCCTCCTCCAGCACGTCAAACGCTAACGCCGCCTGACGTCCACATCAAGCTTCAACAGAGCGCAGCGACGTAGCAACAAGGAGGACCATTCAATGGTGCCAGACTTGGGACGGAGGAGAAAGCTCAAGATTGATTACTTCAGCAGATCGTTCCGTTGCTTTGGATTCTCTTTGTCGGAATGCAAAAATCAACGACTGCCGTGATCCGTCGCCCATGACGTACACGCGAAGAGCTCATGAAATCCTAGCGGCATCGCCTGGGGATTTGTGTGTCTGTGCCGCAGCTGGAGTAATCGTCCGTTGATTGGAGGAGCTTCTACGTGCAAAGAATGATTGTGCCGCGGTAAAGTCGAATCGTCATTACGAGAATTTCACAGACGAATGTAGAAGACTGATCGGTAGACATTTGCAGTTGATGAGGAAATAATTGAGAATCACCCAGAGTAACCTTTTTCCCTACACACACTCAGTTGTTGAAGAAACTCTAAAACGATTTATTAGAGGCTCTAATACTTAGGAAGGCTGATTGTACTCAGAAGACCAAAGATATCAATGGAAAGAAGATACACACTCAGTTGTTGAAGAAACTCTAAAACGATTTATTAAAAGCTCTAATACTTGGAAAGGCTGAGTGTACTGAAAATAAGCCGGCTTTCAGTACTACCGATACAGGCTGATAGGTATAGGATGGTTGATGGGCCAAGACTATGAGAAAGGCCAGAGATATGCCATCCTCTTTGGAGCTAAAGTGTTAGAGATTGGTCAAAGAGGCTATAATTTCAAATTAAACGAGAATTCTAGGATATACGGACAATCTTAAAGGGTGATAAAGAGTATCTAATCGGATCGAATGTCATTGAGAAAATGTTAGTTCCTATCAATTAGTCAGAAAGTACATCCAAAATAGGAAGCGACATTGGATTTCTTTTTATCATTCCCCCGTGATTGTTTGATATCTTCTGCAGACATCGAAGACTTACAGCGAAAATCCTCCTGCAAATATGGAGAAGCCTTTGCGTGTCCTTCATCGAGATATGATGCAACAACATTAGAGCATTCTAAGTACTTGGTCTAATGGTCCATTCTAAGTACTTGTTCTATTGTTCTAATGGGCCATGAATGCAATGCGAATGATGATGGAACCCAAAATACATGCATATTCTAGAAAACCCTGTTTCCTATAAGGCTTGAGTCTTTGTGCATATTTATATGCAAATTTGGGAAAGCTGCCTTGTTGTTTATACCCACTCTCTTTACGGACATCGTAGCAAGCCTTGTTCTTTTCTTTGTGAAAATATTGTCTCTCTTATTGTGCACCAAATGAAGAATAGTTTATTCTAGAATACAACGAAGTCGGAGGTCAGTAGAAAAGTTGTAAAAAGGTTTCCGGATTTGTAAGAGATAGGAAGGATACCAAAATTCGTTACCGATATTAGAAGGAAGAGGAGGTGTGACATTTACACCATGTAAATATCTTACACGATGCAGCTTTTAAACACGATATAAATATCTTACACATTGCGATCTTTCGTTAGTGCGACATTAGCCCTATCATTATCCACTCGATAATACCCATCTTCAATATTGTCATCGCGTCGTTAGGAAATCGCCTCGAGTTTCCTCGCCGTTAGGAAATCTCGTGTTTTTTTTTTTCAGATCTGAACTGCTTCATGCATCCTTCAAGAGGACACCATGCGGCAAAATCATGCTTATGCATCCACCTCTGAAGCTCATCTTCACATTTCCAATGCAAAGACCCTAGAAGCATTGCACAACGCTTCTTGGCCAGTGCTAGAGAATTTAATCCAAGAAATCACCCATTCTACCATGTTACATGTGAATACTGCTATTGACAAGGACATTCTATCCAAGAATGCTGCACTAGGCATCAAGACAAGCAGAGGACTCATGCATGACCTAATGCTAACCATTTACAGATAAGTGATCAAGAGATAGTGCAAGGAGGAGGACATTAATTCAAGAGATAGTGCAAGGAGGAGAACATCAATTCAAGGGGAGATCAAGGATTGTTCGTTAAGGACAGTGATCACTAAAAGGCGAAGAGACTCAAAAAATGATGGGAAGGAGATGGTTGAACCACACCCTAAGTGGACGGATTACTAAGTAATCCTCAACCATGGCTTTTGGGGCAAGTGGTTAGTCCATCATACTCATAGCCGATAGGTCATGAGTTTGAATCCCACAATAGTGTTAGACTTAACAAATGAGAGGCACGAGATGATTGAGCCACACCCTAAGAGGTAGGATTAGGAACTAGTCCTCAACCATATATTTGTGGGCAAGTGGTTAATACCTGATATTCCTAGCGATTACATCACTACTCTATCATAACATGTAGCTCAAGAAGCCAATAATTACAAAATATTTACATGATAATCCTAGGGACATAAGATCTACAAATACAAAAATATTCTAATTTTTTATTCTCAATAAAAAAAAGTACGGATGCAGTAAGAGTTCAAGTTTTCTACAATAGCTTCTTCAAGTGAAGAACACATCATCATTGGTTGTTAATAGACTTCCACACTGCCAAGATAGTTGATTCCTTCTCTCAAGAGTGGAGTACCAATGATGAGGCTATGTGCTCTACTCACACACAAAATTAGATTAAACTGCATCAAGTGCTCAAGGTTTGTGTGTTTCCTTCTCCTGCATATCTCTATGCTGAATGGGAACTAGGATGCGTATGCAAGGGTGTTTTTTAAGAAGATTAGTATTTTCACTTAGAGGATTATATCTAGATATGGTTATTTCTATCTAACATTTGATAGTCAACATAACAACTATGATAATGCGAGTAGGTCTTGTGCACTTTATTGCAAAGGGCTACGAACTTGGTGGCACATATGATGAATGACATGCACAATGAATTGAGAGATTTTATTCAAGACTTGACCATGCATTTTATTAATGATGTTCTAATGAAAGGATATTAGGAGAAAGAGAAAGATGTGACTCTTGATGAGAATCACTATAGAAATTTTATTAAGGATCATATGAAATGATTGCGAGTCCATTCTTAGTATCCTAGAGGAAGTTCACCTAATATTTTCTACCAAAAGAAGTTATGTCCATAGAGAGTCTGTGTGGACCAAAAGGGAGAAAATTATGCACAAAGAAAGGTAATTTTGTCCAATATATGAAAGGGGCCTACTCCTTGCTCTGTAAGGCTATGAGATATCTTAGAGATTGTGTTTTCTACGTAGTTTTGCTTCCATTTTCGCATATAGTTGTTGCACTCTATGAAGTGCTAGAAAAAGACAAAAGATGTCAATGAAAAGACGGTACACACTCAGTTGTTTAAGAAACTCTAAAACGATTTATTAGAAGCTCTAATATTTAGGAAGGCTGATTGTACTCAAAAGACCAAAGATATCAATGGAAAGAAGATACACACTCAGTTGTTGAAGAAACTCTAAAACGATTTATTAAAAGCTCTAATACTTCGAAAGGCTGAGTGTACTGAAAATAAGCCCGATTTCAGTACTATCGATACAGGCTCATAGGTATAGGATGGGTGATGAGCCAAGACTATGAGAAAGGCGAGAGATATGCCATCCTCTTTGGAGCTAAAGTGTTAGAGATTGGTCAAAGAGGCTATAATTTGCAAATTAAACGAGAACTCTAGGATATACGGACAATCTTAAAGGGTGATAAAGAGTATCTAATCGGATCGAATGCCATTGAGAAAATGTTAGTTCCTATCAATTAGTCAGAAAGTACATCGAAAATAGGAAGCGACATTGGATTTCTTTTTATCATTCCCCCGTGATTGTTTGATATCTTATCTTGGTCTTCTAACCAAGAAAGCTACACTCAAACAAAGGAAACGAAGCATCAAGGCAAAAGATACTAGACAAGTGAGAGAGAGAGAGAGAGAGAGAACCCAACAAAAAAGCAAACTAACAGATAAGTAATCAACTTCTTTTGCAGACATCAAAGACTAACAGCAAAAATCCTCCTGCACATATGGAGAAGTCTTTGCGTGGCCTTCATCGAGATATGATGCAACAACATTAGAGCATTCTAAGTACTTGGTCTAATGGTCCATTTTAAGTACTTGTTCTATTGGTCTTATGGGCCATGCATGCAATGCGAGTGATGATGGAACCCAAAATACATACATATTCTAGCAAACCTTGTTTCCTATAAGCCTTGAGACTTTGTGCATATTTATATGCACATTTCGGAAAGCTGCCTTGTTGTTTATACACACTCTCTTTACGACATTGTAGCAAGCCTTGTTCTTTTCTTTGTGAAAATATTGTCTCTCTTATTGTGCACCAAATGTAGAATAGTTTATTCTAGAATACAACGAAGCAGGAGGTCAATAAAAAAGTTGTAAAGACAATTGATTAGTTAAAAAGGTTTCCGGAGTTGTAAGAGATAGGGAGGATACCAAAACTCGTTACGCATATTAGAAGAAAGAGGAGGCGTGACATTTACACGATGTAATATCTTACACGATGCAGCTTTTAAACACGATGTAAATATCTTACACATTGCCATCTTTCGTTAATGCGACATTAGCCCCATCATTATACACTAGATAATACCCATCTTCAATATTTTCATCGCGTCGTTAGGAAATCGCCTCGAGTTTCCTCGTCGTTAGGAAATCTCAGTGTTTTTTTTTTCAGATTTGAACTGCTTCATGCATCCTTCAAGAGGACACCATGCGGAAAAATCATGCTTATGCATCCACCATTGAAGCTCATCTTCACATTTCCAATGCAAAGACCCTAGAAGCTTTACACAACGCTTCTTGGCCAGTGCTAGAGAATTTAATCCAAAGAATCACCCATTGTGCCATGTTACATGTGAATACTGCTATTGACAAGGACATTCTATCCAAGAATTTTGCACTAGGCATCAAGACAAGCAGAGGACTCACTGATGACCTATTTCTAACCATTTGCAAATAACTGATCCTATCACGACTCCGTCATTAGGTGATGAGCTTTAGCTCTTTGTCTCCAAGATGTTGTATGTCCATTCCCAAACTATGAAACAACAAGAATCAACATCGTGGATCCCCGCCACTAGTGCCACACATCAAATGACACCCTTCAAGGATTAGCTGGACAATTACCATCCTCTTCATTACCAAGTACGCATCTACATGGGTGATGATTACTCCTTACAGGCCGAAGGCAGTGGAAACATCATTGTCTGTTTGCCCAATGGCAATACCATCACGATTAACAATACTTATCACATACTAGGTCTTATGTGTAGTCTCATATGTGTATTCACTGTGATCATGTTAGGATCTTTCATGGAACTCTTTCACAACTACTGTGTCATGCATTCTCGACTCTCTACAGGTCAATTCGAGTTCCTCAAACTCACACAACTCAACCGGCTCTACCCGGTTCCCTTCACTAAACCTGCACCACATGCCCTTATAGCATCACACTTTGCAATCTCCATCAAATTGTCCAAGGCATCTAGGACATTACTCTGGCATTATCACGTTGGACATATCATTGCAAAAACGCTAAAGAGCATGACCCACTCGAAGCTTTGTACTCGCATACGTTCTCACATCACAACACTCGATTTGTGTGAAGGTTGTCTGATGGGATAATCTAAATATTTCCCATTTGCATTGTGGTCCACATCCACTACTCATCTTAACCAAGTGATTTTGAGTTACGTATGTGGACCTCTGGAAATCACCTCAATCCCAAGAAATGGATACTTCTTCACTTTCATCGATGACTTCGGTCGCCGTTGTTCAATTGTCATTCTCAAAAGAAAAAAATGAGATGTACTATCCCACTTCAAAGCTTATTGTAAGCAAGTCCTACGTCAACAAGATCTTCATGAACAAGTTCTCAGGTTGGATAATGGTGGTGTATATTTGACTCATGCCTTCAAATAGTTTTGCAACTAGGTTCTTTCACATTTGGCATGACCTAAGGTACATAGGTTTAGGCACTTAGGTTGCTTAGCCATAGCTTGGAGAGACCTATTCCCCTGTTCTATCCCTATCCCTTCTTTTACTTAATGCTTTCAACTTCATGCAAACTTTGCAAGCCTCCCTAGCCACAAACAAACTGAATAAATACAAAAGCCTACAATAAATTTTTCACAAATAACCAACGACAATAATTTCTAAAACGCAAAATGGAAAATATTGTTTCCACAAATAGAAAAATGTGATTCCCAAATAGAAAATTGTTCCATTACCAAGTTTGTGAATGGCTCAATCTAAATCATTAATGATGATAAAAAAAACATAATTTATTTAAGGTTAATGAAGTGCCATGGACACGAATCAAAGAATGTCATGAAGTAAAATCCATTGTTGAGCACACCAGCATCATAGAAACTAGCCGAATTTGAGTACAAAAAAATCATGTAATTCCAGTGGTAATGATCCCCCTTGGGATAAAACAATCCAAGAAGTTGGGAACCAATAAGGTAGCAAATGATGTTTTTAATTGTGTGACAATGCATGAATCTTGGGTGATGGATGAACTTGCACATCTAGATGAATAAAGAAAATATCATGGTAGGTTATGCATAAGTAAATCAAGCATCCAATGGACAAAACAAAAACAAATGCATCTCTATCATGTCGAACTCAATTGTAAAATTGTTTCCATGGGAATGGCTATAGGTTTGAAATCGCAAAAGCCAAAAGTTTGTAATTATATGTCTGTTTATTTATATTAAGAGAATGTTATTCCCCCACCAACTACCATAAATTGAACACTCAAATAATGATGCAAAAAACTAATTAGACATCTCAAAAATGCATCAAAATTATCCTTAAAGTAATCAATAAGAATCTCCTTAGGGCCAATAAGGATCATATCATCAAGATGTACAACAATAATCACACTACATCATCTCCATGCTTAGCATGTAAGGTTCTATCAATTGGATTTTTCTCAAATCCATGTGCTAGCACGTAGACATGTATATTTCCATACCAAGTATGTGGTGCTTATTTCAATCCATATGATTCATTTCTTGGCCTACGTAAATTTCTCAAGCCCTCTCTACACAAAACCACCATGTTGAAAAATATATAGTTCTTTATGTAATCATCATTCAAAAATGTAGCTTTAATGGTGAAGGAATATACATTTCAACCACGATGAGCTATAAGTGCACAAATTTTACAAATTCTTGTCATTCAACATGTCAATTATCATCAAAATCAATGCCCTTTTCTTGAATATGACTTGTGGAAAGAATCCTAGCCATGAAACTTAATCTACTAATCACCAATGATGGAAGATTCGAATAAAAAATGAGAGAACATGAACATCGAACATGTAGCATGAATAGACTACTTGCACTAGAAATAGCATGACATAAATCATGAATTCAAGGAATTATTTCCACCAATTGTCAATGTCATCTCTCAGTAATGAATTAACCAAAAACTTTGAATGAGAAATCAAGCCAAGTTTTATTTTTCTTCCCAAACGTTTGTGTAGTTTTCTTTACGTATGAAGTTAGATCTTTGAGATCTATCTTCTAAATTATCTTGAACTAATTAGAAGTTACAATGAAGGATGGGCATAGCACCCATGGGACCCCCAACAATTATTCAGAAGATCAACCACATGAAGACTCATTGCTTCTACTAAATCTAAGCCACAAAGAAGGTAAATAAGATGATCATTTTTTCTACAAAGATTTAGGATGTTCAAATCATGTTGTAGGAAACATTGCTCTTCTATCTGATTTGGAAAGTCCAAAGCATAGAAATGAAGTGCAAATAGGGGATGAAACAAAGCACAATGTGGAGAAGATTGGTAATGTCAAAGCTTCTAATGGTAGAACAAACATTCTAAGTAAGGTTCTCTATGTACCCACTATCACTAGAAACCTTATAAGTGTAGGCCAAATAATTGAAAAAGCCTTGCAAGTTAGGTTCACCCAACATGGAGCTTTTGTGGAAGATCCATGTCAAGGACTTGAGAAGATAGCCAGAGGTGAGAAGCATGGTAGGCTCTTTACTTTTGACGTAGGAGAAACCAGGAACATAGCTCTATTCAACTTTGGGTCTCAAACCCTAAGTGATCTTGAAGTGTGGCATAAGAGACATGCTCAGGTGAATGAAAGAACCTTGAAGGATATATGCAGGGATCAAAGAGTTCTAGGACTCCGAACATATCAACTAGGATGCAAGCATGATACATAGGTCCAGGATCCAAGAAGTGATACAGAAGATGACCAAGATGAAAGAGAAAAGGATTACAAGCTATGGAAGTTGAGAGGCAAAGAAAAGATGCAAGAGGTTGGAGAATGCTCCAAACAAGCACCTAGAAGATCAGCAAGAGAGAAGAAACAACTAGAAAGGTATGGATATGATTCCACATTTTGTTACGAAGCATTCAATCTACTTGGCAAAAGAGTCTATTTTAGAGGAACCCTCAATGTATGAAGAGGCAAATGGAAACCCTAATTGGGAAAAGGCCATGAAAGAAGAAATAGATGCATTGAAGGACATGGACACATGGGATTTGGTTCCAAAGTTGCCGAATAAAAAGGTAATTGGTTACCGATGGGTGTATATAGTTATGTGTGTGAATTTGTATGTGTGCATATGTGTATGTGTGTGAATTTGTATTTGTATGTCTATATGTCTATATGTGTATATGTATGAGTGTGTATGTGGACAAAACAAAAACAAATGCATCTCTATCATGTCGAACTCAATTGTAAAATTGTTTCCATGGGAATGGCTATAGGTTTGAAATCGCAAAAGCCAAAACTTTGTAATTATATGTCTGTTTATTTATATTAACAGAATGTTATTCCCCCACCAACTACCATAAATTGAACACTCAAATAATGATGCAAAAAAACTAATTAGACATCTCAAAAATGCATCAAAATTATCCTTAAAGTAATCAATAAGAATCTCCTTAGGGCCAATAAGGATCATATCATCAAGATGTACAACAATAATCACACTACATCATCTCCATGCTTAGCATGTAAGGTTCTATCAATTGGATTTTTCTCAAATCCATGTGCTAGCACGTAGACATGTATCTTTCCATACCAAGTATGTGGTGCTTATTTCAATCCATATGATTCATTTCTTGGCCTACGTAAATTTCTCAAGCCCTCTCTACACAAAACCACCATGTTGAAAAATATATAGTTCTTTATGTAATCATCATTCAAAAATGTAGCTTTAATGGTGAAGGAATATACATTTCAACCACGATGAGCTATAAGTGCACAAATTTTACAAATTCTTGTCATTCAACATGTCAATTATCATCAAAATCAATGCCCTTTTCTTGAATATGACTTGTGGAAAGAATCCTAGCCATGAAACTAAATCTACTAGTCACCAATGATGGAAGATTCGAATAAAAAATGAGAGAACATGAACATCGAACATGTAGCATGAATAGACTACTTGCACTAGAAATAGCATGACATAAATCATGAATTCAAGGAATTATTTCCACCAATTGTCAATGTCATCTCTCAGTAATGAATTAACCAAAAAATTTGAATGAGAAATCAAGCCAAGTTTTATTTTTCTTCCCAAACGTTTGTGTAGTTTTCTTTACGTATGAAGTTAGATCTTTGAGATCTATCTTCTAAATTATCTTGAACTAATTAGAAGTTACAAGGAAGGATGGGCATAGCACCCATGGGACCCCCAACAATTATTCAGAAGATCAACCACATGAAGACTCATTGCTTCTACTAAATCTAAGCCACAAAGAAGGTAAATAAGATGATCATTTTTTCTACAAAGATTTAGGATGTTCAAATCATGTTGTAGGAAACATTGCTCTTCTATCTGATTTGGAAAGTCCAAAGCATAGAAATGAAGTGCAAATAGGGGATGAAACAAAGCACAATGTGGAGAAGATTGGTAATGTCAAAGCTTCCAATGGTAGAACAAACATTCTAAGTAAGGTTCTCTATGTACCCACTATCACTAGAAACCTTATAAGTGTAGGCCAAATACTTGAAAAAGCCTTGCAAGTTAGGTTCACCCAACATGGAGCTTTTGTGGAAGATCCATGTCAAGGACTTGAGAAGATAGCCAGAGGTGAGAAGCATGGTAGGCTCTTTACTTTTGACGTAGGAGAAACCAGGAACATAGCTCTATTCAACTTTGGGTCTCAAACCCTAAGTGATCTTGAAGTGTGGCATAAGAGACATGCTCAGGTGAATGAAAGAACCTTGAAGGATATATGCAGGGATCAAAGAGTTCTAGGACTCCGAACATATCAACTAGGATGCAAGCATGATACATAGGTCCAGGATCCAAGAAGTGATACAGAAGATGACCAAGATGAAAGAGAAAAGGATTACAAGCTATGGAAGTTGAGAGGCAAAGAAAAGATGCAAGAGGTTGGAGAATGCTCCAAACAAGCACCTAGAAGATTAGCAAGAGAGAAGAAACAACTAGAAAGGTATGGATATGATTCCACATTTTGTTACGAAGCATTCAATCTACTTGGCAAAAGAGTCTATTTTAGAGGAACCCTCAATGTATGAAGAGGCAAATGGAAACCCTAATTGGGAAAAGGCCATGAAAGAAGAAATAGATGCATTGAAGGACATGGACACATGGGATTTGGTTCCAAAGTTGCCAAATAAAAAGGTAATTGGTTACCGATGTCGTCGAGATTTGCTCTCCTCTCTCACTTGTGAAGGCCTACACAAAACATATTTGGCGAAGGTAGCCAGAATTCCCCGAGAAGTCCAGGATGCATCAAGGATGTCAAAGGAAGGTCACATACAAAGTTTCAAAGAAATCAAGAAAGTCCATGGTAGCGGTCAAAGCTGGTCAAAGCTGGTCAAAGCTGGTCAAAGCTGGTCAAAGCTGGTCAAAGTTGGGAAATTAGGGCAAAAATTTCATTGTCACCAAATTAGATGAAAATCCATATACTTGCAAAGATTGTCAAAGGCAGTCTAAAGCCCAAATTTCAGCAGAAAATGGATTTTGTAGCACATTGATATGCTATGTTCATTTTGTAAAAATGTAATTTGTCTAGTTTGACCCTACAAATTCTTGTATAGAAAATTATGTTAGCCATATGGTTTGGCATGTATAAAGATCATATGTGGCTACATATTTGTACAAATTTTCAAGGCTATCAGAGCTTCCTAGACACCTTAATGCCACCTTGCAAGCTTCCAAATGTAGTCAAACTTGTACAAGGGAGATTCAGATGGGAGTTCTTCCTGCATATTCCTGAAGGAGATCTTTGGAAACATAGTCCTACAAAGTTTCATCTTCATCAAAGTCTTTTTGGAGGGTCAAAGAGCACAAAGTCCAGTTTTCAAGGTCACCACAGTTTTCTAGAATAAGAAAATTGAAGGCTTGAAGGGCTGCCACATGTCAAAATATGATTGAACCATGGTGTACGGTCAAGATGAGCTCCTATTCAAGGGTGGAGATGCACTAAAGCATAAAGGAAGGAGGATCCACGAATTTTTTCCATAAAAGAAGACTTTGTTGACAGTTAAAGATCAATAATGCAAAGTTTCTCCAAAAATAGTGGCTTATCTTATCCGAATTGATGTCAGCATTGATCCGACGGTCCAGATCATCCCCAGATCCAATGGTGGAGAATGAGGGCGCCTAAATTTCACTCCTTTACACTAGATTTGATAGAAAGAACAATTCCAAACCATTGATTTGATTAATCAAATGGTTGTAATCGAAAGTAGTGATCCTAGAGTTGAGAGTTGATTTCTCTAGATCCAAGGGCCCAAATTCATTCAAAAAACTATATAAACCCCCCTCCAAACTCCTAGAGCATCATTGTTAGGCATCCATAGGGCTCATGCTAGCTTACGGTTTCCTTGAGACGATCACCCTCGGTTGAGCGAGTGAGGATCCAAGGTGAGCTAGTATGAGTATAGAACCTAGTTTCAAATTTAAGTTAGAACTCCAATTTAGGATAGGCTCTTGAAACCAGCATCTCTATCTTGACTCACCCTCGGTGGAGCGTGTGAGTGAGTTAGAGCTGATTTTAATGAGTCTTCGACTTCTTTAGTTAGACGTTACGAGCCTAGACAGACATAGGGTCACTGGAGTGGAACTCACCTTCTTACGTATGACATTCGGTTGAACTGTCATGGTTTGAGGGTCGGAACCACCTTTGATCAGTAGATTGCTTAGCATGACGTACCACGACGATATTTTACATGTAACTTAATTCAAATCCTTTTAATTCATGTCACTTGTCACTTGTCTCTTGTCTCCTCTCTCAGTCTCTTAAGTATTTTTACATGTCTTCTATTTCTTCTATGTGTGAGAAGGCTCCGCAGTATTGCGTTGAACCAGTGAGGATGTTTCTTTGAGCTTGTGAGTAAACTCTATCATCATAATTCACTTACATGCATATAATCCATACATACCCATACATATTGATTAGTTTCTGAAAGTGTATAAGAAGCTCCAATATTGGACCATTCTTCCTTTCGAAATTGGTTTATGTGTAAGGGTTCCATCTATTCTCGTCATGCATACATATCATCCAAAGAAGACTATGCATATGGATTGGAATTAGGAAGTGTTTAAGAAGCTCCTTCAATGGACCATTCTTCCTTCCAAATTTCATTTGTATGTATGGTTCTCTTTCATTCTTATCATTCATGTTCATAAATCTAACTTGCACTCCTACATTCCCATTCCCATAATTATTTCAACATCTCTCTCTTCTCCATACTCAACATTAATTTCACCTTCACATCTTTAAACCTTCCAACATTCATTAGCTTCATACACCCTGTGTGTGCCACGACCGGACCCGATCCACCCGGATTGCGATCACCTCCACATTTGAACCCGACGTGAAACGCTTCGTGGCATTTGCTTCTGATCTTGTTGGGAGGTTGTGATCCATATCGTTTGTTTCATATTTTTCATCCTCATCATATCATTATCACCATTCTTGAGTGTTACACTGGATTTCTCACAATATCGTGCACATCTTCGTCGTGAAGTAAACACATTTGTGAGAGATCTAGAGCATCGTGCATCACTTGCTTATGCACATAAGATGGAGGAAGGATTCAAATCCCTTATTGTTGAGAAACAAGGCCAAAGGATAGTCTCTTCTATGTTGAGAGAGAAGGGAAAATTCAATGGCATCAACATTACAAGCTACTTAGATTTGTTTGAAGAGCAAGCTATGATTTTTGGTCTTCCCGAAGATCTTTTGATATCATTCTTTGAAAGAATTGTTGATAGCTCTATCATAAACCGTGTCACTCAATATGATAGTCTTCCTTGGAGTGATTTTAGAAAGGAGATGCTCAAAGAATTCTATCTTGAAGATTATAGCCAACATAATCGGGATGGATTCTTACGATGGCTCAATTCCCCAAAGCCTAGTAGCTCTATTACTCACTTACAAAATGAGTATATTAGACGCTATGAACAACTTCCTGATGAGGATAAGATAACTTTGGAACCTGATCTTGTGATCAATTTTCTTAAGCTTCTTCATCCTGAAACTCGTAGGGAAGTTGAACGGCAATTAGAAGAACCAGATAAGCGCTATGGTCTTACTGACAATTGGCAAAAAGTGCGTAAAGTAGTAGAGGCTGTAGCCCATAGACATCAAAGACAATCCATGCTTTATGAGCAAACTAGTCTTCCTCAAGCTAGCCTTCCACAAATTAAGGAGCAATTTAGAGAACAATCCCATGCTATGCTTTTTGACTCTACTCCTATTCCTCAAATGATGGAGCCTACTCAAGGTTTTAAAGTAGAGCCAAATAAAAGTGTAGTTGAACAATCTCAAGTGGAAATTCTCACTAAGCAAATGGAAAGTCTTATTGCTACACAATCCAATTTGGCCAAGACTATAGATGCTTTACAATCTAATTACACCAAAACTTTCCAAAATCAAATGAACCCAATGACTTTTCAAGAGCCTAATCAACATGTTATAGCTACCAATCAAAATCCACAAGTAGCTCCTACTCAAGCATATCAAGTTCCTCCAATGCATAATCCTCCCATGCATAATCCTTCAATGCAAAATCCTCATCCTCATGTGCAAAATCCTCAAATGTATCAAAACCTGTATCCTCAAGCTTCTCAAATAGCTTTTCAAAATCCTCAAAATCAAAATTTTCAAAATCATCAACCGTATAATATGGAAGCTCCTCTTGCACCTCAAGTACCACATGTTGCTCCCCAAGCTCCTCAAATACATCAATTGCATTTTCAAAATCCTAATTATCCTGTTCAAGCAATACCTTATCAACAAAATCCTCAATTTCAAAATTTCCCACCACAAGTTAATCAAAATCCTCAAAATCAAAATGGTTTTGTGCGTGGCCCTCGTAGGTGTCCTTGGTGTGATTCGTTAGAGCACTTTTTGAGAGATTGTGAATTATTGAAGGCTGCTAAGGAGCAACGACTAGTAATAGACATAGACAAGAAAATCTGTGACTATCGATCTAGGCTACCTTTGCAAGGAAATTATGGTAAGGGAGGAATGAAAAAACATTATGAAAATATAACCATAATGGACGTAGGAACTAGAGGAGTGAAACTAGAAGCTCTTGATGAACAACAAGTAGAATCAAGTAAACCCAAAACAAAGGAAGGTGATTTTTCCATAGAGGCTTTAGTAAGAGCACGGGATGAGATTAGGAGAATAACGGCTTGGGAGTCACCGATAGAAGATCAATCTCTTATTTCTCACATATCCAATGTAGAAGAAAAACGAAAAAGAGATGAAGCTGAGCCTAGTGAAAGAAGAGTGACTCGAAAACAAACCTCAGAGGGAATAGAAACAATCATAGAGCAAGGAGAAACATCACAATCCAAAGATAAAAAACAAGAATCAGAACCCAATGAACAAAAACAAGAGGAGAAACAAAAAGGGAAGAAGACAAAGCAAAGAAAAACAGAACCAAAGCCTTTAGATAAACCAGAACAATCAAAACAAACTGAAGACCAAACACGAGAACATGAACAAAAACAAGATCCTGAGCAAAAACAAAAGAAACCAAAGAGAAAACCTAAAGCTATATTGATTTCAGAAATTGAGAGAAAAATAGATCCTATGGAAATTTTAGATGACATTTTGCTTAAGAGTCAAGTGACTATGTCTTTAGAACAAGTTTTCTCTATTGCAAAGGCTGTTTTTAAAGATAACTTTATCGGCCTAATTAAAAGGAAGAGGTTTCCGCTTAATCTAGATACTGAGATGCAAGATTCTCTAGATCAAGATCAAGCTATGAATGAAGCCTTAAACTTTGATGAATCTAATGAAGAGGACTTTGATGATGATGAAGTAAATGTTAATAAAAATTTCTTAGGACCTATTCAACCTGACCATGAAAATAATGAAAACAATCCTGAAAGTCACTTTAAAAGAACATTTTGGTCTAGAGGTACATCAGAGATGCTTGTTAAAATAGGAAATGATAAGAACACTATCACTGTAAATGCATTAGTAGATTCCGGCTCTGAAATCAATGTGATTTCAAGAGAAGTCTATGATAAGTTTCGATGGCCCATAGATAAAGATTGTGGATGGCGTATGAGAACTGCAGATAATGGTGTAGGTACCCTGTATGGAGCTTGTGCTAGTGTGCCCATATCCATAGGAGGAATCACAGAAGAGTTTCACTTCTTTATTCAAGATAATTGCTCCTATGAAGTTCTCTTAGGTCAACCCTTTATTTGTGAGAGTCGTATGGAAACTAAAGCCATGGATGATGGGTCTACCTATGCTAGATTTAAGTCTAAGGATGGAATGCAATCACTTCCAGTCATGACAGTAGGAGTGAATCATCCTAGGAATCGATTGTCAATTAGAAAGAAACCTATTGTTACTCAGGGTCACGAGCATGCTTGTAGTGATTGTGCATCTCGATTCATGTTTGGAGCTACATATGATCAAAATTTCGGATAGAATCCATTGTTGAGCGGGACAACAGTGGATATTGGTTTGACATCTCGCATCCAACCAACATGTACAATAGTTTGTCACTTTGTTTTCCACATTCTAGATTAGATTTTCTTCATAAGAGTCAATTGTCCAAGTCTTTTATCCAAAAAAGCCAAAAAAATTATAAAAACAACAAAATCATGGAACATGATGAGAACATTGAGCATGTGATTGAGACATCTCATTGTTTCTCTACTCTTGAGGAGTTAGAGTTATGTCTTCAACAAAATTCTAATTCCCATATTATTCTTATTTCTTCCCTTGATGAGTATGCTCTAATCCAAGAGTATGCTCTCAATGTTGACAAGTGCTCAAAATTTAACCAAACACATGATGCCTTAGTTGAAACAAAGTACAAAACTGTAGACAAAAAAATCAAACCCATAGCTCAACCATTACCTCAAGGAAGTAATGAAAAATTATTGATGTGAAAAATGATCCAATTCTTCGGGATAAGAAAAACATAGGACATACATTCACGGATGAGACAATCAAACAGGTGAAAATTGGTAGAGATGATGACTTTCTTTTGCCAGCAGAGAGAGATAAATTTGAGAGAGTTATACGGAGCCATGGAAAAGCCTTTACTATGTATCCTCATGAGATTGGTTGTGTAGATCCTAAGCTAGTTGCACCCATGATAATCTTTACTATTCCACATATTCCATGGAGTCTTTGTCCTATACCTGTTCCAAAGGCTCACTTACCTGAGCTAATGAAACTACTTAAGGAGAAGATAAACATGCGAATTTTAGAGCCATCTTTTGCACCTTACTCAAACAGATGGTTCACTGTGCCTAAAAAGAATGGGAAACTACGTTTTATTCAAGATCTCCAACCCGTCAATAAAGTCACCATAAGGAATGTAGGAACAGGACCCATTGTAGATGAGTTTGCTGAATCATTTTCAGGACATTCTATCTATTCAATGGGTGATCTATATTCTGGATATGACCAATTCCAATTAGCAATTGATAGTCGTGACATAACCACAATGAAAACTCCTTTAGGCTTAGTGCGAATGTGTACTTTACCTCAAGGAGCGACTAATTCTGTGGCTCATATGATGAGTGCTATGAATATGGTCTTACATGACTTTATCCCTCATATAACTATGCCATTTATTGATGATATTCCAATTAAAGGGAGTGAGGAACGTGTAAAGGACATTACTTTAGATTCATCTGGATGTCGTAAATTTGTTCTTGACCATATCTCTGATTGTGAAAGAATATTTCAACGATTTGAAGAGGTAGGTCTCACATTTTCCATAGAGAAATCTGTTTTTGGTGTCAACGAGGTACTTATTGTTGGACATTTATGTGGCCATTATGGTCGAAAGCCATACCCACAAAAAGTTGATGCCATTAGCAAGATTTCTGAAACATGTAACAACGTGAGTGAGGTACGTAGATTTCTTGGTGCTTGCATCTTTTATGTTATTTGGATCCCTCACTTTGCTCATGTTGCTGATTGTCTTTATGACTTGTTGAGGAAGAAACGAAAATTTATTTGGACTGACAAACACACTCAAGCTATGCGTAAATTGAAGAAATTATTGCTTAAAGCTCCCATCCTTAAGCGTGTAGACTATTCTGCTAACAAACCTATTATATTGACTGTTGATACTAGTCCTATTGGTATAGGTTGGGTCATAAGTCAAGATGATAGTGAAGGGAATAGATATGCAATTAGGTTTGGTGCCAAAATTCTACATGAAACACAACGAAAATATCCACAGATCAAACGAGAACTATGGGGTATGGTAACAGCTTTGAAAACAGACAAAGAATATTTCATTGGTGTAAATGTCAAAGTTGAGACTGATTGTTTGCCTCTCATTGGAATGATAGCCAATTGTTCATCTCCTGATATAGCCATGCTTAGATGGATCTCATATATTAAGTTCATAAATCCTGAGTTAGTTCATATTTCAGGTAAGTCAAATTGAGTTGCTGATATGTTATCGAGAGCTAGATTTGATGATCTTGAAAGTGATCTAATAAAGAATGTGAATTTAGTTGACTATGTTCCACATATATATGAGTATGAGAAATTTCATGAGTCTGAGTACGAAGATGAATGGAGAGACATAGGAAAGTATCTCAGTACACTACAACCATTACCTAGCTGGACTACGAATAGATTCCGTAACATTAGGAAACGAGCTTATAACTTTTTCCTATGTAATGGTTATCTTTGGAGACATGCTAAGGGTAAGGTTAAGAATCCACAACAAGTCCTAGGAAAGAGAGGTCTTCAATTGCAAGTAATGAAGGAAATGCATGAGACATTATGGGCAGGTCATAAAGGATTTTTTGGAACATATGAAGAAATTAGAAGTACCTATTATTGGCCTAGGATGTATGTTGACATTAGTAGCTATGTTTCTACATGTTCTACTTGTCAACTTCATTCATCAGTCAAACATAGAGATCCATTGCATCCTACGTATCCACCTTGTATTCACTACAAGTGGGTAGTAGATCTTGTAACTATGCCTAAAGGTATCGACAAAATGCGTTACATTGTACTTGCAAGAGAAGACTTAACTAATCATGTAGAGGGACGTGCACTACGATCTAAGACCACTTACAATGTTTGCAAATTCTTGCTTGAAGATGTCATAAGTCGCTTTGGGTACATAGAGAAAGTAGTTGCCGATCGTGGAGAGTTAAATGCGAGAGAAGCTAAAGAGTTCTTTGAGCGTCACGGTATTCGTTTGTCTCTCACTACTGCATATAATCCAGAGGCCAATGGTAAAATAGAGAGAGGGCATCCACCTATTGTGAAAGCCATATCTAAAGCATGTAACGGTGACATCAAACAATGGCCTAAATTCTTACCTTTTGCACTTTGGGCAGATAGAATGACATGCACACGTACTACTGGATATATGCCTGCTGAACTCATGTACTGTCAAAAACCATTGTTTCCAATTCAGTCTCATATTTCTGCATGGTCAAATTTGCCTTGGTCTGAAAACATGTCTATTGATGATTTTTTGAGTTTGCGTATTAAACAGTTAGAACAAGGTAAATTAAGACTTGATGATGCTGTTGAAAAATTAAGAGAATCTAGAATGAAGAACAAGCATTATTTTGATAAAACTCATCGACTGCGTCCTAATCCAATTGAAGTAGGAGATTGGGTGCTCATTTATGATAGTACATTCGACTCTCAATATGATGCACGCAAAAAGCTCACTCAACGGTGGTTTGGGCCATACATAGTATCAAAAGTCAACAACAATGGTACGTATGCCCTTTGTGAATTAAATGGTGTTGCACTAAAAACTTTGATTGCAGGTAAAAGGATAAAGCTATTCAAGAAACGTGATAATGACGAGTACATTTTGGATGAGGACATTGAAGAAGATGAAAACAATGAGGCCGATTCATAAACAGGAGTATCCATGTTAAAAATAAAGAAATAAAAAATATAAAATAAAAAAAAAGGAATTAAAAAAAAAAGTATAAAAATATCATTAATTTTTCAAGTTCATGTTGCTTTGTTTTTTTTCAAGTTCATTCTATTTTTTTTTTCCATGCTTGTTTCATGCTGTTTTTTTTTCAGTCTTTGCATCACATTGCATATCCACATCACTTGAGTCAAAAAAAGGCAAATGATGATTTCTCTACTTGTGTAAAATTGTATCTTAAGTAGTAACTTATCTACTAAGGAATTGATTATAATCTAGGATTGTGGAAAGATAGGGCATGTAGATTTGGAGGTTTATTTTGGTGACATGACTTTCATATATAAACATGCATATGTATCCAGTATCGAAAGCATAATTGTTGAAATCCTAGCTCCTGCTATTGCATGTTTCTACATCCTTAGTCCATCTCACAGCACTTGTATCGGAGTTTAAACGACTGTTCTCCGTCATCAAAAATGGTTGTACCTTGTATCGGGGTTTAATTTTTCCCCGTCATCAAAAAAAAAAAAAAATGCTACATGTTACCAAGAAGTTTACACTTTCTTCCACCCCAAAAAAGTGATCGTAACCATAAAGTTGCCGAATCATCATCATCATCAAAAAAAAAAAAAAAGAGAGCAAGCCAAAGGCATAGTAGAATAAATCACGGGCTATATAGGCAGATTTATGCATTAGTGGAGTTTAGTTAGATTTCCTTGCATGTTATTAGAGAAAGAGCATATTCATATTTATGTAGGAAAGGAGTTGATCTAAAATAAGCTAAAGATGAAAGATGTCTCTTGAAAATCCTAAATCTTTGTTTATAATCATATTTAAGGTAGATTGCTTTATGAAAAAGGTACAAAATTTTCTTCAAGATGAGAGGAACTGATGCTTAAAACGACTCAATACATCCACTTCCACTTCATATTGATGCTTCTTTTTTTTCTTTCTTGTTGCCAATGTTGCTTGTTCACTTGCATATATGTTGCCTATTTGTTCATGCATATTCATGTTGCCTGTTTCAATTCTTTCTTTCATGCAAATTTTGCTTCATGTCACGTTACCTACTTATTCATGCATATAATCAATTTTCCTTCCATCTTTCTTATGTTGCCTATAAAAGAATTTGATGCCTGGAACATTTTGTTTTTCACAGATGCTAGAGTGGCGCTTCCGGAGGAATCGCAGGTTTAGTGGGGGCGAATGTCGTCGAGATTTGCTCTCCTCTCTCACTTGTGAAGGCCTACAAAAAACATATTTGGCGAAGGTAGCCAGAATTCCCCGAGAAGTCCAGGATGCATCAAGGATGTCAAAGGAAGGTCACATACAAAGTTTCAAAGAAATCAAGAAAGTCCATGGTAGCGGTCAAAGCTGGTCAAAGCTGGTCAAAGTTGGGAAATTAGGGCAAAAATTTCATTGTCACCAAATTAGATGAAAATCCATATACTTGCAAAGATTGTCAAAGGCAGTCTAAAGCCCAAATTTCAGCAGAAAATGGATTTTGTAGCTCATTGATATGCTATGTTCATTTTGTAAAATTGTAATTTTTCTAGTTTGACCCTACAAATTCTTGTATAGAAAATTATGTTAGCCATATGGTTTGGCATGTATAAAGATCATATGTGGCTACATATTTGTACAAATTTTCAAGGCTATCAGAGCTTCCTAGACACCTTAATGCCACCTTGCAAGCTTCCAAATGTAGTCAAACTTGTACAAGGGAGATTCAGATGGGAGTTCTTCCTGCATATTCCTGAAGGAGATCTTTGGAAACATAGTCCTACAAAGTTTCATCTTCATCAAAGTCTTTTTGGAGGGTCAAAGAGCACAAAGTCCAGTTTTCAAGGTCACCACAGTTTTCTAGAACAAGAAAATTGAAGGGTTGAAGGGCTGCCACATGTCAAAATATGATTGAACCATGGTGTACGGTCAAGATGAGCTCCTATTCAAGGGTGGAGATGCACTAAAGCATAAAGGAAGGAGGATCCACGAATTTTTTCCATAAAAGAAGACTTTGTTGACAGTTAAAGATCAATAATGCAAAGTTTCTCCAAAAATAGTGGCTTATCTTATCCGAATTGATGTCAGCATTGATCCGACGGTCCAGATCATCCCCAGATCCAATGGTGGAGAATGAGGGCGCCTAAATTTCACTCCTTTACACTAGATTTGATAGAAAGAACAATTCCAAACCATTGATTTGATTAATCAAATGGTTGTAATCGAAAGTAGTGATCCTAGAGTTGAGAGTTGATTTCTCTAGATCCAAGGGCCCAAATTCATTCAAAAAACTATATAAACCCCCCTCCAAACTCCTAGAGCATCATTGTTAGGCATCCATAGGGCTCATGCTAGCTTACGGTTTCCTTGAGACGATCACCCTCGGTTGAGCGAGTGAGGATCCAAGGTGAGCTAGTATGAGTATAGAACCTAGTTTCAAATTTAAGTTAGAACTCCAATTTAGGATAGGCTCTTGAAACCAGCATCTCTATCTTGACTCACCCTCGGTGGAGCGTGTGAGTGAGTTAGAGCTGATTTTAATGAGTCTTAGACTTCTTTAGTTAGACGTTACGAGCCTAGACAGACTGGAGTGGAACTCACCTTCTTACGTATGACATTCGGTTGAACTGTCATGGTTTGAGGGTCGGAACCACCTTTGATCAGTAGATTGCTTAGCATGACGTACCACGACGATATTTTACATGTAACTTAATTCAAATCCTTTTAATTCATGTCACTTGTCACTTGTCTCTTGTCTCCTCTCTCAGTCTCTTAAGTATTTTTACATGTCTTCTATTTCTTCTATGTGTGAGAAGGCTCCACAGTATTGCGTTGAACCAGTGAGGATGTTTCTTTGAGCTTGTGAGTAAACTCTATCATCATAATTCACTTACATGCATATAATCCATACATACCCATACATATTGATTAGTTTCTGAATGTGTATAAGAAGCTCCAATATTGGACCATTCTTCCTTTCGAAACTGGTTTATGTGTAAGGGTTCCATCTATTCTCGTCATGCATACATATCATCCAAAGAAGACTATGCATATGGATTGGAATTAGGAAGTGTTTAAGAAGCTCCTTCAATGGACCATTCTTCCTTCCAAATTTCATTTGTATGTATGGTTCTCTTTCATTCTTATCATTCATGTTCATAAATCTAACTTGCACTCCTACATTCCCATTCCCATAATTATTTCAACATCTCTCTCTTCTCCATACTCAACATTAATTTCACCTTCACATCTTTAAACCTTCCAACATTCATTAGCTTCATACACCCTGTGTGTGCCACGACCGGACCCGATCCACCCGGATTGCGATCACCTCCACACCGATGGGTGTATATAGTTATGTGTGTGAATTTGTATGTGTGCATATGTGTATGTGTGTGAATTTGTATTTGTATGTCTATATGTCTATATGTGTATATGTATGAGTGTGTATGTGTATGCATATGTGTATAGGTATGTGCATATGTATGTGCATGTGTATGTGTATGTGTATGTGCATGTGTATGTGTATGTGTATGTGTATGTGTATGTGTATGTGTATGTGTATGTGTATGTGTATGTGTATGTGTATGTGTATGTGTATGTGTATGTGTATGTGTATGTGTATGTATATGTTTGTGTATGTGTATATGCATGTGTATGCATATGTGTATGTCTTTGTATGTGTATGTGTATGTGTGTACTCATATGTGTATGTGTGTGTGTGTGTGTATGTGTATGTGTGCATATACATGTGTATGTGGATGAGCATGTAGGTGCACGTGGATGCATGTGCATGTACATGCATATGCATACACGTGCATCTGCATGTTATCGACATGTGAATGCATGTGCATACACACAGACACACACACACACATACATATATATATATATATATGTATATATATATATATATATATATATATATATATATATATATATATATATATATATATATATATATATATATATATATATATATATATATAGTATGTATGTATGTATGTATGTATGTATGTATGTACATATGTATGTATGTATGTATGTATGTATCTATGTATGTATGGGTGTGTATGCATGTGCATATGTATGTGTATGTCTCTATATGTGTATGTGCATGCATGTGCATGTAGATATGTTTGGGCATGTGCATTTGTGTATAAGTGTATGTGCATGTGCAAATCCATGTGGGTGTATGTTCATGTGTATGTGTATTTGTATAAGCATGTGTGTGTATATGTGTGTATTTTCAGGTGTATGTGTATAAGAATGTGTCTATGTGGTTGTGTATGTGTATGTGAATGCGTAAGCATGCATGTGCATGTGCATGCATGAGCATTGATGTGCATGTGCATCTATATGCATGTATATACATGTGCATATGTGTATATGTGTATGTGCATGGGCATGTGCATATGTATGTGCATGCACATGTGCATATGTGAAAAACGGAGAGAGAGAGAGAGAGATAGAGAAATCAAGAGAGAGATATCTTAATCTCTCACAACATAGAAATGAATGTTGATCTGCTCTTCCATCATATGCACATAGATTGAAAATAAATAAGTGATGTAGTTTTTTTCCTTATGCTACACAATTATAGAAGTGATGATAAATTATCCTTGTATAGGGATTTTGCTAAGGGATTCTTTAGTGTTTCAAATGAGACTCTTCCTTGGCGCCATACATACAATGCTAAAGTAGTGTCCCATATGTGACACTCTTTTACGGTAACATATGTGACAATATGTTAGCATCGCATAAGCATTGCTGTAAACATCACTAGGCACATTTTTTTCGTTGACAATGTGTTCCTAAGGTGCTTTGCAATGGAACATGCAATGGAACATACGTGTGTGTGTGTACCTGTGTCTACTAAAAATTTTCATTATAGTTTATATTTAACATGTGATTTATTATTATGTGTGGTATGTGAGTGTGTGTCTATGTATGTGTATATATGCATAGGTGTATATATATGTGTGTGTATGCTTATGTGTATGTGGATGTGTGTGTATGTGTTTTTGTATGTGTATGTGTATGCTTATGTGTATATGTATGTGTATGTGTATGTGTATGTGTGTGTATGTGTATGTGTATGTGTGTGATTGTGTATGTGTATGTGTATATGTCTATTTATGTATATGTATGTGTGTATGTGTATGTGTATGTGTATGTGTATGTGTATGTGTATGTGTATGTGTATGTGTATGTGTATGTGTATGTGTATGTGTATGTGTATGTGTATGTGTATGTGTATGTGTATGTGTATGTGTATATGTATGTACATGTGTATGTGTATGTGTATGTGTATGTGTATGTGATGTGTATGTGTATGTGTATGTGTGTGTATGTGTATGTGTAAGTGCATGTGTATGTGTATGTGTGTGTGTATGTGTATGTGTATGTCCTTGTATGTGTATGTGTATATGTATGTATGTGTATGTGTATGTGTGCATATGCATGTGCATGTGTATGATCATGGAGGTGCACATGGATGCATGTGCATGTGCATGTACATGTATATGCATATGCATGCATGTGCATTCATCAACATGTGAATGCATGTGCCTTCATCAACATGTGAATGCATGTGCATGTGCACATATACACACATACATGTGAGACTCTTCCTAGGCACCATAGATACAATGCTAAAGTAGTGTCCCATATGTGACACTCTTTTAGCGTCACATATGCAACACTATCTTAGCATCACATCAGCAGTGCTCTTTACATGTAGTTGCGAGCCTCCTAATAAACTTTGGTAGGTATATTTCTTAATTGACCATGTGTTCTTGAGACTCCTTGTGATGGAACATACAATTATGAACAAAATTGTGTTGCATCAAATATTACTATAGAGGGTAACTTCTTGTAGTTTAAATAATGGATGGTTAATTTTGAAGACATGTATTCTGCCTCAATAAGATTGGAGCGTTCCCAATTTACATGCTCACATACTTTAAGCCCTAGTTAGGAACCGCATGAGGAACATAAACACTTCAAACTTTTCTTTCAATGTATACACAAATGCACACCTGGAGAAGTCATCAATAAAAGTAGTGAACTAAAGGTAGTCCCTAAATAAACATTTCTACATAGGGCCGTAGTGATCAATATGAACAAACCACAATTTATAAGCTCCTCAAGGTGAATCCTCTTTTGAGGACAAGGAATGCTACTTTTTTTTCATACATTACTGATGAGAAGATGGGTCATATCTGCAAACAGTAGTAAGTGCCAATTCTTCACTATGAGGAAGATTAGTAGACTTTGTTTTAGGTGTGGATCCCTTTGAAACAATCCCAACTCTTTCTTCTTTGCCTCTTTTGCATAAAATTTCCTTTCTTTCATTGCACAACATTAAGAAAATTTCTACTTACTATTAGATGAAGTTCAATTACATTTTCTCGTTTACAAGTCATGCAAGCATTGGACAATCAGCCCTTGCATATTATAGATCAATGTCTTTTTTCTAGAGATCTATGTGGTAATTTCTAAAATGAAATACGCACTATGAGTTGAAATTCGAAAGCTTAAAAGGTTGCACATAGAAATCACATATTCATTTAAACGGGAAAAAAGAGATGCTTACTCTGTAGAGAATACAGAGCTTGAGAAGACAATAAGTACAAATTTCATGCACAATCATTGTGATAATGTGGAGGCCAAGATGATCTCAAATCAATATTTTGACCCCACAAACGAAAGAAGTTTTGAACTCTTAAGTGCCTCATGTATGCTCACGAATTCGAGCTCAGTTCTAGTATTGTGACCAGAAGGCTATTGAAAACACCGTAGATGAAGCTACGGCTTGCTCCGGTACTAACTGTAAGAATTGGAGGTATGTAGAAGCACATGAAGGTTCTAAGATAAGTGACCGATTATAGTTATGTTTTATATACAAGTTGGGGAAAAACTCCTATATATGGAAAAACATTTCGTGTCAATCCGTAGTGTGTTCACACACATCACTCCCAATATATATAATTAATTATGTGCGTCATAATCTCCATCATTAAATATCTCTTCAAATCCTTCAAAGTAGATGTCAAAGTCTTCATTTTTGTCCTTGCCTTCATCTTTTTCGTGAAGAAATTGTATATCATGAATAACTGAGATGTCATTAGAAAATTGGATATCTCATATAGCTTTGAACTTGCAATATTCGTTTCATCAAATTTGAAATCTATTTAGGGCCTCATAAGCTCTAGGTTTGTTGAGCTCATCATGCATCTATCTCAAGTTAAAAATGGAGAAGAAAAATTATAGGCGAGCCTTTTCCTTACGCAAGTGGTGTTTAAACTACTTGATGATATCAAAGTGATGATAAGATAGACATCATAGAGATCGGATCTATTGAAAATTGGATAACCTAAAAAGAAAGACTAATGAGGTTTCCAAATCTATTATTGTTTTACATTAGAAAATAAAGGGAAAACAAGGAGAGGATTGCCCACATATTCGAGTTTCCCTCACCAAAATCTACCCCCTCCTGGCAAAGATCATATGTGTGGTATCATTGTAGGAGATCGTGCATCATTGTAGGAGATCATGCATGCCACTACCATGTATGGTGTCGTCTAGGAATTAGTTTTTGCAAGAAAAACCTCATCCTACTACAAGTGCTTCTTATGGGCCATGTAGGTGATGAGGGTGTCTTAGTGGAGAATGTTGAATTGATTGTGTGGCATGTACCAAATCTTCAGACATTGAATGAAGTAGTCATGTACCTTCATCTCTATTTTGTTCCACTATCTCTCCTTCGAGCTCGATCTACAACTACCTTTGAAATTACTCTCTTTCAAACTACGTGTTTTGCTCCCTTTGTATCATGTTTCTTTTAAATAAGCACATTTGAAAGTCATGCTTATAGTATGGTATAGTACAAGTAGTAGTACTTTCTAGAACAGTTCTAGTTCTTGTTCTTGTGTAGCTCCTTTGTCCTATTATTTTCTATAAATAAAAACTCGCAAGTGTAACTTCTCGCATACTCGAACTCTCATTTCTCTACATGGCTTAATTCTTTAAGCACATTTTAGGAAGCCTTGTTTTGTATGAATTTAATCTTTGAGCATATTTGGATGCACATTTTCTCAAACGTTGTTCTTTATGTGCACTCTTTTTAAGCATATTTTGGAAATCCTTGTTCTTCATATGCATTCTCTTTAAGCGCATAGCACGTAGCGGGATTAGTGAATTTAGCTTTTATCGATTAGTGAGGAATAACTTTTATTAGTTCCTTTTTTCTCGTTTCTTGGAGAGAATGGTGCTCACGACTCGAAAACTGCATTCAAAGCATGTGTGTTAGATCATGGCGTATTATTCAAGGGTGCAAAACCTCTAATTTATTTTATCATCCTTGAGTTTTGAAGAGATTTCAAAATAGATGTCTTATCTTCGTCTTCTTACCAAGAAAGCTACTTCTAATGTTGGAAAAGAAATGCTGTAAAGACAAATGATAAGTTACAAAAGTTTCCGGAATATAACAAAATATGTTACACGCATGGTGCAGATTTTAAAGGTGATTTAGGGAACTTGGGTGAGGTTTTGTTACATTCAAGGGACAAAAAGACGCTTGTTCACAATCACTTTAACGTAGGCGTTGCCTCTTTTCATTAGTGCGACATTAGCCCTATCAATATGCACTCCATAATATGTATCTGTAATATTCTCATCGCCTTCCTGAATGTAGAAAGGACCTGTCCCGTCGTTAAAAAATCTGATGTCTTCTTCAGATTTGAACTTGCAATAGTCACTCACTACGAGTAGATCATCAATTAGGGTTTCATAAGCCTTGCATTTGACGCGGTCATCATACATCCATCTCGAGCTGAACATGGAGAAGAAAATGTATAGGTGAATCCTGCGCTTGAACACGTGAAGCTTAATCCACTTGATGCGGTGGAAGGTGATGGCAAGATAGACGTGGTAGATCCAAGCTTTATTGACATCCAAGAAGATGACACAAAGACTCGGAAGGTTGGCGAGCTTGTTGTGGTTGTGGATTTGCAAATAAAGGGGAAGCCAGGAGAGGAGTGCCCACATCGTCGAGTTAACCTCTGCTGAATCCACCAACGTGAGAAAGGTGTAGGGGCTCGGATTGGCGAGATGGCCTGTCCTTGTAAAGATCATATCCATTGCATCGTCGTCCGAGACTCTGCGTGCCACTGCCACGTTCCCTGTGACCTGCAACTTGTTTGTGGCGAACACAACGTCATGCTTTTTGAAATGCTCCCTCAGGCTAAGGTAGGCGCCGAGGGCTTCCAGACGGACAATGTAGAATTGATTCCTTGGCGTGTAGTCTATCTTCGCCCATATCCCAAAGTACCCATGTACCTTAATCTCTCCTGTCTCTTGCTGTGCCAGCTCCGCTTCAAAACCCCTCCATAGCTCCTCGGGAAACACAGTAGCTCCGTGCCTCCGTAGCTGCGCCGACACCCTTACCATTTTGACTAGTTCCCTCAAACTCGGGTTCGCCATAAGCTGCTCGAAGAGGACCTCCTCCTCCTCCTCCTCAGGCCTGCCTAACATGATGATGCGTCGTTTGCGCTTTAATATAGGATGCAGGGGAAGAGATGCCAGCAGAATGATCAGAGGATTTTTTCTCACTAACTGCCAAGCTGCGTAAGCCCATTGTATCCACATCAATAAGGGTGCGCCTAAGACCTTGGGCAAACTACTGTCCGCGGCACTCAGCCTTCCCATGACAGCCCAAGTGTGTGTGTGTGTGAGAGAGAGAGGAGTGTGTGTGTGTGTGAGAGAGAGAGAGAGAGAGGAGCACTCAGCTATCACTAGGCACTCAGCTATGGTACCGTGGGAGGAGCAGTCGAAATAGGAGGCTTTCAGTCATTTGCTTTATTCGTGGTGACACCAGATGCTTTGCTTCGCTTTTCAACTTAGCTGCATGTACATGTTACAATTTATGCTATATGCTTACTTCTCCACACCGCCACATGAATTGATTTTTGATGTCATGAGCTGCGATTTGAAAGCTTAACACAGAAAAAGGTTAAACACAACAAGCACACAACGATAGAGAATATTTTGGACGCAACAAATGCTTAGAATATAGAGAATATTTTAGACTGAACAAATGATAGGCAAAAGATGCTTGAGCTACATCCTAAGAGGTAAAATTAGAAAGTAATCCACAACGATGGTTATTGCAGCAAGTGAATAGCCTATCATATATCTAGGGGTAGATCATGAGAATTCCATTCCCACAATTGGTATCACAGCCTAGCGAGTAGGCTTCGGCAACCTAGATGGAAGGCACATGCATTGCTTTCAAAGGTAAGCCCAACAAAGTTTGGAGTATATCTCCCAATCTCTAAATAAGGACGTACAAGGCACCATCTGAGAGCTCTCGAAATGACCTTTCCAATGGACTCCTCTAGATTGAGGAACCAAGATAGCTAGCATGGGTGAGAACCCATTTGAAGACACTAAGGTTGAGAAGAAGGCCTCAAGACACCAAGGTTATGAACAAGGAAAGTCTGTAGGCAAGTGGCCAAGAAGCAGAAAGGCAACATTCAAGATTCCAAGGTTAAGAACAAGGGTTCAAGAGAAAAAGGTTGAGAACAAGAAGGTTCAAGAGATAGTGCAAGGAGGAGGACATCAATTCAAGGGGAGATCAAGGATTGTTCATTAAGGCCAATGATCTCTAAAAGGCGAAGAGAGTGTTAGACTCAAAAAATGATAGGACGGAGATGGTTGAACCACACCCTAAGTGGAAGGATTACTAAGTAACCATCAGCCATGGCTTTTGGGGCAAGTGGTTAGTCCATCATACTCATAGCCGATAGTTCATGAGTTTGAATGCCACAATAGTGTTAGACTTAACAAATGAGAGGCACGAGATGATTGAGCCACACCCTAAGAGGCATGATTAGGAGCTAGTCCTCAAGCATATATTTGTGGGAAAGTGGTTAATACATGATCCTCGTAGCGATTACATCACTAGTCTATCATAATATATAGCTCAAGAAGCCAATAATTACAAAATATTTACATGATCATCCTAGGGGAATAAGATCTATGAATACAAAAATATTGTAATTTTTTATTCTCAATCAAAAAAAGTACGGATGCACTAAGAGTTCAAGCTTTCTACAATAGCTTCTTCAAGTGAAGAATACCTCATCATTGGTTGTTAATAGACTCCCACACTGCCAAGATAGTTGATTCCTTCTCTCAAGACTGGAGTACCAATGATGAAGCTATGTGCTCTACTCACACACAAAAGTAGATTAAACTGCATCAAGTGCTCAAGGTTTGTGTGTTTCCTTCTCCTGCATATCTCTATGCTGAATGGGATCTAGGATGCGTATGCGAGGGTGTTTCTCAAAAAGATTAGTATTTTCGCTTAGAAACTTGTATCTAGATACGGTTAGTTCTATCTAACATTTGAGAGTCAAGATAAAAACTATGATAATGCGAGTAGGTCTTGTGCACTTTACTGCAAGGGGCGACGAACTTGGTGGCACATATGATGAATGACATGCATAATGAATTGAGAGATTTTATTCAAGACTTGACCATGGATTTTATTAATGATGTTCTAATCAAAGGATATTAGGAGAAAGAAAACGATGTGACTCTTGATGAGAATCACTATAGAAAGTTTATTAAGGATCATATGAAATGATTGCGAGTCCATGCTTAGTATCCTAGAGGAAGTTCATCTAATATTTTCTACCAAAAGAAGTTCTGTCCATAGAGAGTCTGTGTGGACCAAAAGGGAGAAAATTATGCACAAACAAAGGTAATGTTGTCCAATATATGAAAGGGGCTTACGCCTTGTTCTGTAAGGCTATGAGATATCTTAGAGCATGTGTTTTCTACATAGTTTGGCTTTCATTTTCTCATATAGTTGTTGCACTCTCTGAAGTGCTAGAAAAAGACAAAAGATATCAATGGAAAGAGGGTACAGAGTTAGTTGTTGAAGAAACTCTAAAACGATTTATTAGAAGCTCTAATACTTAGGAAGGCTGATTGTACTAAAAAGAGCAAAGATATCAATGGAAAGAAGATACACACTCAGTTGTTGAAGAAACTCTAAAACTATTTATTAAAAGCTCTAATACTTGGAAAGGCTGATTGGACTGATTGGAAAGGCTGATTGTACTTAAAAAAAGACAACTTCTTTATTTCTATTCAAATCTATGGTTTTAAATTTCATGTGTTGTTATGCACAGTTATAGATGCCTTTGGATATGTTTTTTCTTTGCTTTTCTTCTATCTTTCAATAGGTACCACTAAGAAAAGCACTGTACTACAAATGCATGCTTTTCCAAAAGTTTTGTGGGGAATCGACTATTTCTAAATTTAGTGGATTGCACTCTTCTTTGGGCAGTGATCTTCCCTATTATAAGAAGACTTGCACATCAAAGAGAGAGAGAGAGAGAGTCCAAAAATAAAAAAATCACCTTATGCTTGAGAGTGAGAGTGAGACTGAGAGTGAGAGGGAGAGTGAGAGTGAGAGTGAGAGTGTGACTTAGACTACGAGTGTGAATGAGATTGAGAGAGCTGGGGGATGGTCGGGAGGTAGAGGCTTCATCAAGAAGCTATTCTCCAAAGCTATTGTATCCATTGATTCACATCTATAATATCATAATTTCTCTTTCTTTGAATCATATGTTGTCTACTCTTCTTCACTAGATGTTTTCTTATCCTGTGAAACGTGTGCTTTTTTCTCTTTCACTATTCTTGGGTGATCAAAAGCTTGTGATTGAAGATAGATTGCCATTGAGGAAATGCTAAAAGTGGTATCAGAGCAAAATCAACCCTTGGGAATGATTGAAGTTTTGATGCAAAAGGTTGGTGAAGCAAAAGGACCTTATTTACAATCTTCTCAGAGAATTACACAAAGAACGAGGTAGAAATCAACCAAACAGCACAAAAATTTGTTTGTGGAGCTGAAAAAGGAAGTGGATGAAGGTGTGGGAACATGTAGTGTGCCGACAAGAAGACCAAAATGAAATTATGAAGATATGAAGCTAGGTAGGTTTGCCCTTAACCAAGTCTTCAAGAAGGCAAAATTGAATGATTTTGATGGTAAGAAGAAGAGTGGTGAAGATCTAGAGCCATCGATTGAAGAGCAGGTGAATTTCATTGATATTTTAAAATTTAGTGAGGAGTCCAAGGAAAAAGTTGGGATTGTGCGCCTGTGTGGAATCGCAAAGCTATGATTGAAGTCCTATGTGCAGAATCGGAGACATTCTATGGAAGGAATTTTGAGAGCAAGCAGAAAAATACTATTGTTCTCCACACTACCATATGCAGAAGAAGATGGATTTCTACATGATTTTTGAAGAGATTTCAAAATAGAGAGCGACATTTTTTGATGCCTTATCTTCGTCTTCTTACCAAGAAAGCTACTTCTAATGTTGTAAAAGAAGTATTGGAAAAGAAATGTTGTAAAGACAAATGATAAGTTACAAAAGTTTCCGGAATGTAACAAAATATGTTACACGCATGGTGCAGATTTTAAAGGTGCTTTAGGGAACTTGGGTGAGGTTTTGTTACATTCAAGGGACAAAAAGACGCTTGTTCACCATCACTGCAACGTAGGCGTTGCGTTTTTTCATTACTGCGACATTAGCCCTATCATTATGCACTCGATAATATGTATCTGTAATATTCTCATAGCCACTAGGAGTCGACCATCAATTGGGGTTTCATAAGCCTTGCATTTGACGCGGTCATCATACATCCATCTCGAGCTGAACATGGAGAAGAAAATGTATAGGTGAGTCCTGTGCTTGAACAAGTGAAGCTTAATCCACTTGATGATGTGGAAGGTGATGGCAAGATAGAGGTGGTAGATCCAAGCTTTATTGACATCCAAGAAGATGACACAAAGACTCAGAAGGTTGGCGAGCTTGTTGTGGTTGTGGATTTGCAAATAAAGGGGGAGCAAGGAGAGGAGTGCCCACATCGTGGAGTTAACCTCTGCTGAATCCACCAACGTGAGAAAGGTGTAGGGGCTCGGATTAGCGAGATGGCCTGTCCTTGTAAAGGTCATATCCATTGCATCGTCGTCCGAGACTCTGCGTGCCACTGCCACGTTCCCTGTGACCTGCAACTTGTTTGTGGCGAACACAACGTCATGCCTTTTGAAATGCTTCCTCAGGCTAAGGTAGGCGCCGAGGGCTTCCTGACGGACAATGTAGAATTGATTCCTGGGCGTGTACTCTATCTTCGCCCATATCCCAACGTACTCATAGACCTTATTCTCTCCTGTCTCTTGCTGTGCCAGCTCCGCTTCAAAACTCCTCCGTAGCACCTTGTGCAACACCGTAGCTCCGGGTCTATTTAGGTGCGCCGAGTCCCTTATCTTTTTGACTAGTTTCGCCAAAGACTCCGGTTCGCCAGAAACTAGTTCCGTCAAACTCCGGTTCGCCAGAAACTAGTTCCGTCAAACTCCGGTTCGCCATAAGCTGCTCGAAGAAGTCCTCCTCCTCCTCCTCAGGCCTGCCTAACATGATGATGCGTCGTTTGCGTTTTAGTATAGGATGCAGGGGAAGAGATGCGAGCAGAATGATCAGAGGATTTTTTCTCACTAACTGCCAAGCTGCGTAAGCCCATTGTATCCACATAAATAAGGGTGTGCCCAAGACCTTGGGCAAACTACTGTCCCAGGCACTCAGCCTTCCCATGACTGCCCAAGTGTGTGTGAGAGAGAGAGGAGCACTCAGCTATCACTAGGCACTCAGCTATGGTACCGTAGGAGGAGCAGTCGAAAGAGGCTTTCAGTCATTTGCTTTATTTGTGGTGACACCAGATTGTTTGCTTCGCTTAGATTGTTTGCTTCGCTTTTCAACTTCGCTGCATGTACATGTTACAAGTTATGCTATATGCTTACTTCTCCACACCGCCACATGAATTGATTTTTGATGTCATTCCTTGAGTTTGCCGCAAAACTTTTGATGCTGCCAGAAACTTTGAGTTCACGTGATTCTCTGGCTGAAGTACTTGATGATGAACATGAGGCCGATGATGCAAAAAGGGATACCTGAAAGAACTTACAAGCTTCCATTGATCCAAGTGACAACAGCATTGGACAATCAACCCTTGCATATTATATATCAATTTCTTGTTCTAGTGCTCTATGTGGTGTGCTCTCTTAACTGCAATCTGCACTATGAGTTGCGATTTGAAAGCTTAACACAGAAGAAGGATAAACACAACAAGCACACAACGATAGAGAATGTTTTGGACGCAATAAATGCTTAGATTATAGAGAATATTTTAGACTGAACAATTGATAGGCAAAAGATGCTTGAGCTACATCCTAAGAGGTAATAGATGAAGAGCAAATTGTAAGGCAGGTCATCAATGGCTTGAAGGCAGATGATAAGTGGGAAGCATTCACCACAGCTATGGATTTGTACATGGACATGCATGTACCTGATTTCAACACACTCATTGGACAACTACTTACTCAAGAGGCAAAGCTTATCAAAAATGGAGAAAGCTCTAAAGGTAATCAATCTTCAGCTTTATACACGGATAAAAGCAAGTCTAAAGATAACAAAGGAAAGGCAAAGAAAGTGGATGATGAAGCAGGTACATATCATGCTAACTATGCAGGTAGAGGAAGACATGGCAGAGGTAGAGGAAGAGGAGGTAGACAAGGCAGGGGGAGATCCCAAGACTCCAACTCATGTTCTATTTGTGGATTAACTAATCATACCACTGAAAATTGCTTTAGGAATTCCAGGAATCAAAGAGGCAGAGGATACAATAGAGGAAGTTATGGCTACTCTAGAGGAAGGTTCAACAACTACCATGGCAACTACAACAACTACAATCATTCAAACTATCAAGGAGGCTACAGAGGAAGGAGAGACTACAATAACTACACAGAAGACTCAAACAAAGAGGATTCATTATTCATCATGAACATGGCTATGCCACAAGGTAAATCTGATGAGCATGTTTTCTACATAGATTCAGGTTGTTCAAATCATGTGGCAGGAAATGTGGCACTCCTATCAGATTTAGAAGATCCAAGGAATAAGCATGAGGTACAAACAAGAGATGATACAAAACATCCTGTGGAGAAAATAGGCAATGTCAAAGCACCTGATGGAAACATCAACCTACTCAGTAAGGTACTCTATGTCCCTACCATTACAAAGAATTTGATAAGTGTTGGGCAGATAGTAGAGAAAGGGTTGCAAGTCAGGTTCACAAAAGCAGGAGCATTTGTTGAAGATCCAAGTCGAGGATTCAGAAGAATTGCAAAAGGTGAAAAAACAGGTAGATTGTTCACATTTGAATTACAGGACACTAGAAACATTGCTCTCTTTAATTATGGTAGTCAGACACTCACAGAATTGGAAGTATGGCACAAAAGGTTAGCACATATTGGTGAAAGGTCATTAAAGCAAATCTGCAGGGACCAAAGTGTACTTGGACTTCCTAATTTGTCAAAACAACATATGATTTATAAGTGTAGTGCATGTCAATTTGGAAAGTCTCACAGGTTACCATTCATGAAGAAAGGTTATATGCATGGAGATCTCTTGGAGTTGGTTCATAAAGATGTATGGGGACCTAGCAAGGAAGCTTCAATATCTGGATCAAGGTATTATGTTTCCTTTATTGATGATTGCAGCAGATGGACTATCCTATTCTTTATGAAACACAAAGATGAAGTTTTTTCATGTTTCAAAAGATATTTGGCTCTTGTGGAGAATCAAACAGGTAAATCACTAAAAAGGCTAAGGTCAGATGGAGGGGGAGAATACTTCTCCCATGATTTTGATTCTTTTCTTCAAGAAAGAGGAATCAAAAGAGAGGTAACTACAAGGTACACTCCTGAGCAAAATGGAGTGGCAGAAAGGAGGAATAGGACAATTGTTGAAGCTGCAAGGTCTATGTTAAATGAAAAGCATTTACCTAATTACTTATGGGCCGAGGCTGTATCTACAGCCACTTACTTGATTAACAGGTTGCCTTCAAAATCCCTTGATGGGATGACTCCATATGAGGCTTGGAATGGAAGAAGACCAAGCTTAGATCATTGTAAAATTTTTGGATGTATTGCTTTTGCTCATGTTCCTTCACAGGTTAGAGGCAAGATGGATCCAAAGGCAGAAAGGTGTGTATTTATTGGATATGATAACAATCAAAAGGGCTACAGGTTATACAACCCTACCAACAAAGGATTCTTGGTAAGCAGAGATGTAGTTTTTGATGAGAACAATTCATGGTATGAAGATTCATGCAGGAAGGTCAATTTACCATATAATCTTGAAGAAGATTTTCCAAAGCTTGGTAGAGAACAATCGAAGATTGAAGAGCAAGACACCTCAGAGGATGATGAAGAATCTCAGATGGAAAAGATCAAAACATGGAAGTCTAAAGGTAAAGCAAAATTGCAAGAACTTGGACATGAGGCAGAATCATCACATCATGGCCTAAGAAGATCTATGAGGGAAAAGAAAAAACCAGAAAGGTATGGGTTTGACACCTCATTAGTAACTAAACATTCTATCTACATAGCACATGACATAAACCAAGAGGAGCCATCATCATTTGAAGAGGCCAAAGCAAAATCAGAATGGAAGCATGCAATGAAGGAAGAGATTGAAGCACTTGAGGAAAACAACACTTGGGATTTGGTGCCCAAGACTTCATCCATGAAGGTAATAGGCTCAAGATGGGTCTATAAACTCAAGAAGAATTCTGATGGTTCCATTAACAGGTATAAGGCAAGGCTTGTAGCAAAAGGCTTTGCACAAACTCAGGGAATTGATTATGAGGAGACTTTCTCTCCTGTGGCAAAGCTGCCTACTATTAGGGTTTTGCTTAGTATTGCCTCTTCCAAGAATTGGAAGATACTTCAACTAGATGTAAAGAATGCATTCTTGAATGGTTGGATAACAGAAGAGGTATATATGGCACAACCACCTAGTTTTGAGAATCACGTTTATCCTGATTATGTGTGTAAACTTAACAAAGCATTGTATGGTCTCAAGCAAGCTCCAAGAGCTTGGAATTTCAGGCTTGTTTCATTCTTGCAGGACAAAGGCTTTCAACCAAGCAAGGCAGATCTTTCACTCTTTATTAAAAAGAGTAATTCTCAGGTCGTCTACCTATGTGTATATGTAGATGATATCATATTGACAGGAAATGATGCAGATGGTATGAAGAAGATCAAAGATCAGATGAGAGAAGAGTTCAAGATAAGTGATTTGGGTTCACTTCCCTACTTCCTAGGTTTGGAAGTTGTCTACAAAGATCATGGTTTGTTTCTCACTCAAAGAAAGTACATTAAGGACATGTTGGCAAAATTCAAGATGCAAGATTGTAAGATTGCAGGTACTCCAATGGAGGTCAATCACAAATTGAGCTCACATGAAGGTGAACTCATAGAGGACATCACATCATATCAAAGTCTAGTGGGTAGTCTCAACTATGCCACATTGACAAGAGTAGATATATGTTACAGTGTGAGTGTGCTAAGTCAATTTATGCACACACCAAGGAAACCACATATGGATGCTGCCAAAAGGATTCTCAAGTATCTCAAAGGAACCATAAATGAAGGACTTTATTATCCTTATGTATCTGATTTAGGTTTGAAGCTATTTTCTGATGCAGATTGGGCTGGCTCCAAGGAAGATAGAAGGAGCACTTCAGGTTATCTTACCTTTGCAGGTTCAAAGCTTATTTCATGGTCATCCAAGAAGCAACCCACAGTTGCTCTCTCTTCTACTGAAGCTGAATACAGAGGTCTTGCCATAGCTACTCAAGAAGCTATGTGGATGAAGACATTGTTCAAAGATCTTGGATTAGAGTTTGGAACTCCAACTATTTTTGGTGACAATATGAATTCTATTCATTTGGCTGCTAATCCTATTTTTCATGCAAGGACTAAACATATTGAAGTTCATTATCACTATGTACGAGAAAAGGTTCTAAGCAAAGAGATTCAAATATCATATGTGTCCACTTATCAACAATGTGCAGATATTCTAACGAAAGCATTGGATGGTACAAAGCTTTGCAAATTCAAGGCTATGATTGGTTTGCAGGTAATCTTGGAAGATTGAAGACCTCAAGCATACTTGGCTTGAGGGGGAGCTGTTGGAGCAAGTCTATGACAAGCCTAAGTATTGGCTTGAGTCCCACAAAGTCATAGAAAAAGCCTTAAAATGAAGACTATGTAAAGTTCACTTGTGAACTACCTCTTGTAACTTTTGAAGAGTTTACTTAATGTAAAAGTAAGAGAATCTTAAGTGGTTGAGTCCACTTGATCAAGAATGGAAAGAGGAGCCACAAATTTGTGATTTGTGGTAGGTAGAGAATCAAATCAATCATTGATTGATTGGAGAGTGATTGAGGGAAGTTAGCCTCCCAAACTCAACTATAAATAGATGGCAGTTTTAGTCGTGGTTAGAGAGACCTATGTGAAGACCTCCAAGAGCTGAGATTTATGCCATATCAAGGTGTGATTAATGGGCACACATATGTATCAATACGTCGTTGTATTGTACAAGCAATATACTTTCGTTTTCATGATTATTTGTGTTCATCTTTCCATGTTCTTGTCAAGTGTACTACTCACTGCCATTACTCTCAGTTTTCTCAGTCAGATTGAAGAGATGTTTTCTCTGAGCTTGGTGCATCAATTTCAGTGACTTAACTTGGTAAAGTTAGCTCTATAAGTTTATTATATGCTCACAAATTTTCATGTCATTTGGATGTTGCAATCTTCAGTTATGTTCATTTGAAGTCAACAGGGTCTGTTCATCTTCACTTCTCTGTCAGGTACCCGACTTTTTCACTCATCTTGTCAGAGCCATTGCTCAGTGGTTACTTATCCAAATTCAGTGATTTAAAGCTTGGTGGATTCAGCTTACTGTCTAATATAACCATGCAAATGCTCAATTGGATTCCTACATTTTGAGTTATGTTGATTTTTCTGCTCACTGGTCTATTTCTATAGCAGCCCGTGAAAATCGGGATGATGTCATCACTTGTTAAAACTCATTCTCAGTGTGTGGTTCATTATTTTTGATGAGATTACTCTTGAAAGTTAGCTCTTTAAGTTTCCTAGACTTCCCCAAGAGGAATTGAGATAATTGCTGCTGTGCTCAGAGAATTATGTAAAACACTGGACAGGTGTATGAACCAAGAATAGCAAGTTTTCACCTCTGAGCTAACTCCAACTTATCTGTTCTGATATATCTTTTTGAGAGTGATCTTCCAAGGTACATAGGGTATCTAATTCATGCATTGGCAAGCTAAAAGGTCCCACCATATACTCTTGGAGTTCATTTGGCTGGTGTAGATCAAGGATTTTGCAACACCTCTTCATCTTCAAGCACATACCTATCCATCTCTTCACACACACACATATATATATATATATATATATATATATATATATATATATATATATATATATATATATATATATATATATATATATATATATATATATATATATATATATATATATATATATATATATATATATGCATATAATTTTATATATGTGTATGTTTATATTTGTTTATGTGGATGCGTATATGCATGTGCATGCGTATATGTATGCGTATGTGTATATGTATGTATGTGTATATATGTGTTTTATAGGTGTATATGTATGCGTATGTGTATGCATATATGTATGTGTATGTGTGTATATATGTGTATGTATGTATGTATGTATGTATGTGTATGTATGTATGAATGTGTATATATGTATGTATGTATGTATGTATGTATATGAATGTATGCATGTGTAGCTGTGTATATTTCATTTCATTTTTAATATTTATTTCATATTGTGGTTTGCAGACTTTCATATCTAGAGTAGCGAATCATTCAGTCGTCTCCCATTTTATGGTCAATCTATTACCTGCCTTGCGAACTAAGACTTACATATTTTTTTTACAAGGATTAGGTATCAGCTAACCATGGAGGTATTGGGTTGTTTGAAAATGAGAAAGCAAATTTCTCTCGACGATTTTGAAAAATGGATGGATAATTCTAAAGTATGGGCGGACATGAAGTGTTTATTGAATGCAAGTTCTTGTTCTTATCGTAGCTAAGGTAAAAACAAAAACCTACACTCAATGAACACTTTGTGTCTGCCCATCCTTTAAAATTATTCTTCCATCCTTCGAATTCTTAGAGGTAAATTTACTTATCCTATTTTTCAAATGACTTAATACCTCCATAGATAACTCATACTTAATATTTGTATGCAAAGTTCATAAAAGAGTTAGCAGCGTGGGTATCAGGTCATCTAGAATAGGAGAAGCAGATGTGTCAGGAAGATTTTAAAGGTTGGGCGGACAATTCCCAAGGTTAGATGCACAAAATATCTTCATTTGATACAGGTATGTATAATTTGAATTTACTCTCATAACATGTGCATATGTATGTCTATGTCTATATATATTTGTATGTATGTATGTGTATGTATGCATGTGTAGCTCTGTATATTTAATTTCATTTCTAATTTTCTTTTTGTTTATTGTTGTTTGTAGACTGATATCTAGACCACTAAATCATCTCGCTATCTCCCATTTTATAGTTGATCTATTACCTTCCTTGCTAACTAAGGCTTACATATTTGTTTAGAAATATAAACTATCAGCTAGCTATGGAGGTATAAGGTCATTTGGAAAATAGGAGGACCAAATTGATCTCTAAGATTTTGAAAGATGCATGAATAGTTTTAAAGGATGGGCAGACAGAAAGTGTCCATTCAATGCAAGTTCTTGTTCTTACCTTAGCTAAAGTAAAAATAAAAACCTGTATTAAATGGACGCTTTCTTTCCACCCCATCCGTTAAAATTATTTTTCCATCCTTCAAAGTCTTTAAGATAAATTTGGTCCTCCCATTTTCCTAACGACCTAATACCTCCATAGCTAACTGATACTTAATATTTGTATGCAAAGTTCTTAAAAGAGTTAGCAGCACAGGTATTAGGTCGACTAGAATAGGAGAAACAGATGTGTAAGGAAGATTCTAAAGGTTGGGTGGACAATTCTAAAGGCTAGATGGACAAAACATCTTCATTCGATATAATTATGTATAATTTGACCTTACCCTTATAACATGTGTATGTGTGTATATGCATGTGTATATTTATATGTGTGTATGCATTCATGTATAATTATGTGTACATCTATATATGCATGTATTTATATGTATATATTTATGCATGTATATATATAAATAGATAGAAAATTGAAAATTAGACCTTAATAGTGCGAAAATAGATACATTAATCCATCCAAAAAGAATTTTAAGATTGAGAATAAGTAAGTTCGTACTTAGCCGTGTCAAACAACTTCCTTCATATACATGCTTTTGAAATTCCTCTCAAAGATATTTCTCACTTTTAGAAATATCAATGCTCTCACTGTCATTTTGATACCAATCCTCAATAAAATCTGCCATGTCATCATCTTCATCATTGTCGCACAAATCTTGCACTTTATCTTCTTTTGAATATAGGTCTTTCAACCTTGCATATTCAACAAGATCAGTTTTGCGTACCCTCCTCATAGAAGCTTCTGATAAATGAGGTCTTACTGGCAATTGTGAATAGTGTGGAGGAATATCATTAACATCATACGTTGGAATCTACACACATGAATAAAAATCATTAGTATTCCATAAATGAATAAAAATTAAACTTTAAACATAAAATTAAATATATATAATTTATTAAATATGGATAGAAAATTTTCATTCTCTCTCTAACTAAAAGGTGCTCTTGGAGGTCTACACCATCCATATTTCACAAATAATTCATCAATAGCATGTACTGTTGTAATAGCGTTGACAACTATGTATCTTGATACATCTCTACTCATGTATGGTGATTCATGATTATTTTCACACTCCTCAAATGTGCAATTAGTCCTTGAACTATTATGTAATCCTCGACTACTATTTAAAACCTGCTATATTTCCATGCGTGTAAGGTCTTCCATCAATATATAATCTTTCATTTTCTGCATGTGAAATCCTTCTACTAGTAAGGGATGTAGCATTCAAGCATATTCCATAAGTACTCATGCTTTGAACATAACGTGCAAGTTGATGCCAATCTCCCCATCCATATATAGGACCACAAAATGACATAAGAGTGACTTGTGAGTTCGGAGGCACATAGAAATCCTCTACAATAAAGAGACCACCACCAGCATTAGTAATAGTGGATGGAGCAATCATATAGTGATTACCCCAAAAGTTGAAAACCTCTCCATCTTAAGGAAGTGGTTCTCTATTCCATCCTCCATATCTTCTTCTATCATATGTTTGTACTAGAGAATGATCACGAGTTGGCAATGGACAATCTCGAGTTGTTTCAGTCCCTAAACTAGGAGGTAGAGGATTTCTAGAAACCTCTACTTTTTATGAACAACAAGTCCATGACATGTACGAGGTATATTAACATTATGAGAAAAATTATCATCATAATCATCATTGAGCAAGTATTCCAACATATAAGATGTTGTTGATAGTAAAATTCATCATAAATCCTATCATAGGACACATGTGAAGTCGTTGCATGGGTAGGAGGTGGTGGAGTGCCCTCTGATTGATAAAACTCTGATTATAACAAGAAACAAAAAAATATATGAGTTATGTGTATGGAAAGTATATTTAAAATTAAAAGTTTGATAAACTTAGTATATAGTCCTTTCACGATTTGGAGACAGTGGTGGAGCTCCATCTGTTTGATCAAAATCTACAAATAATGCTATTTGATATTAATAATCTGATTATTTACATACATAAACATTCACATATACATATTGACACATACACACATATTCACATAGGGAGCTTTCACTTTCTCTTGCTTCTCTTGGAGGTCTTCCACCACAAGGATATGTCAAAAGCTTCAATGCTAATGAAATGGACATCATGCTCTTCTCTCCATAACATCATTGCCATTTTGCATGTTTGACTCCGAATAATGTGTGGATTTGAAGCAAGTATAGCCAAGAGTAGATATGGGAATCTCAATGGCACTCACTCCCATAGAACTTTCACATCCTATGCTTGGGCCAAGAAGAACATACTTTCGAGCTTCATAAAGTATTTCATGTGCATGGGATAAAATGAAAAGTGTCTATGCCTGGCTATGTAATAAGCCCTATCAGATGCATACTTGGTAATGCATGTATCAATGGTATGGTGCAAACAATAAGGAAATGGATTTTGATGACAAAGTTGGTGTGCTCACTTTATACATTTCGTGTGTGGATACACAAATCGTTGCAAACACTCAATGCACATAGGCAAAAACAACATGTGCTTTGATGTAAGGTCATTTTACAATTTAGATTGTTGCAATTGGATGTGCACCTATTTGATAGGAAACTTTTTTCCTCATACATATCATTCATGCATAACTTAGATGACACATAGTGCAAAAATTGAAAATTGAAATTGGAGTCCTGAGGGAAAAATCTTAGTTCAAGGTTCTACTCTTCCATTTATCTCATTCAAGCCACCTGTATCTACACATGACATCCATCTTGAAAACCTCATGATTAACGTACGCTATGAAACATTCACATAATAAAAACTTCTTTCACAATCATCGTAGTTCTTGCCCTTTTTGAATAAAGCTATCAATGACCCTATCATCTTGTAATCCTTTCCCACATAGTAGAACCTAGAATCAAAACGCTTAAAGAAAATAGTTAAATAAGTTTTCGAAAAAACCTAAAAAACTAGGGAAGTCAATATACCATACATGCCTCCAATCTATCTTCATGAACATCTTAAACTTCAAATATGATAGAGAAAGAGTGTAAAGATGACCACCAACCATATATACCATGCAGTCAAAGAATTACCATAGATTGTATCATTCCATGATAATATTTCTCTATTTCATCCATTGATGTAACTTCATCCTTTACTTTATTAATAACTTTTTCCTCCTCACTTTCATTATCATATTTTGGTTCTTTAATATCATATTTGTGAAGAGATATTTGTTCCTCCATGTCATATTCATCCATATATTAGTCATACTCATTACATGCAAAAAACACTTCTTCAATGTTAAGGTCAATATTTTGTTGTTCTAGGTTTTGAAAGAAACTTGCAAAATCATGCATCTGTGTTGAAAAGCCACCCTTTGTTGCATCATTCAATGATGTTTGAACTTGATGTTTTCCAATAATGCTTGGAAAGTCATTTGATTAAGGCATCCCGTAGAAGTTCAAGGACATCATATTGCTATTTAAAATAGTAAACTAATTGTTCATCAGTACATAAATCCCCTCTTGTTTCTATGTTGATTTTAGATGTTAAAAGCCCAAGGTCAATTGAGTCAAAACCATATTGAGTGGTATCTCTAACAAACCTATGAAAATCATGTACCTCTTCTTCTAAAGTTTTTAGAACCAAAGAAGTAACTTGTAAAGTAATAGCATCAAATTTTGAATTAGAGTTCATGATCTCATGAGAGTTGTTGCAATGTCATGGAAACATTCACATCAAGTGCACGTGTCACAAAGTTTGAGAGTCGGGTGGATGAACTCCAACTGCAGGTTCCAAATAATGGCACACATAGGGTGCTCCAAGCAAAGTCATGTTAATCACATTTACATTTGGCATGGACTACTCTAGCACTCTGAAGCAAAACATTAGCAATAAAGTCTTTATTTACATCAACTTTATATTGTAAGAGGATAGACAAGTCGGGTTGCACAAGAGTAAATGAAATATCAATCATCTTTCAATATTCATTCGTATTGAATCAAATAAAAACCCAATATCATTCAAAGCATGGAATTTCTCTAAGAATAATGTTTACAGGAAGTTCCTTTAAATGAAGTATGTGAATTCATAGGAAAAACGATCAATGAATTACATAATCATGTTTCAACGTTGAATTCAATCATATATTTTCTCACAGTTAAAATTAAAAAAAAACTCTTTGTTGCGTTATGTAAGGATAGAGAAATTCAATAACATGACATGCGCACAATGTAGAAGATGAAGTCTAATGGTGGAAACCTTAGCATAACCTTATAACCTTTGGAACAAAATTACTCATTTTATCAAAGATCATTCACTATTATTTTTTTACAAAAAGTGTACTATATAAGCATTGAATTGTGTACACCCACACAAACACACACACACACATATATATTCTAAATGAGAATGTTGAGATCAAGACCATTGCATATATATTCCAGTGTCCAGTTTAAATCAAGAGAAACATACTTAAACGTTAAAAACACAAAGTATATATATATGTTATATGCTCGTTCCTCTTCTGTTCTGATCTTCATATAAATCCGTTCGCTGCGTAGAAGAGCCTCATCGGATTTGAAAGGGATCTCGGATGATCACCTTCTCTCCTCAATTATATCTCTAGCACGTCGTATGTCTGCCTCATCACAATGCACAACTGTTCTACCTGAATGTCTTACCAGAAACTTGCACAACCTATAAATTCATCAAGAAACATGTGCTAAACAAGAAGTTGATGCCCGCGATCATTAACAGAGGAAAGGTGTCAAATGTTGATTGATGGAGGATGGGCAGTCGTAGTGTGTGAATTTTGAGATAGAACGGATTCAGCTCTTCAGAAACTCCAAAAACGCTAGAGTAGATTAATTTGCGGGGGCTCAAATGATGCTGATGGCAATGGGAGATGATTCATAGGCATGAGAAAACAAACGGAAAATTTTGGAGCAGCAATTCTACAGTGTTGATGATGGAGCGTAGACATTACTGGGATCAAAAAACTACAAAGTAGAGCTTCATAAAGTAGAGCTGCATCCTCCTCAGACACGCCAGACCGACCCCATCACTGTCCATCGGTTTCCTCTTATATAGGTCAAAAGCTATGGTTCAAAGCTCAGAAAAATCTTCTCTATTCTCTTTCGATTGCGGCTCAAATACCAAATGAAACTCCTCATTTTATAGTCCTTAAGCTCTAAATCTATAGGTATAAAAGCATAAGATGCCGTCTCTAATTTTAGAGACCTTCAACAAGAGACGAAAAGAAGTTAAATCGCGTTCAATTAGAGCAGCAAGTGGCCTGATTAAGCCTTCGTGGTTTATTTTGATGTCAGACAATTCTCCTATGCGTATTTCTTCAGAACATAAACTTTATTACTTCACTCCAAAGCTTTCCGTGCAATGAGTGCTTCTCACCTCTTCATAGCACTTAAAACCTTTCTCACTAATTAAGGTCGTGCTACACTAGGGTGCAGCAATCTTCTCACTAAAGTAGAGCTGCATCCTCCTCAGACACGCCAGACCGACCCCATCACTGTCCATCGGTTTCCTCTTATATAGGTAAAAAGCTATGGTTCAAAGCTCAGAAAAATCTTCTCTATTCTCTGTCGATTGCGGCTCAAATACCAAATGAAACTCCTCATTTTATAGTCCTTAAGCTCTAAATCTATAGGTATAAAAGCATAAGATGCCGTCTCTAATTTTAGAGACCTTCAAAAAGAGACGAAAAGAAGTTAAATCGCGTTCAATTAGAGCAGCAAGTGGCCTGATTAAGCCTTCGTGGTTTATTTGATGTCAGACAATTCGCCTATGCGTATTTCATCAGAACATAAACTTTATTACTTCACTCCAAAGCTTTCCGTGCAATGAGTGCTTCTCACCTCTTCATAGCACTTAAAACTTTCTCACTAATTAAGGTCGTGCTACACTAGGGTGCAGAAATCTTCTTCTTGATATTCCAACACTTAAATTGAAAGCATCCGAAGAGTTGTGTTGAGTCCAAACTCTTAATTAATTTGCTTTTGGGTCAAGGCCAAAAAGGAGCTTTCACTTTCTCTTGCTTCTCTTGCAAGTCTTCCATTGCAAGGATATGTGAAAAGCTTCAATGCCAATGAAATGGACATCATGCTCTTCTCTCCGTCACATCATTTCAGTTTTGCATGTTTTACTCTAATAATGTGTTTATTTGAAGCAACTAAAGGCAAGAGTAGACATGTTTCTTCATATGATTCTTCAACTAAAGCCAAATGTGAAGGCTTGGATACCCAAATGTGAAGGCTTGGATAACCAAATGTGAAGGCTTGGATATGTGCATCAATAGCTCCCCCTCAAGCCAAACATCTTGGCTTGCCCTTCTTAATCAATCCTCTTGAATGTCTTGCAATCCAATCATAGCTTTATATCTGCAAAGTTTAGTACCATGAAGTGCTTTGGTCAATAAATCTGCATCTTGCATATTTGTGGATACATATGCCAATTGAATCTCATTGCTCAATAACTTCTCTCTAGCATAGTGATAGTGTACTTCTATATGCTTAGTTCTTGCATGATAGATAGGATTTGCTTCAAGATGCAAAGATCTTGTATTGTCACCAAAAATCATAGGTGAGTGAGTATGAAGTCCCAAATCTGAATATAGCAATCTAATCCATATGGCTTCTTGTGTAGCATTGGCTAATCCCCTCTATTCAGCCTCTATTAAAGATAAAGCAACAGTAGGTTGCTTCTTGGAAGACCATGAAATGGGCTTATCACCTACAAAAGAAAGATAACCAGAATTACTCATCCTATCATCCTTACAACCTACCCAATCTATATCTTAGTAAAGCTTGATGTCCAAATCTGATGTATATGGAAAGTATAAACCTTGATTTTGAGTACCCTTAAGATATCGCAAAATTCTTTTGGAAGCTTCCAAGTGAGATGCTCTAGTCTTGCGTATGAATTGACCTAAGACACTTACTCCATAGGCTATGTGAATCCTTGTCAATGTTGCATAGTTTAAACTCCCAACTATGCTTTGACATCCTGCAATGTCTTGAAGCAAATCACCTTCATGAGCACTCAATTTATGATTTACCTCCATAGGGGTGCTTGCTACCTTTGCATTCTCCATGTGGAACTTCTTCAACATGTCAGGCACATACTTCCTTTGAGTAATGTAAATTCGAGAACTTGTGTAGACCAATTCAAGTCTATGAAAGTACTTCAAAAACCCTAGGTCACTGATTTTGAACTCCTTCATCATTTGGTTCTTGATATGTTTGATGCCATTGGCATCGTTACCTGTGAGGATGATGTCATCGACATACACACACAAATATATCAATTTTGAGTTGCTTCTCTTAACAAATAGAGAAGAATTTGCCTTGCACATGATCAATCCTTGATCTTGAAGATAGGTAGTCAACCAATGATTCCATGCCCTATATGCTTGCTTTGAACCATAAAGAGCTTTGTTCAATTTGCACATATAATTTACCTTGCTTGGGTCTTCATAGCTAGGAGGTTGAGCCATGTAAACCTGCTCCGAAATCCAGCCATTGAGAAAAGAAGTTTTCACATCCAATTGATACATATTCTAATTCTTAGATGCAACCACACTTACCAATACTCTGATGGTTGGCATTTTAGCCACAGGTGAGAATGTTTCCTCATAATCAACTCCTTGGGTTTTTGCAAAACCCTTGGCCACAAGTCTAGCTTTATACCTATTTATGGATCCATCTAACTTCCTCTTGATTTTGGAAATCCATCTAGAACCAATTACCTTCATTGATGCCTTCTTGGGTACTCGCACCCAAGTATCATTTTCTTGGAGTGCTTATATTTCTTCATCCATAACTTCCTTCCATTCTGCCTTGGTCTTTGCCTCTTCATATGAAGTAGGTTCTTCAAGTGATAAATCCTTAGCAAGATAAATGGAATGCTTAGTAGCTAATGAAGTGTCATACCCATATCTGATTGGCTTCTTGATCTCCCTTTGTGATCTCCTTAGAGCATGGTTGGAAGATTCTCGTAAGTCTTCCAACCTCTTCATCTTGGCCCTTCCCTTTGATTTCCATGCCTTGAATTCTTCTAGATTGATGATGTCCTCATCATCTGATTTGATGTCTTCAATCTGGCTTGGCTCCTCCTTGGTGAGGCTTGGCAACTCCTCTTCCAAGTCATATGGCAACTTGACCTTCTTGCATTCACTTTCAAACCAAGAGTCATTCTCATCAAATAGAACATCTCTACTGAATGTAAAGCCCTTGTTGGATGGATTATAAAACCTGTATCCTTTCTTATTTAAATCATACCCTATGAAGAGCACTTCTCTTCCTTAGGGTCCAACTTACCTTTGATTTGAGATGGAACATGCACATCAGCAACACATCCAAAGAACCTACAATGATCAAGTGATGGCCTCCTACCATGCCATGCTTCATATGGTGTCATCCCATCAAGGGATTTGGATGGCAACCTATTAATAAAATAAGTGGTAGTAGATACACTTTCTACCCACAAATAAGTTGGCAATTTCTTTTCATTGCGCATTGATCTAGCTGCTTCGACAATCAACATGTTTCTCCTCCTTGTTACCCCATTTTTCTCAAGGTTATACCTTGGAGTAATGTCCCTTTTGATACATATATCTTGCAAAAATGCATCAAATTCATTGGAGAAGTACTCACCCCCTCCATCTGACCTTAATCTCTTTAGAATTCTTTATGTTTGATTTTCTAGAAGTGCAAGGTACTTCTTGAAGAAACTCAACACTTCATCCTTATGTTTCATAAAGTACAAGATAGTACACCTACTAAAATCATCAATGAAAGACACATAGTACCTTTAACCTGAAATTGATCGATCCTTTCTTGGTCCCCACACATCTGCATGGACAAGTTCCAAGTAGTTCTCATGCATGTAGCCTTTCTTTGTGAAGGGTAACCTATGTGATTTACCAAACTCAAATGCACCACATTTATATATAATTTGTTAGCTTGGATACATTAGGTATCCCAAACACACATTGATCTCTACATATTTGCTTCAAGGTTCTCTCACCAATTTTCCCTAATATCTTATGCCGAATCTCAAAATCTGACAATGTTTGATCCTTGTAATTATAAAGTGCAATATTTCTAATGTAAATAATCTACTTGTTTTTTCTCCCTTGGCAATTCTCTTGAATCCATGTGGGGGGTTCTCCGGAAAGGCTCTATATTTGTTGAACCTAACCTGCAAACCCTTTTCCACTATTTGTCCAACACTCTTCAAATTCTTGGTGATTGTAGGTACATAAAGAATCATGCTCAATTGATTTCTATTCCCATCTGAAGTTTTGACATTTCCTACCTTGACCACTGAATGCTTGGTGTCATCACTTTTTTGCACTTGGTGCTTTCCCTTGGGCTCCTGAAGATCAGAATGAAGAGCTACATTGCCTGCTACAGGGTTTGAACAACTTGAGTCAATATAGAAGAGGTGCTCATCATTCATACCTTGTTTTGATGTCATATTCATAATGAGAAGAGGATCTTCTTGATACTTTGTGTAATTGTTGAAGTCCTTTCTTGATTTGTATCCTCCTTGATAATTATTTTTGTTATTGTTGTTGTAGCCATGGTTGTGGGATTGATTATGGTTGAACCTTCCTCTTGATTGTATGTAGCCACCTATTTGATATCCTCTTCCTCTCTGATTCTTGAAGTTCCTATAGCACTCATCTATAGTGTGATTAGAGAGTCCACATATGTTGCATGGGGAAGAGTTGAAAGGTCTACCCCTACCTTGCTTACCTCCTTTGCCCCTTCCTCTTGAGTTCCTACCTCTCCGTGCATAGTTAGCTTGAGAAGTAGTACCTTCATCCTCTACCTTTTTTGCTTCTCCCTTTCTCTTTATACTTTTGCTTTATCTGTGTATAGGGCAGAAGAGTTGTTACCTCTTGATGGTTCTCCATTTTTCTTGAGCTTGGCTTCATGGGTGCAGAGTTGTCCCATGAGTGTGGTAAGATTTGGAATTTGCATATCCATTTAAAGGTCCATAGCAGTTGTGAAAGCTTCCCACTTATCATCTACCTTGATGTTATTGATTACTTGTCTCACTATTTGCTCCTATTCAATCTCCTCTCCTATGCCTGCCAATTGGTCGGTCACATCTTTGACCTTGGTCACATACTCTAAAACACTTTGCTTGGTTTGCTTCCTTTGAGTAGTAAACTCAATCCATAGTTGATTTTTTCTAGCTCTTGTGTTGGAAGAAAAATATGAAGATAATGTCTCCCCAAGTCTCTTGAGAAGATTTACAATCCCTAATGTGAGAAATAAGGAAGCCAGTGATAGATTTAAGTAAATATGAGCCTTGCCAAAGCATCTTTGGCACACCATGAGTTGATTCTTTCAAGCATCTCTCTTGTAGGTTGTCCTTTGCTTCTAAAAATGGGCATCTCCTCATCTCTTAATATGTATCCATAGAGACTCCTTCCTTGTAGATATGTCTTCATCCTCAAGGAACATGCTTCTTGATATTTGTTCTTGTCCAATTTATCAATAACAGAAGGGAAACCATCTCCCATTTTACCTCAAATTGCTCTGATACCACAGTTGGGAGAGACAGATGGATACCACAAGTGAAGGAGTTGGTATTGCTAATCCCTGATTTCTAACAATCCTCTTTCACTTTTGAGTTGTGGTGTAGGCCCTTATAGATGGCTAATTACACTAAATATGTGCATGTGTACTTTGGAGATGAGGCTTCAAACAAATGAGTCAAAATAGATAACTTTGCAACTAGCTTGTAACAAAAAACTTGCTATTTTGGTCTTGACACTTGCTCGATATTTAGATCAATGCTCACAATATAGTAGCAATTAAAGAACTTCCTTTTGAGGGCATCTAATTAGCTTAAAGAGCTAATGATTCCAAGTAAAATCACATAAAATGATAAACTATACACAAAGCAAGCATCTTAGCAAGTAGAATCTTACCCCCGATTTTTTTAGGGAATGTGCAGAGAATCACGAGAGACCACTTTGAGATGGATTTGTCTCAATTGGTGATTCACACTTCTTCAAATTTTTCTATATTGTATTAGGCTTTGAACTGACTCCAACAAGCTATAGATCATGGAAAAAATTGGAGAGATCACTGAGATATGAGCATTCAAAGTACACTGTTCTGAGTGGACATAGCAGAGTTGTAAACAGAGTTGATCAATGATGTAATGTATTATAGAACAATGATACAAATGATCAGTGGCATAGAAATGATGCCCAGTAATAGTAATAAGAGTAGGCTATGGTGTAAGCCACTCAAACTCAATAGATGATCAAAGGAGGAGATCTACAAGAGGCCATATTTCGGCGACTCATACAAGCAGTTTTTGTAATAAGTTCCTCATTCAAATTTGAATTTGAATTCAAATTTGTCTTCACCTAAGAGTGTTCCTTTAAGTTAGGAATGATTCTACTAAATGCGATTTTTAGCTTTTGGTTATCCAAAGTCCACGAAATGAATGGGATTACAATATTCTCTCCAGGATTTATCTTTTACAAGATGTAAATGATCTAGATTTACAATCAATGGGTCATGTGACTCATCATGTGTTTCTTATGATTCTTCAAGTGAAGCCAAATGTGAAGGCTTGGATACTTGCAACATGTGTGTGTATATATGTGTGTCTCTCTATGTTTGTATGTGTGTATATGTGTATATGTATGGATATCTGTCTGCATGTGTGTATGTATGTGCAGGTCTATGAGTGTGCAGTTGTGTATCTCTATATGTGTATGTGTATGTGTTACATATGTGTGTATGTGTGTGTATGTTTATATATATATATATATATATATATATATATATATATATATATATATATATATATATATATATATATATATATATATATATATATATATATATATATATATATATATATATATGTGTGTGTGTGTGTGTGTGTGTGTGTGTATGTATGTGTGTGTGTATGTGTATGTGTGTATGCATATGTGTGTATATGGTGTATGCATATGTGTGTGTATGTATATATGTGTATATGTATGTTCATGTGTTTGCATCTATGTTTATGTGTGTGTATGTGTCTCTATGTATATGTGTGTATGTGTATGTGGGTGTATGTGTATGTATGTGTATGTGGGTGTATGTGTATGTATGTGTACATGTATGTGTATATATGTATACGTGTATGTAGGCATGGGTAAGTGTATGTGTGTGTGTATGTATATATGGGTAAGTGTATGTGCGTATGTGCATGTTTATAGATTTAAATGTTTTTTGTATACTCATCATCCTTTAGACTAAAATAGCAGGAGATATTGTATGGTAGAAATAAATAAGAGAAGGCGTGACATATCACCTATAACATGGAAGTATTTTTGCAAAGCACTATGCTTATAGCAAACATTTTCTTGGCAGAAGGTGTGTAAAACAGTTTACATCAATATGAGTTGTAATTTTCATACGTTTAATGAACATTTTACATTGAATCTATGTACTTATGTTTCATTAAATAAATAGATGCTACTACAAAAAAAAAATAAAGCATGCCAAACCTCACCCTTAGGCCTAATGCGGCATGAAGGCTTTATTGCTACATTTGTAAGTATATGTATTATTGAAATTATATTTTTCATTTTATTTAAGAAACTAATGATTAACCTTCTTTATTTGTTTCATTGTAGTGTAAGGATTATGGTCATAATCATAAAAAAAGGAAATTGAATATGCAACATATTTTGAATATCGAGGTTCGAATAAGCTATTTAGAGAAGATCTACATGAGTTTATGATTATTATTAAATTTGATATAGTTTATTTTATTTTTATTGACATTTTATATTCTTATTTATTTATGTTTCTTATCTCTAATACATGAGTATTATGGATATGCCCATATGCATGAAGTGGATAGACTGACACGATAGGGATAATATCGACCATGATATGGTAATGACCCCTCTACCATTGATGCCTCTTCAGACACATTTGATCATGCGAATGATGATGGAGATGTAGATGATGATCATCATAGGGATGATTGAGATGATTGACACTATTTACATTGGATGTATGCATTGATATACACAACATAGAGACACACATGTATGTATATATATATATATATATATATATATATATATATATATATATATATATATATATATATATATATATATATATATATATATATATATATATATTATATATATATGTATGTATGTATGTATGTATGTATGTATGTATATATGTGTGTGTATGTGTATGTGTATGCATATGTGTATATGTATGTCTATGTGTATGTGTGTGTATGTGTATGTGTGCGAATGTGTATTTGCATGTCTATATGTCTATATGTGTATATGTATGTGTATGCATATGTGTATGGGTTCGTGCATATGTATGTGTATGTGTATGTGTATGTGTATGTATATGTATGTGTATGTGTATAAATATGTGTATGTGTATGTGTATGTGTATGTGTATGTGTATGTGTATGTGTATGTGTATGTGTATGTGTATGTATATGTTTGTATATGTGCATATGCATGTGTATGCATATGTGTATGTCCTTGTATGTGTATGTGTATGTGTATGTGTATGTGTATGTGTATGTGTATGTGTGTGTATGCATATGTGTATGTGTGTGTATGTGTATGTGTGCATATACATGTGTATGTGGATGAGCATGTAGGTGCACGTGGATGCATGTGCATGTACATGCATATGCTTATACATGCATCGACATGTGAATGCATGTGCATGTACACACACACACATACGCACACACACACACACACACACACACACATATATATATATATATATATATATATATATATATATATATATATATATATATATATATATATATATATATATATATATATATATATATATATATATATATATATATGTGTCTGTGTGTGTATATGTATCTATGTATGTATGTACATATGTATGTATGTATGTATGTATGTATGTATGTGTGTGTGTATGTGCATATGTATGTGTATGTCTCTATATGTGTATGTGCATGCATGTGCATGTAGATATGTTTGGCCATGTGCATGTGTGTATAAGTATATGTGCATGTGCAAATCCATGTGGGTGTATGTTCATGTGTACGTGTATTTGTATAAGCATGTGTGTGTATATGTGTGTATGTGCAGGTGTATGTGTATAAGAATGTGTTTATGTGCTTGTGTATGTGTATGTGAATGCATAAGCATGCATGTGCATGTGCATGCATGTGCATGTGCGTCTATATGCATGTGCATATGTGTCTATGTGTATGTGCATGGGCATGTGTATATGTATGTATATTTATGTGCATGCACATGTGCATTTACAAAGAGAAATTTAGTTAAACAAACAAGCCATATATTATTCTTGATGAACTTTGTGATTAACCTGCAATGAAAAATGGAGAGAGAGATAGATAGAGAAATCAAGAGAGAGATGTCTTAAGCTCGCACAACATAGATATGAATGTTGATCTTCTCTTCCATCATATGCACATAGATTGAAAATAAATAAGTGATGTAGTTTTTTTTCTTATGCTACACAATTATATAAGTGATGATAAATTATCCTTGTATAGGGATTTGACTAAGGGATGCTTTAGTGTTTCATATGAGACTCTTCCTTGGCACCAAATCTACAATGTTAAAGTAGTGTCCCATATGTGACACTCTTTTACGGTCACATATGTGACAGTATGTTAGCATCGCATAAGCATTGCTGTAAACATCACTAGGCACATTTTTTTCATTGACAATGTGTTCCTGAGGTGCTTTGCAATGGAACATGCAATCATGAAGCCACAATATATATATATATATATATATATATATATATATATATATATATATATATATATATATATATATATATATATATATATATATATATATATATATATATATATATATATATATATATATATATACGTGTGTGTGCACCTATGTGTACTAATGATTTTCATTATAGTTTATATTTAACATGTGATTTATTATTATGTGTGGTATGTGAGTGTGTGTCTATGTATGTGTATATATGCATAGGTGTATATATATGTGTATGTGTATTCTTATGTGTATGTGTGTGTGGATGTGTGTGTATGTGTTTTTGTATGTGTATGTGTATGCATGTGTATATGTATGTGTATGTGCGTGTATGTGTATGTGTGCGATTGTGTATGTGTATGTGTATATGTCTATTTATGTATATGTATGTGTGTGTATGTGTATGCATTTGTGTATGGGTATGTGTATATGTATGTTTATGTGTATGTGTATGTGTATGTGAATGTGTATGTGTATCCGTATGTGTATGTGTATGTGTATGTGTATGTGTATGTGTATGTGTATGTGTATGTGTATGTGTATGTGTATGTGTATGTGTATGTGTATGTGTATGTGTATGTGTATGTGTATGTGTATGTGTGTATGTGTATGTGTGTATGTGTATGTGTATGTGTATGTGTATGTGTATGTGTATGTGTATGTGTATGTGTATGTGTATGTGTATGTGTATGTGTATGTGCATGTGTATGTGTATGTGTGTGTGTATGTGTATGTGTATGTCCTTGTATGTGTATGTGTCTGTGTATGTGTATGTGTATGTGTGTGTATGTGTATGTGTATGTGTTTGTATGTGTATGTGTATGTGTGCATATGCATGTGTATCTGTATGATCATGGTTGCATGGATGCATGTGCATGTGCATGTGCACGTATATGCATATGCATGCATGTGCATTCATCAACATGTGAATGCATGTGCATGTGCACATAGATACATGTGAGACTATTCCTAGGCACCATATATACAATGCTAAAGTAGTGTCCCATATGTGACACTCTTTTACCATCACATATGCGACATTATCTTAGCATTACATAAGCAATGCTCTTTACATGTAGTTGCGAGCATCCTAATAAACTTTGCTAGGTATATTTCTTAATTGACCATGTGTTCTTGAGACTCCTTGTGATGGAACATACAATTACGAACCAAAAATTGTGTTGCATCAAATATCACTATAGAGGGTAACTTCTTGTAGTGTAAATAATCGATGGCTAATTTTGAAGACATGTATTCCGCCTCGATAAGAATGGAGGGTTCCCAATTTACATGCTCACATACTTTCAGCCCTAATAAGGAACCGCATGAGGAACATAAACACTTCAAACTTTTCTTTCAATGTATACAGCCTGGAGAAGTCATCAATAAAAGTAATGAACTAAAGGTAGTTCTTAGATAAAGATATCTACATAGGGACGTAGTGATCACTATGAAAAAACCACAATTTATAAGCTCCTCAAGGTGAATCATCTTTTGAGCAGAAGGAATGCTACATTTTTTTCATACATTACTGATGAGAAGATGGGTCATATCTGTAAACAGTAGTAAGTGCCAATTCTTCACTATGAAGAAGATTAGTAGACTCTATTTTAGGTGTGGATCCCTTTGAAACAATCCCAACTCTTTTTTCTTTGCCTCCCTTGCATAAAATCTCCTTTTTTTCATTACGCAACATTAGAAAATTTCTACTTACTATTAGATGAAGTTTAGTTACATTTTCTCTTTTAATTAGATAAGGAGGCTTGATTTGCAGCACATATAGTTGACATGTTGTACCTTGAATGGTCTTCCTCCAACAAAACAGAGACTAAATCATCAAATGTTTATGCATTCTGACTGCCTTTAATCATCAATGATAGAGTAGAAGCAAAACTCTGATATGAATCTAGACGACCATTAAGAACATTCTGCAAAAGTGAGGTATGTGGAAAGATTTCATGGAACAAGTCAACTTCTCCTTCGAATATTTGAGATTCTTTCAAAAGGTTTTCCATTGAGTTTCCTTCATTAATATGCTCACTCTCCAACAATTTTTGGAGGTAAGAACTCAAAGTCTGATTTATTGCTTGATATAAATCTATAAGTGTATCCAAGCATCCTTTTCTATCTATTAGGAGTAAAAGTGTGGATAATGAAACATTTGAGAGACAAACATATCAATGCGTGCACCTAAGAATCTCTACTATCTCAACAAAGTTGGTCTGGCAAAGGTGCAATAAGAATTGTAGCATGACTAGGGAATTCGAGATCATCATCTTCAATGCTATTTGTATCACCTTCAGTAACTATATTTGCAGGCGTAGTAGGAAACTTTTCAACACCCTACCCAATATTGAGCGGCATGTTTACTACCAAAGCATGAAAAGTCAAATATGAAGACAATAATAAATTAGAACCATCCAACTTATCCTCAATAGCCAACATAAAGAATACATTATTGCCTATGCAGAAAATTTATTATACCTCAAAAACGCGAACCGAACTCTGTATCAAGCTTTGCTCGACCTCTAACAACTTCTAGGGGATTCTATTGGTGAACAAAAACCTATATATATGTTTGGCACAAAAGGAATGAAATTTTATGTGCACTCATTGCGATAGTGCAGAGGCCAAAATGAACTGGAATCAACATTTTGAGCTCATAGAGTGAAGCAATCTTGAGCTCTGGCATGGAGTATGCTCACCAATGTTGTTGTGATTTTCGGACTCTGACGGGAGTGGTTTTGACAATGCCCTAGATGAACTATACAAAAGCACTACTTGTTTAAGTTTGATGACTACAAAAGCACAAGATTATCAAAACAGAGAAGAATATGCTTGCACCACAACACAATAAATAATCTATGACCAAGTGAATGTTCTAAGATAAGCGACTTGTTAGGGCTATAAGTGTATATACAAGCTAGGGGAAAAATCCTCCTAAAGAGGGAAAAGAGTGCACTCACGGTCCTTAGTGGGGTAATGCATATCACAAAAAATATATATTTAAAATTATGCGCTTGATAATATTTATCATTACAATTCTCTTCACATGATTGAAAGAAGATGTTGTAGTCTTTATCTATATCATGAAGAAAGTTTATATAATGAGTAACTTGGGTGTAATTAGAAAATTGGATGTCTAACATAGCTTTGAGCTTGTCATAGTATCTCCTCACATGTGGCATCTACTACGGGTCTCATAAGTCTAGGTCTATTGAGCACATCATGCATCCATCTCGACCTAAAAGTGAAGATGAAAAATTATAGGTGAGTCTTATCCTTAAGCAAGTACAATTTAATCCCCTTGATGAAACAAAAGTGATCGGAAGGTAGGAACGGTAGAGATAGGATTTCTTGACATGGAATAAAATTCAAGCAAGAATAATGAGGTTGGAAGACCTATTATGTTTGTAGATTTGCAAATAAAGAAAAAGAAAGGAGAGAATTTTGCACATATTGGAATTTACCTTTATAAAATCTAGCACCATGAAAACAGCATGTTTCACTCATAAGATGGTAGTGGGTCCTCCTTTTCAAGATCATATCCATGGCATCATTATAGGAGATCATGCATGCCATTTCCAATGTCTAGTGTCACTTCAGAATTGCCTTTGTCAAAGATAATCTAATGCTGCTTGAAGTGCTTCTTAAGTTCCATGTGGGCGATGCAAGTGTTTTAGTGGACAATGGTGTATTGATTATGTGGCATGTACCAAATATTCACACATTTTCCAAATTATTCATGTTGTTGTAGTTGCACTATCTTCAAGATTCATATTTTACACTACAACATATCGAGGGTATACCGACGTTCAGCATACCGATAGTCTGCGTCGGTGACGATAAGACCCTCGGAAGATTTGGGAAAGCCGCTTAGCCTCGGAACAACAACGTCGGTACGAGCGTCAGTATGAGCGTCGGTGTAAGCGTCGGTAACTTACAGGAAAGTACCGATGCTCATACCAACACTCGGTTTTTAACCGAGCCCGCGAGCAAACATTTGACATTTCAGGCGTTTTGAACTTAGGTCTTCGACTGTGGACTTCACATGCGCAAACAACGCACCTCTGTTTGTCAGTGTTTCTCTCTTTCTCTCTCTCTCTCTCCTTCCCTCTCTCTCTCCTTCCCTCTCTCTCTCTCCCTCTCTCTCTCCCCCTCCCTCTCTCTCTCTCTAGATCTAAACACACTTCTATCTTTCCAGATTTGAAGTTTTGGTAAGTATATCGCACATATTGTAGCACTCTTTTTTCTTTCTTTATGTTATTTCTTTTCTAATATCTTCTCTCTTTAATTTTGCAAGAGATTTTGGATCAATTCTTTGGAAATTCGACGAAAGACAACTTCAAGTGGACTTTGACGACCACAATTCAAACAATTACATCGATATAAGTAATTGTTTTGTTTTCAATTGGCATAGAGAGAGAGAGAGATACAGATATTTAAACACTCACATATGTATAAACACACATGCATATCCATACACACCTACACACATACATATGCCTACACACATGCATATGCATACACACATACACAATGCATACACATGCATATGCATATAATCATGCATATGCATACAAACACACACATGCATATGCATACACGAATGCATATGCATACACACAATGCATATGCATACACACAATGCATATGCATACACACAATGAATATGGATACGCACAAATACACATGCACACATATATACATGCTCACATGCATATGGATACACAAATGCATATGCATACACACATGCATATGCATACACACAATGCATATGCATACACAAATGCATATGCATACACACAATGCAAATGCATATGCATAGACACATACAAAAATGCATATGCATACACAAATGCATATGCATACACACAATGCATGATGCATACACAAATGCATATGCATACACATGCATATGCATATAAACATGCATATGCATACAAACACACACATGCATATGCATACAAACATGCATATGCATACACACATGCATATGCATACACAAATGCATATGCATACACACAATGCATATGCATACACACATACATATGCATACACACAATGCATATGCGTACACAAATGCATATGCATACACAAATGCATATGCATATAAACATGCATATGCATACAAACACAGACATACACATGCATATGCATATGCATACACACATACACACATGCACACATGCATATGCATACACACATGCATATGCATACACACATGCATATGCATACAAACATGCATATGTGCATACACATATTGGATCAGATGGGATCTTCACATTGGATCAGATGGAATCTCCACGTACACCTTGGGGAGCACATGACCATGGCAACTCCAAAATATATCATATACGTAATGGAGCTCCAGTCATGGATGCAGCTGGGAAGTCAATGCGTCAGCGCATTCGACAACTTTGCTCCATAGAGTTTGGACATTCTGTAATGCTAAAATGGAGCGAACAGGATAGGGATTCTAAAAACAATATCACACAATCCATATATGAAGAGTACTGGCCAGCACCTAGGAATCCTATTGTGAGTTCAGAATGGATTAAGCATACGGCACATGAGGTGATGTCTCATCGATGGTCGGAAGCTTGCGATGCTTTTAGAGCACGCTTACCAAATCCTATGTGGTTAGATTATGAAGAGTGGGAATCGATTCAGGAGGAGCAGCAATATACTCCTGATCGTTATCGTCAACAGAGAGATGCGGCGGCCACACATTTCGATATGGTGGGAATGTCGCATTTAGGTAGCGGCGGATACGACAAGCGCTACCAATTTGTAAGTATCATGTTAATTATTGAATTTGTTTGTGTTCAACACATCATTTATGTTCATCTAACATTTTGCATATTTATTATAGGACTTGGTAGTGGGTCGTCCTCCGACGCGAACTGAAGAATCTTTCGGATATCGTCATGGATTGGCTGCACGTTACAAGACTTAGAGGGACACTGTGCAATCATTTCATGGGAGAATATTCTATGATTACGTGAACTTATAGCTTGGTTTCGTATTTTTAGTTGTGGTTTATAAATGTCATGTCAATTTGTCTAATTTTACACATGCCTTGTTGCAAGATTGCAGGTGTAAATGTTTTGATCCCCTTACGTATATGATTTGCCACAATTTTGTATTAATCTCTTATGTGCCAATGATGTACTATAATTTTGTATTTGATTCCTATATGGAAGTGCTTTTTCACATTGCCACAATTTTGTATTACACTCTTGTGGTGATGATGTACCATAATTTTGTATTCGGTTCCTATATGGAAGTGCTTTATCACACTCTTGTACATCTTTCATTTATGGAATATACAACTTTTTGTACATGATTAATGGTTCATTTTTGCTCATATAAAATCATGTTTTGGTTGCCATTAGAGTACATAACACATGTACTCGGTATAGAGTTGTGCAGAGTGTATTGTCTTTTGCTAAACAACATCATGCTGTAGCAATAGACAACACAATCTGCCCAATAAAATTTGTGCAAATGTGGTCGTCGGTATGGGCATCGGTATGCCCAGTAGAGTCATCGGTATGGGCATCGGTACACCCAGTAGAGTCGTCGGTATGGGCATCAGTATGAGGGTCTGTAATACCAATGATTATACCGACGCTCATACCGACGTCCATACCGACGCACATACCGGCACCCATACCGGCGTTATGTTTCGGACGCACATACCGACTATAACACCGATGTCACGAAAAAATTGTGCCCATTCATTTTCCTCGGTAGCAGCCTTGGTATACCCTCGATATGTTGTAGTGTTACTCTCATATGCTTATCAAACTTTTCTAGCTCATCTTGTACCTTCCTTAAATAACCTTCAAGTTTTAGCACCTATCTTGAATATGCAACGTGCTTTGGAAGCTCCCTTAAATATGCTAGATGCTTTAGTTCTTGATGCCCTTCTTTTGGCTCTATTATTAGTGTGCTTTCTTGGCTCCATCTATGATGATGTATAAATTTCATTTTATGATATGGTGCAAGGGTAGAGACACAAACATAATAATCAAACGATTTCTCCTAACTAACTACCATGAAAACACCAATAGAGTAAGGGAGAGAGAGAGAGGAGCATAGAGAGAGAGAGATAGAAATAGAGAGCGAGCGAGAGAGGGAGAAAAAGAGACAGAGACAAAGGGAGAGAGAGAGAGAGAGAGAGAGAGAGAGAGAGCGAGAGAGAGAGAGAGAGATAGAGAAAGAAAAAACCAAAAAAAAAAAACGAAAATCAAGAACTCAGAACATTAGATGTATAAACAGAAAACTAATCAAGTATTTTGTAGACAACAAATATTAAAAGAGAAAATCCTACTACATGCGAGAACACGACAACTACGGAGAAGGTTTTGTGTTGCCTTTATTGAGATTCGGAATGATAAAAAAACACATTGAGTTTTGTATAATAAGAAGAACACTCAGCAATCCAATCATAACGCAAGTATGTGTGTGTGTTAGAGAGAGATAGAGATAGAGATAGAAGCTATGAGTTACTATGAGGAGTAGTAGAAATAGGAGCATTTAGTCATTTTCTTTATTTATGGTGACACCAGATAATTTGGTTCGCTTATAAACTTCCTTGCAAAGTGTATGTTAGACGTTATGCTACACTTGCTTCGCCACACGGCCACAACTATGCATTACTCATCGTGATGCATTACGCATTTGCTCACCACATGAACTCATTTAATGTACCTACTTCATTCCTTGAGTTTGCCGGAAAATGTTTGATGTAGCCAAACATTCACATGATAAAAGGGATATACCTAAAGGAACTTACAAGCTTCCATTGATCTCTCTGTTAAACTCCAATGCTCGAGTACGGTACAAGTCATGCAAACCTTGGACAATCAGCCCTTGCATATTATAGATCAATGTCTTTTTTCTAGAGATCTATGTGATAATTTCTAAAATGAAATACGCACTATGAGTTGCAATTCGAAAGCTTAAAAGGTTGCACATAGAAAACACATATTCATTTAAATGGGAAAAAAGAGAGGCTTACTCTGTAGAGAATACACAGCTTGAGAAGACAATAAGTACAAATTTCATGCACAATCATTGTGATAATGTGGAGGCCAAAATGATCTCAAATCAAGATTTTGACCCCACAAACGAAAGAAGTTTTGAACTCTTAAGTTCCTCATGTATGCTCACCAATTTTAGCTCAGTTCTAGTATTGTGACCAGAAGGCTGTTGAAAACACCGTAGATGAAACCACGGCTTGCTCCGGTACTAACTGTAAGAATTGGAGGTATGTAGAAGCACATGAAGGTTCTAAGATAAGTGACCTATTATAGTTATATTTTATATACAAGTTGGGGAAAAAACTCCTAAATATGGAAAAAAATTTTGTGTCAATCAGTAGTGTGGTCACACACATCACTCCCAGTATATATAATTAATTATGTGCTTCATAATCTCCGTCATTAAGTATCTCTTCAAATCCTTCAAAGCAGATGTCAAAGTCTTCATCTTTGTCCTTGCCTTCATCTTTTTCGTGAAGAAATTGTATATCATGAATAACGGAGATGTCATTAGAAAATTGGATGTCTCATATAGCTTTGAACTTGCAATATTCATTTCATCAAATTTGAAATCTAATTAGGCTTCATAAGCTCTAGGTTTGTTGAGTTCATCATGCATCTATCTCAAGTTAAAAATGGAAAAGAAAAATTATAGGCGAGCCTTTTCCTTACGCAAGTGGTGTTTAAACTACTTGATGATATCAAAGTGATGATAAGATAGACATCATAGAGATCGGATCTATTGACAATCGGATAACCTAAAAAGAAAGACTAATGAGGTTTCCAAATCTATTATTGTTTTACATTAGAAAATAAAGCGAAAACAAGGAGAGCATTGCCCACATATTCGAGTTTCCCTCAGCAAAATCTAGCCCCTCTTGGCGAAGATCATATGTGTGGTATCATTGTAGGAGATCGTGCATCATTATAGGAGATCGTGCATGCCACTACCATGTATGGTGTCGTCTAGGAATTAGTTTTTGCAAGAAAACCTCATGCTACAAGAGTACCAAATCTTCAGACATTGAATGAAGTAGTCATGTACCTTCATCTCTATTTTGTTCCACTATCTCTCCTTCGAGCTCCATCTACAACTATCTTTGAAATTACTCCCTTTCAAACTACGTGTTTTGCTCCCTTTGTATCATCTTTCTTTTAAATAATCACGTTTCAAAGTCATGCTTATAGTATGGCATAGTACAAGTAGTAGTACTTTCTAAGTTCTAGTTCTTGTGTAGCTCCTTTGTCCTATTATTTTCTATAAATAAAAACTCGCTAGTGTAACTCCTAGCATACTCGAACTTTCATTTCTCTACATGGCTTAATTCTTCAAGCACATTTTGGGAAGCCTTGTTTTGTATGAATTTAATCTTTGAGCACATTTGGATGCACATTTTCTCAAACCTTGTTCTTTATGTGCACTCTTTTTAAGCATATTTTGGAAATCCTTGTTCTTCATATGCATTCCCTTTAAGCGCATAGCACGTAGCGGGAATAGTGAATTTAGTTTTTATCGATTAGTGAGGAAGTACTCTTATTAGTTCCTTTTTTCTCGTTTCTTGGAGAGAATGGTGCTCACCACTCGAAAACTGCATTCAAAGCATGTGTGTTGGATCATGGCGTATTATTCAAGGGTGCAAAACCTCTAATTTCTTTTATCTTCCTTGAGTTTTGAAGAGATTTCAAAATAGATGTCTTATCTTCGTCTTCTTACCAAGAAAGCTACTTCTAATGTTGTAAAAGAAGTATTGGAAAAGAAATGTTGTAAAGACAAATGATAAGTTACAAAAGTTTCCGGAGTATAACAAAATATGTTACACGCATGGTGCAGATTTTAAAGGTGATTTAGGGAACTTGGGTGAGGTTTTGTTACATTCAAGGGACAAAAAAGACGCTTGTTCACAATCACTTCAACGTAGGCGTTGCCTCTTTTCATTAGTGATACATTAGCCCTATTATTATGCACTCGATAATATGTATCTGTAATATTCTCATCGCCTTCCTGAATGTAGAAAGGACCTGTCCCGTCGTTAGAAAATCTGATGTCTTCTTCAGATTTGAACTTGCAATAGTCACCCACTACGAGTAGATCATCAATTAGGGTTTCATAAGCCTTGCATTTGACGCGGTCATCATACATCCATCTCGAGCTGAACATGGAGAAGAAAATGTATAGGTGAGTCCTGTGCTTGAACAAGTGAAGGTTAATCCACTTGATGATGTGGAAGGTGATGGCAAGGTAGACGTGGTAGATCCAAGCTTTATCGACATCCAAGAAGATGACACAAAGACTCAGAAGGTTGGCGAGTTTATCCCTAACACTATTGTGAAAATTGCAAAACTGAATAAAAATGTCTCTTACAAGGTTAAGCTAAACTCCTCACTATTTTTGAGTTATAGCACTTAAAAAAAGTGTCGGATTTTTAGGTACTTAAAAAAAGACAACTTCTTTATTTCTATTCAAATCTATGGTTTTAAATTTCATGTGTTGTTATGCACAGTTATAGATGCCTTTGGATATGTTTTTTCATTGCTTTTCTTCTATTTTTCAATAGGTACCACTAAGAAAAGCAATGTACTACAAATGCATGCTTTTCCAAAAGTTTTGTGGGGAATCGACTATTTCTAAATTTAGTGGATTGCACTCTTCTTTGGGCAGTGATCTTCTCTATTATAAGAAGACTTGCACATCAAAGAGAGAGAGAGAGAGTCCAAAAAAAAAGAATCATCTTATGCTTGAGAGTAAAGCTCTCGAAATGACCTTTCCAATGGAGTCCTCTAGACTGAGGAGCCAAGATAGCTAGCATGGGTGAGAACCAAGTTGAAGACACTGAGGTTGACAAGAAGGCCTCACGACACCAAGGTTATGAACAAGGAAAGTCTGTAGGCAAGTGGGCAAGAAGCAGAAAGGCAACATTCAAGATTCCAAGGTTGAGAACAAGGGTTCAACAGAAAAAGGTTGAGAACAAGAAGGTTCAAGAGATAGTGCAAGGAGGAGGACATCAATTCAAGGGGATATCAAAGATTGTTCGTTAAGGACAATGATCACTAAAAGGGGAAGAGAGTGTTAGACTCAAAAACTGATGGGAAAGAGATGGTTGAACCACACCCTAAGTGGAAGGATTACTAAGTAATCCTCAACCATGGCTTTTGGGGCAAGTGGTTAGTCTAGCATACTCATAGCTGATAGGTCATGAGTTTGAATCCCCCAATATTGTTAGACTTAACAAATGAGAGGCACGAGATGATTGAGCCACACCCTAAGAGGCAAGATTAGGAACTAATCCTCAACAATATATTTGTGGGCAAGTGGATAATACATGATACTCCTAGCGATTACATCACTAGTCTATCATAATATGTAGCTCAAGAAGCCAATAATTACAGAATATTTACATGATCATCCTCGGGGCATAAGATCTACGAATACAAAAATATTCTAATTTTCTATTCTCAATCAAAAAAGTACGAATGCACTAAGAGTTCACGTTTTCTACAATAGCTTCTTCAAGTGAAGAATACCTCATCATTGGTTGTTAATAGACTTCCACACTGCCAAGATAGTTGATTCCTTCTCTCAAGAGTGGAGTACGAATGATAAGGCTATGTGCTCTACTCACACGCAAAAGTAGATTAAACTGCATCAAGTGCTCAAGGTTTGTGCGTTTCCTTCTCCTGCATATCTCTATGCTGAATGGGAACTAGGATGCATATGCGAAGGTGTTTTTCAAGAACATTGATATTTTCACTTAGAAAATTGTATCTAGATATGGTTATTTCTATCTAACATTTGAGAGTCAAGATAACAACTATGATAATGCGAGTAGGTCTTGTGCACTTTGCTGCAAGGGGTTACGAACTTGGTGGCACATATGATGAATGACATGCACAATGAATTGAGAGATTTTATTCAAGACTTGATTATGGATTTTATTAATGATGTTCTAATCAAAGGATAGGAGAAGGAGAACGATGTGACTCTTGATGAGAATCACTATAGAAAGTTTATTAAGGATAATATGAAATGATTGCGAGTCCATTCTTAGTATCCTAGAGGAAGTTCATCTAATATTTTCTACCAAAAGAAGTTCTGTCCATAGAGAGTCTGCGTGGGCCAAAAGGGAGAAATTATGCACAAATAAAGCTAATGTTGTCCAATATATGAAAGGGGCCTACTCCTCGCTCTGTAAGACTATGAGATATCTTAGAGCATGTGTTTTCTACGTAGTTTCGCTTCCATTTTCTCATATAGTTGTTGTACTCTATGAAGTGCTAGAAAAAGACAAAAGATATCAATGGAAAGACGGTACACACTCAGTTGTTGAAGAAACTCTAAAACGATTTATTAGAGGCTCTAATACTTAGGAAGGCTGATTGTACTCAGAAGACCAAAGATATCCATGGAAAGAAGATACACACTCAGTTGTTGAAGAAACTCTAAAACGATTTATTAAAAGCTCTAATACTTGGAAAGGCTGAGTGTACTGAAAATAAGCCGGCTTTCAGTACTACCGATACAGGCTGATAGGTATAGGATGGTTGATGGGCCAAGACTATGAGAAAGGCCAGAGATATGCCATCCTCTTTGGAGCTAAAGTGTTAGAGATTGGTCAAAGAGGCTATAATTTCAAATTAAACGAGAATTCTAGGATATACGGACAATCTTAAAGGGTGATAAAGAGTATCTAATCGGATCGAATGTCATTGAGAAAATGTTCCTATCAATTAGTCAGAAAGTACATCCAATATAGGAAGCGACATTGGATTTCTTTTTATCATTCCCCCGTGATTGTTTGATATCTTCTGCAGACATCGAAGACTTACAGCGAAAATCCTCCTGCAAATATGGAGAAGCCTTTGCGTGTCCTTCATCGAGATATGATGCAACAACATTAGAGCATTCTAAGTACTTGGTCTAATGGTCCATTCTAAGTACTTGTTCTATTGTTCTAATGGGCCATGAATGCAATGCGAATGATGATGGAACCCAAAATACATGCATATTCTAGAAAACCCTGTTTCCTATAAGGCTTGAGTCTTTGTGCATATTTATATGCAAATTTGGGAAAGCTGCCTTGTTGTTTATACCCACTCTCTTTACGGACATCGTAGCAAGCCTTGTTCTTTTCTTTGTGAAAATATTGTCTCTCTTATTGTGCACCAAATGAAGAATAGTTTATTCTAGAATACAACGAAGTCGGAGGTCAGTAGAAAAGTTGTAAAAAGGTTTCCGGATTTGTAAGAGATAGGAAGGATACCAAAATTCGTTACCGATATTAGAAGGAAGAGGAGGTGTGACATTTACACCATGTAAATATCTTACACGATGCAGCTTTTAAACACGATATAAATATCTTACACATTGCGATCTTTCGTTAGTGCGACATTAGCCCTATCATTATCCACTCGATAATACCCATCTTCAATATTGTCATCGCGTCGTTAGGAAATCGCCTCGAGTTTCCTCGCCGTTAGGAAATCTCGTGTTTTTTTTTCAGATCTGAACTGCTTCATGCATCCTTCAAGAGGACACCATGCGGCAAAATCATGCTTATGCATCCACCTCTGAAGCTCATCTTCACATTTCCAATGCAAAGACCCTAGAAGCATTGCACAACGCTTCTTGGCCAGTGCTAGAGAATTTAATCCAAGAAATCACCCATTCTACCATGTTACATGTGAATACTGCTATTGACAAGGACATTCTATCCAAGAATGCTGCACTAGGCATCAAGACAAGCAGAGGACTGATGCATGACCTAATGCTAACCATTTACAGATAAGTGATCAAGAGATAGTGCAAGGAGGAGGACATCAATTCAAGAGATAGTGCAAGGAGGAGAACATCAATTCAAGGGGAGATCAAGGATTGTTCGTTAAGGACAGTGATCACTAAAAGGCGAAGAGACTCAAAAAATGATGGGAAGGAGATGGTTGAACCACACCCTAAGTGGACGGATTACTAAGTAATCCTCAACCATGGCTTTTGGGGCAAGTGGTTAGTCCATCATACTCATAGCCGATAGGTCATGAGTTTGAATCCCACAATAGTGTTAGACTTAACAAATGAGAGGCACGAGATGATTGAGCCACACCCTAAGAGGTAGGATTAGGAACTAGTCCTCAACCATATATTTGTGGGCAAGTGGTTAATACCTAATATTCCTAGCGATTACATCACTACTCTATCATAACATGTAGCTCAAGAAGCCAATAATTACAAAATATTTACATGATAATCCTAGGGACATAAGATCTACAAATACGAAAATATTCTAATTTTTTATTCTCAATAAAAAAAAGTACGGATGCATTAAGAGTTCAAGTTTTCTACAATAGCTTCTTCAAGTGAAGAACACATCATCATTGGTTGTTAATAGACTTCCACACTGCCAAGATAGTTGATTCCTTCTCTCAAGAGTGGAGTACCAATGATGAGGCTATGTGCTCTACTCACACACAAAATTAGATTAAACTGCATCAAGTGCTCAAGGTTTGTGTGTTTCCTTCTCCTGCATATCTCTATGCTGAATGGGAACTAGGATGCGTATGCAAGGGTGTTTTTTAAGAAGATTAGTATTTTCACTTAGAGGATTATATCTAGATATGGTTATTTATATCTAACATTTGATAGTCAAGATAACAACTATGATAATGCGAGTAGGTCTTGTGCACTTTATTGCAAAGGGCTACGAACTTGGTGGCACATATGATGAATGACATGCACAATGAATTGAGAGATTTTATTCAAGACTTGACCATGGATTTTATTAATGATGTTCTAATGAAAGGATATTAGGAGAAAGAGAAAGATGTGACTCTTGATGAGAATCACTATAGAAATTTTATTAAGGATCATATGAAATGATTGCGAGTCCATTCTTAGTATCCTAGAGGAAGTTCACCTAATATTTTCTACCAAAAGAAGTTATGTCCATAGAGAGTCTGTGTGGACCAAAAGGGAGAAAATTATGCACAAAGAAAGGTAATGTTGTCCAATATATGAAAGGGGCCTACTCCTTGCTCTGTAAGGCTATGAGATATCTTAGAGATTGTGTTTTCTACGTAGTTTTGCTTCCATTTTCGCATATAGTTGTTGCACTCTATGAAGTGCTACAAAAAGACAAAAGATGTGAATGAAAAGACGGTACACACTCAGTTGTTGAAGAAACTCTAAAACGATTTATTAGAAGCTCTAATATTTAGGAAGGCTGATTGTACTGAAAAGACCAAAGATATCAATGGAAAGAAGATACACACTCAGTTGTTGAAGAAACTCTAAAACGATTTATTAAAAGCTCTAATACTTCGAAAGGCTGAGTGTACTGAAAATAAGCCCGCTTTCAGTACTATCGATACAGGCTCATAGGTATAGGATGGGTGATGAGCCAAGACTATGAGAAAGGCGAGAGATATGCCATCCTCTTTGGAGCTAAAGTGTTAGAGATTGGTCAAAGAGGCTATAATTTGCAAATTAAACGAGAACTCTAGGATATACGGACAATCTTAAAGGGTGATAAAGAGTATCTAATCGGATCGAATGCCATTGAGAAAATGTTAGTTCCTATCAATTAGTCAGAAAGTACATCGAAAATAGGAAGCGACATTGGATTTCTTTTTATCATTCCCCCGTGATTGTTTGATATCTTATCTTGGTCTTCTAACCAAGAAAGCAACACTCAAACAAAGGAAACGAAGCATCAAGGCAAAAGATACTACACAAGTGAGAGAGAGAGAGAGATAGAACCCAACAAAAAAGGAAACTAACAGATAAGTAATCAACTTCTTTTGCAGACATCGAAGACTAACAGCAAAAATCCTCCTGCACATATGGAGAAGTCTTTGCGTGGCCTTCATCGAGATATGATGCAACAACATTAGAGCATTCTAAGTACTTGGTCTAATGGTCCATTTTAAGTACTTGTTCTATTGGTCTAATGGGCCATGCATGCAATGCGAGTGATGATGGAACCCAAAATACATACATATTCTAGCAAACCTTGTTTCCTATAAGGCTTGAGACTTTGTGCATATTTATATGCACATTTCGGAAAGCTGCCTTGTTGTTTATACACACTCTCTTTACGACATTGTAGCAAGCCTTGTTCTTTTCTTTGTGAAAATATTGTCTCTCTTATTGTGCACCAAATGTAGAATAGTTTATTCTAGAATACAACGAAGCAGGAGGTCAGTAAAAAGGTTGTAAAGACAATTGATTAGTTAAAAAGGTTTCCGGAGTTGTAAGAGATAGGGAGGATACCAAAACTCGTTACGCATATTAGAAGAAAGAGGAGGCGTGACATTTACACGATGTAATATCTTACACGATGCAGCTTTTAAACACGATGTAAATATCTTACACATTGCCATCTTTCGTTAGTGCGACATTAGCCCTATCATTATCCACTAGATAATACCCATCTTCAATATTTTCATCGCGTCGTTAGGAAATCGCCTCGAGTTTCCCCGTCGTTAGGAAATCTCGGTGTTTTTTTTTTCAGATTTGAACTGCTTCATGCATCCTTCAAGAGGACACCATGCGGAAAAATCATGCTTATGCATCCACCATTGAAGCTCATCTTCACATTTCCAATGCAAAGACCCTAGAAGCTTTGCACAACGCTTCTTGGCCAGTGCTAGAGAATTTAATCCAAAGAATCACCCATTGTGCCATGTTACATGTGAATACTGCTATTGACAAGGACATTCTATCCAAGAATTTTGCACTAGGCATCAAGACAAGCAGAGGACTCACTGATGACCTATTTCTAACCATTTGCAGATAACTGATCCTATCACGACTCCGTCATTAGGTGATGAGCTTTAGCTCTTTGTCTCCAAGATGTTGTATGTCCATTCCCAAACTATGAAACAACAAGAATCAACATCGTGGATCCCCGCCACTAGTGCCACACATCAAATGACACCCTTCAAGGATTAGCTGGACAATTACCATCCTCTTCATTACCAAGTACGCATCTACATGGGTGATGATTACTCCTTACAGGCCGAAGGCAGTGGAAACATCATTGTCTGTTTGCCCAATGGCAATACTATCACGATTAACAATACTTATCACATACTAGGTCTTATGTGTAGTCTCATATGTGTATTCACTGTGATCATGTTAGGATCTTTCATGGAACTCTTTCACAACTACTGTGTCATGCATTCTCGACTCTCTACAGGTCAATTCGAGTTCCTCAAACTCACACAACTCAACCGGCTCTACCCGATTCCCTTCACTAAACCTGCACCACATGCCCTTATAGCATCACACTTTGCAATCTCCATCTAATTGTCCAAGGCATCTAGGACATTACTCTGGCATTATCACGTTGGACATATCATTGCAAAGAGCATGACCCACTCGAAGCTTTGTACTCGCATACGTTCTCACATCACAACACTCGATTTGTGTGAAGGTTGTCTGATGGGATAATCTAAATATTTCCCATTTGCATTGTGGTCCACATCCACTACTCATCTTAACCAAGTGATTTTGAGTTACGTATGTGGACCTCTGGAAATCACCTCAATCCCAAGAAATGGATACTTCTTCACTTTCATGGATGACTTCGGTCGCCGTTGTTCAATTGTCTATCTCAATAGAAAAAAATGAGATGTACTATCCCACTTCAAAGCTTATTGTAAGCAAGTCCTACGTCAACAAGATCTTCATGAACAAGTTCTCAGGTTGGATAATGGTGGTGTATATTTGACTCATGCCTTCAAATAGTTTTGCAACTAGGTTCTTTCACATTTGGCATGACCTAAGGTACATAGGTTTAGGCACTTAGGTTGCTTAGCCATAGCTTGGAGAGACCTATGCCCCTGTTCTATCCCTATCCCTTCTTTTACTTAATGCTTTCAACTTCATGCAAACTTTGCAAGCCTCCCTAGCCACAAACAAACTGAATAAATACAAAAGCCTACAATAATTTTTTCACAAATAACCAACGACAATAATTTCTAAAACGCAAAATGGAAAATATTGTTTCCACAAATAGAAAAATGTGATTCCCAAATAGAAAATTGTTCCATTACCAAGTTTGTGAATGGCTCAATCTAAATTATTAATGATGATAAAAAAAACATAATTTATTTAAGGTTAATGAAGTGCCATGGACACGAATCAAAGAATGTCATGAAGTAAAATCCATTGTTGAGGACACCAGCATCATAGAAACTAGCCGAATTTGAGTACAAAAAAATCATGTAATTCCAGTGGTAATGATCCCCCTTGGGATAAAACAATCCAAGAAGTTGGGAACCAATAAGGTAGCAAATGATGTTTTTAATTGTGTGACAATGCATGAATCTTGGGTGATGGATGAACTTGCACATCTAGATGAATAAAGAAAATATCATGGTAGGTTATGCATAAGTAAATCAAGCATCCAATGGACAAAACAAAAACAAATGCATCTCTATCATGTCGAACTCAATTGTAAAATTGTTTCCATGGGAATGGCTATAGGTTTGAAATCGCAAAAGCCAAAATTTTGTAATTATATGTCTGTTTATTTATATTAACAGAATGTTATTCCCCCACCAACTACCATAAATTGAACACTCAAATAATGATGCAAAAAACTAATTAGACATCTCAAAAATGCATCAAAATTATCCTTAAAGTAATCAATAAGAATCTCCTTAGGGCCAATAAGGATCATATCATCAAGATGTACAACAATAATCACACTACATCATCTCCATGCTTAGCATGTAAGGTTCTATCAATTGGATTTTTCTCAAATCCATGTCCTAGCACGTAGACATGTATCTTTCCATACCAAGTATGTGGTGCTTATTTCAATCCATATGATTCATTTCTTGGCCTACGTAAATTTCTCAAGCCCTCTCTACACAAAACCACCATGTTGAAAAATATATAGTTCTTTATGTAATCATCATTCAAAAATGTAGCTTTAATGGTGAAGGAATATACATTTCAACCACGATGAGCTATAAGTGCACAAATTTTACAAATTCTTGTCATTCAACATGTCAATTATCATCAAAATCAATGCCCTTTTTTTGAATATGACTTGTGGAAAGAATCCTAGCCATGAAACTAAATCTACTAATCACCAATGATGGAAGATTCGAATAAAAAATGAGAGAACATGAATATCGAACATGTAGCATGAATAGACTACTTGCACTAGAAATAGCATGACATAAATCATGAATTCAAGGAATTATTTCCACCAATTGTCAATGTCATCTCTCAGTAATGAATTAACCAAAAACTTTGAATGAGAAATCAAGCCAAGTTTTATTTTTCTTCCCAAACGTTTGTGTAGTTTTCTTTACGTATGAAGTTAGATCTTTGAGATCTATCTTCTAAATTATCTTGAACTAATTAGAAGTTACAATGAAGGATGGGCATAGCACCCATGGGACCCCCAACAATTATTCAGAAGATCAACCACATGAAGACTCATTGCTTCTACTAAATCTAAGCCACAAAGAAGGTAAATAAGATGATCATTTTTTCTACAAAGATTTAGGATGTTCAAATCATGTTGTAGGAAACATTGCTCTTCTATCTGATTTGGAAAGTCCAAAGCATAGAAATGAAGTGCAATTAGGGGATGAAACAAAGCACAATGTGGAGAAGATTGGTAATGTCAAAGCTTCCAATGGTAGAACAAACATTCTAAGTAAGGTTCTCTATGTACCCACTATCACTAGAAACCTTATAAGTGTAGGCCAAATACTTGAAAAAGCCTTGCAAGTTAGGTTCACCCAACATGGAGCTTTTGTGGAAGATCCATGTCAAGGACTTGAGAAGATAGCCAGAGGTGAGAAGCATGGTAGGCTCTTTACTTTTGACGTAGGAGAAACCAGGAACATAGCTCTATTCAACTTTGGGTCTCAAACCCTAAGTGATCTTGAAGTGTGTCATAAGAGACATGCTCAGGTGAATGAAAGAACCTTGAAGGATATATGCAGGGATCAAAGAGTTCTAGGACTCCGAACATATCAACTAGGATGCAAGCATGATACATAGGTCCAGGATCCAAGAAGTGATACAGAAGATGACCAAGATGAAAGAGAAAAGGATTACAAGCTATGGAAGTTGAGAGGCAAAGAAAAGATGCAAGAGGTTGGAGAATGCTCCAAACAAGCACCTAGAAGATCAGTAAGAGAGAAGAAACAACTAGAAAGGTATGGATATGATTCCACATTTTGTTACGAAGCATTCAATCTACTTGGCAAAAGAGTCTATTTTAGAGGAACCCTCAATGTATGAAGAGGCAAATGGAAACCCTAATTGGGAAAAGGCCATGAAAGAAGAAATATATGCATTGAAGGACATGGACACATGGGATTTGGTTCCAAAGTTGCCGAATAAAAAGGTAATTGGTTACCGATGGGTGTATATAGTTATGTGTGTGAATTTGTATGTGTGCATATGTGTATGTGTGTGAATTTGTATTTGTATGTCTATATGTCTATATGTGTATATGTATGAGTGTGTATGTGTATGCATATGTGTATATGTGTGTGCATATGTATGTGCATGTGTATGTGTATGTGTATGTGCATGTGTATGTGTATGTGTATGTGTATGTGTATGTGTATGTGTATGTGTATGTGTATGTGTATGTGTATGTGTATGTGTATGTGTATGTGTATGTGTATGTGTATGTGTATGTGTATGTGTATGTGTATGTGTATGTATATGTTTGTGTATGTGTATATGCATGTGTATGCGTATGTGTATGTCTTTGTATGTGTATGTGTATGTGTGTACTCATATGTGTATGTGTGTGTGTGTATGTGTATGTGTGCATATACATGTGTATGTGGATGAGCATGTAGGTGCACGTGGATGCATGTGCATGTACATGCATATGCATACATGTGCATCTGCATGTATCGACATGTGAATGCATGTGCATACACACAGACACACACACACACATACATATATATATATATATATATATATATATATATATATATATATATATATATATATATATATATATATATATATATATATATATATATATATATATATATATATATATATATATATATATATATATAGTATGTATGTATGTATGTACATATGTATGTATGTATGTATGTATGTATGTCTCTATATGTGTATGTGCATGCATGTGCATGTAGATATGTTTGGGCATGTGCATTTGTGTATAAGTGTATGTGCATGTGCAAATCCATGTGGGTGTATGTTCATGTGTATGTGTATTTGTATAAGCATGTGTGTGTATATGTGTGTATGTGCAGGTGTATGTGTATAAGAATGTGTCTATGTGGTTGTGTATGTGTATGTGAATGCGTAAGCATGCATGTGCATGTGCATGCATGAGCATTGATGTGCATGTGCATCTATATGCATGTATATACATGTGCATATGTGTATATGTGTATGTGCATGGGCATGTGCATATGTATGTGCATGCACATGTGCATATGTGAAAAATGGAGAGAGAGAGAGAGAGAGATAGAGAAATCAAGAGAGAGATATCTTAATCTCTCACAACATAGAAATGAATGTTGATCTGCTCTTCCATCATATGCACATAGATTGAAAATAAATAAGTGATGTAGTTTTTTTCCTTATGCTACACAATTATAGAAGTGATGATAAATTATCCTTGTATAGGGATTTTGCTAAGGGATTCTTCAGTGTTTCAAATGAGACTCTTCCTTGGCGCCATACATACAATGCTAAAGTAGTGTCCCATATGTGACACTCTTTTACGGTAACGTATGTGACAATATGTTAGCATCGCATAAGCATTGCTGTAAACATCACTAGGCACATTTTTTTCGTTGACAATGTGTTCCTAAGGTGCTTTGCAATGGAACATGCAATGGAACATACGTGTGTGTGTGTACTTGTGTCTACTAACAATTTTCATTATAGTTTATATTTAACATGTGATTTATTATTATGTGTGGTATGTGAGTGTGTGTCTATGTATGTGTATATATGCATAGGTGTATATATATGTGTGTGTATGCTTATGTGTATGTGGATGTGTGTGTATGTGCTTTTGTATGTGTATGTGTATGCTTATGTGTATATGTATGTGTATGTGTATGTGTGTGTATGTGTATGTGTATGTGTGTGATTGTGTATGTGTATGTGTATATGTCTATTTATGTATGTCTATTTATGTATATGTATGTGTGTGTATGTGTATGTGTATGTGTATGTGTATGTGTATGTGTATGTGTATGTGTATGCGTATGTGTATCTGTATGTGTATGTGTATGTGTATGTGTATGTGTATGTGTATGTGTATGTGTATGTGTATGTGTATGTGTATGTGTATGTGTATGTGTATGTGTATGTGTATGTGTATGTGTATGTGTATATGTATGTACATGTGTATGTGTATGTGTATGTGTATGTGTATGTGATGTGTATGTGTATGTGTATGTGTGTCTATGTGTATGTGTAAGTGCATGTGTATGTGTATGTGTGTGTGTATGTGTATGTGTATGTCCTTGTACGTGTATGTGTATATGTATGTATGTGTATGTGTATGTGTGCATATGCATGTGCGTGTGTATGATCATGGAGGTGCACATGGATGCATGTGCATGTGCATGTACATGTATATGCATATGCATGCATGTGCATTCATCAACATCTGAATGCATGTGCCTTCATCAACATGTGAATGCATGTGCATGTGCACATACACACACATACATGTGAGACTCTTCCTAGGCACCATAGATACAATGCTAAAGTAGTGTCCCATATGTGACACTCTTTTACCGTCACATATGCAACACTATCTTAGCATCACATCAGGAGTGCTCTTTACATGTAGTTGTGAGCCTCCTAATAAACTTTGGTAGGTATATTTCTTAATTGACCATGTGTTCTTGAGACTCCTTGTGATGGAACATACAATTATGAACAAAATTGTGTTGCATCAAATATTACTATAGAGGGTAACTTCTTGTAGTTTAAATAATGGATGGTTAATTTTGAAGACATGTATTCTGCCTCAATAAGATTGGAGCGTTCCCAATTTACATGCTCACATACTTTAAGCCCTAGTTAGGAACCGCATGAGGAACATAAACACTTCAAACTTTTCTTTCAATGTATACACAAATGCACACTTGGAGAAGTCATCAATAAAAGTAGTGAACTAAAGGTAGTTCCTAAATAAACATATCTACATAGGGCCGTAGTGATCAATATGAACAAACCACAATTTATAAGCTCCTCAAGGTGAATCATCTTTTGAGGAGAAGGAATGCTACTTCTTTTTCATACATTACTGATGAGATGGGTCATATCTGCAAACAGTAGTAAGTGCCAATTCTTCACTATGAGGAAGATTAGTAGACTTTGTTTTAGGTGTGGATCGCTTTGAAACAATCCCAACTCTTTCTTCTTTGCCTCTTTTGCATAAAATTTCCTTTCTTTCATTGCACAACATTAAGAAAATTTCTACTTACTATTAGATGAAGTTCAATTACATTTTCTCGTTTAATTAGATAAGGAGGCTTGATTTGTAGCACACATAGTTGACATGTTGTACCTTGAGTGGTCTTCCTCCATCAAAACAAAGACTAAATCATCAAATGTTTATGCATTCTAATTGCCTTTAATCATCAATCAAAGAGTAGAAGCAAAACTCTAATATGAATCTAGACAACCATTAAGAACATTCTGCAAAAGTGAGGTATGTGGAAAGATTTCATGGAACAAGTCAACTTCTCCTTGGAATATTTGAGATTCTTTCAAAAGGTTTTCCATTGAGTTTCCTTCATTCATATGCTCACTCTCCAACAATTTTTGGAGGTAAGAGCTCAAAGTCTGATTTATTGCTTGACATAAATCTATAAGTGTATCCATAAGTGTATCCAAGCATCCTTTCCTATCTATTAGGATTGAAAGTGAGGGATAATGACACATTTGAGAGACAAACATATGAATGCGTGCACCTAAGAATCTCTACTGTCTCAACAGAGATGGTCTACCAAAGGTGCAATAGGAACTGTAGCATGACTAGGGAATTCGAGATCATCATCTTCAACGCTATTTGTGTCACCTTCAATAACTATATTCGTAGGCGTAGTAGGAAACTTTTCAACACCCTACCCAATATTGAGTGGCATGTTTACTACCAAAACATGAAAAGTCAAATATAACCACAATAATAAATTAGAACCATTGAACTTATCCTCAAAATCCAACATAAAGAATACATTATTGCCGATGTAGGACATTTATTATATCTTAAAAACGCGAACACAAACTCTATATCAAGCTTTGCTCGACCTCTTACAAACTTCTAGGGGATTCTATTGGTGAACAGAAACCTATATATATGTTTGGCACAAAAGAAATGAAATTTTTTGTGCACTCAATGCAATATGCGGAGGCCAAAATGAACTCGAATCAAAATTTTGAGCTCATAGAGTGAAGCAATCTTGAGCTCTAACATAAAGTATGCTCACCAATGTTTTTGTGATTTTGGGACTCTTGGTACAAGTCATGCAAGCATTGGACAATCAGCTCTTGCATATTATAGATCAATGTCTTTTTTCTAGAGATCTATGTGGTAATTTCTAAAATGAAATACGCACTATGAGTTGCAATTCGAAAGCTTAAAAGGTTGCACATAGAAAGCACATATTCATTTAAACGGGAAAAAAGAGATGCTTACTCTGTAGAGAATACAGAGCTTGAGAAGACAATAAGTACAAATTTCATGCACAATCATTGTGATAATGTGGAGGCCAAGATGATCTCAAATCAATATTTTGACCCCACAAACGAAAGAAGTTTTGAACTCTTAAGTGCCTCATGTATGCTCACGAATTTGAGCTCAGTTCTAGTATTGTGACCAGAAGGCTATTGAAAACACCGTAGATGAAGCTACGGCTTGCTCCGGTACTAATTGTAAGAATTGGAGGTATGTAGAAGCACATGAAGGTTCTAAGATAAGTGACCGATTATAGTTATGTTTTATATACAAGTTGGGGAAAAACTCCTAGATATGGAAAAACATTTCGTGTCAATCCGTAGTGTGTTCACACACATCACTCCCAATATATATAATTAATTATGTGCGTCATAATCTCCATCATTAAATATCTCTTCAAATCCTTCAAAGTAGATGTCAAAGTCTTCATTTTTGTCCTTGCCTTCATCTTTTTCGTGAAGAAATTGTATATCATGAATAACTGAGATGTCATTAGAAAATTGGATATCTCATATAGCTTTGAACTTGCAATATTCGTTTCATCAAATTTGAAATCTATTTAGGGCCTCATAAGCTCTAGGTTTGTTGAGTTCATCATGCATCTATCTCAAGTTAAAAATGGAGAAGAAAAATTATAGGCGAGCCTTTTCCTTACGCAAGTGGTGTTTAAACTACTTGATGATATCAAAGTGATGATAAGATAGACATCATAGAGATCGGATCTATTGACAATTGGATAACCTAAAAAGAAAGACTAATGAGGTTTCCAAATCTATTATTGTTTTACATTAGAAAATAAAGGGAAAACAAGGAGAGGATTGCCCACATATTCGAGTTTCCCTCAGCAAAATCTACCCCCTCCTGGCAAAGATCATATGTGTGGTATCATTGTAGGAGATCGTGCATCATTGTAGGAGATCATGCATGCCACTACCATGTATGGTGTCGTCTAGGAATTAGTTTTTGCAAGAAAAACCTCATCCTACTAGAAGTGCTTCTTATGGGCCATGTAGGTGATGAGGGTGTCTTAGTGGAGAATGTTGAATTGATTGTGTGGCATGTACCAAATCTTCAGACATTGAATGAAGTAGTCATGTACCTTCATCTCTATTTTGTTCCACTATCTCTCCTTCGAGCTCGATCTACAACTACCTTTGAAATTACTCTCTTTCAAACTACGTGTTTTGCTCCCTTTGTATCATCTTTCTTTTAAATAAGCACATTTGAAAGTCATGCTTATAGTATGGTATAGTACAAGTAGTAGTACTTTCTAAGTTCTAGTTCTTGTTCTTGTGTAGCTCCTTTGTCCTATTATTTTCTATAAATAAAAACTCGCAAGTGTAACTTCTCGCATACTCGAACTCTCATTTCTCTACATGGCTTAATTCTTTAAGCACATTTTAGGAAGCCTTGTTTTGTATGAATTTAATCTTTGAGCATATTTGGATGCACATTTTCTCAAACGTTGTTCTTTATGTGCACTCTTTTTAAGCATATTTTGGAAATCCTTGTTCTTCATATGCCTTCTCTTTAAGCGCATAGCACGTAGCGGGATTAGTGAATTTAGCTTTTATCGATTAGTGAGGAATAACTTTTATTAGTTCCTTTTTTCTCGTTTCTTGGAGAGAATGGTGCTCACCACTCGAAAACTGCATTCAAAGCATGTGTGTTAGATCATGGCGTATTATTCAAGGGTGCAAAACCTCTAATTTATTTTATCATCCTTGAGTTTTGAAGAGATTTCAAAATAGATGTCTTATCTTCGTCTTCTTACCAAGAAAGCTACTTCTAATGTTGGAAAAGAAATGCTGTAAAGACAAATGATAAGTTACAAAAGTTTCCGGAATATAACAAAATATGTTACACGCATGGTGCAGATTTTAAAGGTGATTTAGGGAACTTGGGTGAGGTTTTGTTACATTCAAGGGACAAAAGGACGCTTGTTCACAATCACTTTAACGTAGGCGTTGCCTCTTTTCATTAGTGCGACATTAGCCCTATCAATATGCACTCCATAATATGTATCTGTAATATTCTCATCGCCTTCCTGAATGTAGAAAGGACCTGTCCCGTCGTTAAAAAATCTGATGTCTTCTTCAGATCTGAACTTGCAATAGTCACTCACTACGAGTAGATCATCAATTAGGGTTTCATAAGCCTTGCATTTGACGCGGTCATCATACATCCATCTCGAGCTGAACATGGAGAAGAAAATGTATAGGTGAATCCTGCGCTTGAACACGTGAAGCTTAATCCACTTGATGCGGTGGAAGGTGATGGCAAGATAGACGTGGTAGATCCAAGCTTTATTGACATCCAAGAAGATGACACAAAGACTCGGAAGGTTGGCGAGCTTGTTGTGGTTGTGGATTTGCAAATAAAGGGGAAGCCAGGAGAGGAGTGCCCACATCGTCGAGTTAACCTCTGCTGAATCCACCAACGTGAGAAAGGTGTAGGGGCTCGGATTGGCGAGATGGCCTGTCCTTGTAAAGATCATATCCATTGCATCGTCGTCCGAGACTCTGCGTGCCACTGCCACGTTCCCTGTGACCTGCAACTTGTTTGTGGCGAACACAACGTCATGCTTTTTGAAATGCTCCCTCAGGCTAAGGTAGGCGCCGAGGGCTTCCAGACGGACAATGTAGAATTGATTCCTTGGCGTGTAGTCTATCTTCGCCCATATCCCAAAGTACCCATGTACCTTAATCTCTCCTGTCTCTTGCTGTGCCAGCTCCGCTTCAAAACCCCTCCATAGCTCCTCGGGAAACACCGTAGCTCCGTGCCTCCGTAGCTGCGCCGACACCCTTACCATTTTGACTAGTTCCCTCAAACTCGGGTTGGCCATAAGCTGCTCGAAGAAGACCTCCTCCTCCTCCTCCTCAGGCCTGCCTAACATGATGATCCGTCGTTTGCGCTTTAATATAGGATGCAGGGGAAGAGATGCCAGCAGAATGATCAGAGGATTTTTTCTCACTAACTGCCAAGCTGCGTAAGCCCATTGTATCCACATCAATAAGGGTGCGCCTAAGACCTTGGGCAAACTACTGTCCGAGGCACTCAGCCTTCCCATGACAGCCCAAGTGTGTGTGTGTGTGTGTGAGAGAGAGAGAGGAGTGTGTGTGTGTGTGAGAGAGAGAGAGAGAGGAGCACTCAGCTATCACTAGGCACTCAGCTATGGTACCGTGGGAGGAGCAGTCGAAATAGGAGGCTTTCAGTCATTTGCTTTATTCGTGGTGACACCAGATGCTTTGCTTCGCTTTTCAACTTAGCTGCATGTACATGTTACAAGTTATGCTATATGCTTACTTCTCCACACCGCCACATGAATTGATTTTTGATGTCATGAGCTGCGATTTGAAAGCTTAACACAGAAAAAGGTTAAACACAACAAGCACACAACGATAGAGAATATTTTGGACGCAACAAATGCTTAGAATATAGAGAATATTTTAGACTGAACAAATGATAGGCAAAAGATGCTTGAGCTACATCCTAAGAGGTAAAATTAGAAAGTAATCCACAACGATGGTTATTGCAGCAAGTGAATAGCCTATCATATATCTAGGGGTAGATCATGAGAATTCCATTCCCACAATTGGTATCACAGCCTAGGGAGTAGGCTTCGGCAACCTAGATGGAAGGCACATGCATTGCTTTCAAAGGTAAGCCCAACAAAGTTTGGAGTATATCTCCCAATCTCTAAATAAGATTTGGACGTACAAGGCACCATCTGAGAGCTCTCGAAATGACCTTTCCAATGGACTCCTCTAGATTGAGGAACCAAGATAACTAGCATGGGTGAGAACCCATTTGAAGACACTAAGGTTGAGAAGAAGGCCTCAAGACACCAAGGTTATGAACAAGGAAAGTCTGTAGGCAAGTGGCCAAGAAGCAGAAAGGCAACGTTCAAGATTCCAACGTTAAGAACAAGGGTTCAAGAGAAAAAGGTTGAGAACAAGAAGGTTCAAGAGATAGTGCAAGGAGGAGGACATCAATTCAAGGGGAGATCAAGGATTGTTCATTAAGGCCAATGATCTCTAAAAGGCGAAGAGAGTGTTAGACTCAAAAAATGATAGGATGGAGATGGTTGAACCACACCCTAAGTGGAAGGATTACTAAGTAACCATCAACCATGGCTTTTGGGGCAAGTGGTTAGTCCATCATACTCATAGCCGATAGTTCATGAGTTTGAATGCCACAATAGTGTTAGACTTAACAAATGAGAGGCACGAGATGATTGAGCCACACCCTAAGAGGCATGATTAGGAGCTAGTCCTCAACCATATATTTGTGGGAAAGTGGTTAATACATGATACTCGTAGCGATTACATCACTAGTCTATCATAATATATAGCTCAAGAAGCCAATAATTACAAAATATTTACATGATCATCCTAGGGGAATAAGATCTATGAATACAAAAATATTGTAATTTTTTATTCTCAATCAAAAAAAGTACGGATGCACTAAGAGTTCAAGCTTTCTACAATAGCTTCTTCAAGTGAAGAATACCTCATCATTGGTTGTTAATAGACTCCCACACTGCCAAGATAGTTGATTCCTTCTCTCAAGACTAGAGTACCAATGATGAAGCTATGTGCTCTACTCACACACAAAAGTAGATTAAACTGCATCAAGTGCTCAAGGTTTGTGCGTTTCCTTCTCCTGCATATCTCTATGCTGAATGGGATCTAGGATGCGTATGCGAGGGTGTTTCTCAAAAAGATTAGTATTTTCGCTTAGAAACTTGTATCTAGATACGGTTAGTTCTATCTAACATTTGAGAGTCAAGATAAAAACTATGATAATGCGAGTAGGTCTTGTGCACTTTACTGCAAGGGGCGACGAACTTGGTGGCACACATGATGAATGACATGCATAATGAATTGAGAGATTTTATTAAAGACTTGACCATGGATTTTATTAATGATGTTCTAATCAAAGGATATTAGGAGAAAGAAAACGATGTGACTCTTGATGAGAATCACTATAGAAAGTTTATTAAGGATCATATGAAATGATTGCGAGTCCATGCTTAGTATCCTAGAGGAAGTTCATCTAATATTTTCTACCAAAAGAAGTTCTGTCCATAGAGAGTCTGTGTGGACCAAAAGGGAGAAAATTATGCACAAACAAAGGTAATGTTGTCCAATATATGAAAGGGGCTTACGCCTTGTTCTGTAAGGCTATGAGATATCTTAGAGCATGTGTTTTCTATGTAGTTTGGCTTTCATTTTCTCATATAGTTGTTGCACTCTCTGAAGTGCTAGAAAAAGACAAAAGATATCAATGGAAAGAGGGTACAGAGTTAGTTGTTGAAGAAACTCTAAAACGATTTATTAGAAGCTCTAATACTTAGGAAGGCTGATTGTACTAAAAAGAGCAAAGATATCAATGGAAAGAAGATACACACTCAGTTGTTGAAGAAACTCTAAAACTATTTATTAAAAGCTCTAATACTTGGAAAGGCTGATTGTACTGATTGGAAAGGCTGATTGTACTTAAAAAAAAGACAACTTCTTTATTTCTATTCAAATCTATGGTTTTAAATTTCATGTGTTGTTATGCACAGTTATAGATGCCTTTGGATATGTTTTTTCTTTGCTTTTCTTCTATTTTTCAATAGGTACCACTAAGAAAAGCACTGTACTACAAATGCATGCTTTTCCAAAAGTTTTGTGGGGAATCGACTATTTCTAAATTTAGTGGATTGCACTCTTCTTTGGGCAGTGATCTTCTCTATTATAAGAAGACTTGCACATCAAAGAGAGAGAGAGAGAGTCCAAAAATAAAAAAATCACCTTATGCTTGAGAGTGAGAGTGAGACTGAGAGTGAGAGGGAGAGTGAGAGTGAGAGTGAGAGTGTGACTTAGACTGCGAGTGTGAATGATATTGAGAGAGCTGGGGGATGGTCGGGAGGTAGAGGCTTCATCAAGAAGCTATTCTCCAAAGCTATTGTATCCATTGATTCACATCTATAATATCATAATTTCTCTTTCTTTGAATCATATGTTGTCTACTCTTCTTCACTAGATGTTTTCTTATCCTGTGAAACTTGTGCTTTTTTCTCTTTCACTATTCTTGGGTGATCAAAAGCTTATGATTGAAGATAGATTGCCATTGAGGAAATGCTAAAAGTGGTATCAGAGCAAAATCAACCCTTGGGAATGATTGAAGTTTTGATGCAAAAGGTTGGTGAAGCAAAAGGAGCTTATTTACAATCTTCTCAGAGAATTACACAAAGAACGAGGTAGAAATCCACCAAACAGCACAAAAATTTGTTTGTGGAGCTGAAAAAGGAAGTGGATGAAGGTGTGGGAACATGTAGTGTGCCGACAAGAAGACCAAAATGAAATTATGAAGATATGAAGCTAGGTAGGTTTGCCCTTAACCAAGTCTTCAAGAAGGCAAAATTGAATGATTTTGATGGTAAGAAGAAGAGTGGTGAAGATCTAGAGCCATCGATTGAAGAGCAGGTGAATTTCATTGATATTTTAAAATTTAGTGAGGAGTGCAAGGAAAAAGTTGGGATTGTGCGCCTGTGTGGAATCGCAAAGCTATGATTGAAGTCCTATGTGCAGAATCGGAGACATTCTATGGAAGGAATTTTGAGAGCAAGCAGAAAAATACTATTGTTCTCCACACTACCATATGCAGAAGAAGATGGATTTCTACATGAGTTTTGAAGAGATTTCAAAATAGAGAGCGACATTTTTTGATGCCTTATCTTCGTCTTCTTACCAAGAAAGCTACTTCTAATGTTGTAAAAGAAGTATTGGAAAAGAAATGTTGTAAAGACAAATGATAAGTTACAAAAGTTTCCGGAATGTAACAAAATATGTTACACGCATGGTGCAGATTTTAAAGGTGCTTTAGGGAACTTGGGTGAGGTTTTGTTACATTCAAGGGACAAAAAGACGCTTGTTCACCATCACTGCAACGTAGGCGTTGCGTTTTTTCATTACTGCGACATTAGCCCTATCATTATGCACTCGATAATATGTATCTGTAATATTCTCATAGCCACTAGGAGTCGACCATCAATTGGGGTTTCATAAGCCTTGCATTTGACGCGGTCATCATACATCCATCTCGAGCTGAACATGGAGAAGAAAATGTATAGGTGAGTCCTGTGCTTGAACAAGTGAAGCTTAATCCACTTGATGATGTGGAAGGTGATGGCAAGATAGAGGTGGTAGATCCAAGCTTTATTGACATCCAAGAAGATGACACAAAGACTCAGAAGGTTGGCGAGCTTGTTGTGGTTGTGGATTTGCAAATAAAGGGGAAGCAAGGAGAGGAGTGCCCAAATCGTGGAGTTAACCTCTGCTGAATCCACCAACGTGAGAAAGGTGTAGGGGCTCGGATTAGCGAGATGGCCTGTCCTTGTAAAGGTCATATCCATTGCATCGTCGTCCGAGACTCTGCGTGCCACTGCCACGTTCCCTGTGACCTGCAACTTGTTTGTGGCGAACACAACGTCATGCCTTTTGAAATGCTTCCTCAGGCTAAGGTGGGCGCCGAGGGCTTCCTGACGGACAATGTAGAATTGATTCCTGGGCGTGTACTCTATCTTCGCCCATATCCCAACGTACTCATAGACCTTAATCTCTCCTGTCTCTTGCTGTGCCAGCTCCGCTTCAAAACTCCTCCGTAGCACCTTGTGCAACACCGTAGCTCCGGGTCTATTTAGGTGCGCCGAGTCCCTTATCTTTTTGACTAGTTTCGCCAAAGACTCCGGTTCGCCAGAAACTAGTTCCGTCAAACTCCGGTTCGCCAGAAACTAGTTCCGTCAAACTCCGGTTCGCCATAAGCTGCTCGAAGAAGTCCTCCTCCTCCTCCTCAGGCCTGCCTAACATGATGATGCGTCGTTTGCGTTTTAGTATAGGATGCAGGGGAAGAGATGCCAGCAGAATGATCAGAGGATTTTTTCTCACTAACTGCCAAGCTGCGTAAGCCCATTGTATCCACATCAATAAGGGTGTGCCCAAGACCTTGGGCAAACTACTGTCCCAGGCACTCAGCCTTCCCATGACTGCCCAAGTGTGTGTGAGAGAGAGAGGAGCACTCAGCTATCACTAGGCACTCAGCTATGGTACCGTAGGAGGAGCAGTCGAAAGAGGCTTTCAGTCATTTGCTTTATTTGTGGTGACACCAGATTGTTTGCTTCGCTTAGATTGTTTGCTTCGCTTTTCAACTTCGCTGCATGTACATGTTACAAGTTATGCTATATGCTTACTTCTCCACACCGCCACATGAATTGATTTTTGATGTCATTCCTTGAGTTTGCCGCAAAACTTTGGATGCTGCCAGAAACTTTGAGTTCACGTGATTCTCTGGCTGAAGTACTTGATGATGAACATGAGGCCGATGATGCAAAAAGGGATACCTGAAAGAACTTACAAGCTTCCACTGATCCAAGTGACAACAGCATTGGACAATCAACCCTTGCATATTATATATCAATTTCTTGTTCTAGTGCTCTATGTGGTGTGCTCTCTTAACTGCAATATGCACTATGAGTTGCGATTTGAAAGCTTAACACAGAAGAAGGATAAACACAACAAGCACACAACGATAGAGAATGTTTTGGACGCAATAAATGCTTAGATTATAGAGAATATTTTAGACTGAACAATTGATAGGCAAAAGATGCTTGAGCTGCATCCTAAGAGGTAGACTTAGAAAGTAATCCACAACGATGGCTATTGCAGCAAGTGAATAACCTATCATATATCTAGGGGTAGATCATGAGAATTCCATTCCCACAATTGGTATCAGAGCCTAGGAAGTAGGCTTCGGCAACCTGGATGGAAGGCACATGCATTGCTTTCAAAGGTGAGCCCAACAAAGTTTGGAGTATATCTCCCAATCTCTAAATAAGATATAGCCGTACAAGGCACCATCCGAAAGCTCTCGAAATGACCTTTCCAATGGAGTCCTCTAGATTGAGGAGCCAAGATAGCTAGCATGGGTGAGAACCAAGTTGAAGACACTGAGGTTGAGAAGAAGGCCTCACGACACCAAGGTTATGAACAAGGAAAGTCTGTAGGCAAGTGGCCAAGAAGCAGAAAAGGCAACGTTCAAGATTCCAAGGTTGAGAACAAGGGTTCAAGA
>CM035436.1:77327170-77429670 GCA_020310875.1 Ceratopteris richardii | reverse complement strand
CACACTCATAGGCACACACACATACACATAGACGTGTATGTGTGTGTATGTGTTTGTCCATGTGTATGTGTATGTGTGTGTGTGTATGTGTATGTGTGTGTATGTGTGTGTCTATGTGTAAACCCATAACCTATCTATTGACACTCAACGAGTTTCTCATGAAAAGAGATATAAGCTTATCTGTCTGCACATGATTAAACTCAAATAGAATTTTCTCCTGTGAATAATTCACATAATTCACTACTAATGCTCCCTTGTATATGCTTCTCCTTTGTTGATGGACCCACGTTGTAAACCCACAAACTGTCTACTGACACTCAATGAGTTTCTCATGAAAAGAGATATAAGCTTATCTGGCTGCACATGATTTAACTCAAATAGGTTTTTCTCCTTTGAATAATTCACATAATTCACTGCTAATGCTCCCTTGTATATGCTTCTCCTTTGTTGATGGACCCACGTTGTAAACCCACAAACTGTCTAGTGACACTCAACGAGTTTCTCATGAAAAGAGATATAAGCTTATCTAGCTACACATTATTTAACTCAAATAGGTTTTTCTCCTGTGAATAATTCACAAAATTTGCTGCTAATGCTCCCTTGTATATGCTTCTCTTTTGTTGATGGGCCCACGTTGTAAACCCACAAACTGTCTACTAACACTCAACGAGTTTCTCATGAAAAAGAGATATAAGCTTATCTCGCTGCACATGATTTAACTCAAATAGGTTTTTCTCCTGTGAATAATTCACATAATTCACTGCTAATGCTCCCTTGTATATGCTTCTCCTTTGTTGATGGACCCACGTTGTAAACCCACAAACTGTCTACTAACACTCAACGAGTTTCTCATGAAAAGAGATATAAGCTTATCTATCCGCACATGAATTAACTGATCAAATTGGTTTTTCTCCTATGAATAATTGACATAATTCGCTGCTAATTCTCCCTTGTATATTCTTCTCCTTTGTTGATGGACCCACGTTGTAAACCCACAACCTGTCTACTGACACTCAACGAGCCTACATGAAAAGAGATATAAGCTTACCTATCGCACATGAATTAACTCAAATAGGATTTTCTTCTGTGAATAATTCACATAATTCGCTCCTAATGCTCCCTTGTATATGCTTTATGTCAATGGTGCACACTGACATCTCACCCGTATGCGTGACTACATGTAAACAAAACCTCATTACACCTCAGACAGTGATCTAATGTAATATCAGAGATTATTAAATCTAAGCAAAGAGCCTGAGCTGAAAAACGTGTCTTCTGCTTCCCATCAGTCCAGGCATATGGATTGATGTTCATCTCTCCATAGCTATCTGCCTCAGAAATACCATGAAACTTTTTATCAATGTTATTAAACAAAAATAGTGGCATCCCTGGTCGGACATTCTTTACATAGATGATATGAGAAGCTCGAAGGCCTGGACATGCACAAAAGCTAATGATCAAGCTATTGTTCATGCATATGGTTTAAAGGGAGAGACGTATATCTGTGATACAAAGTAAGAGGATAGATAAAGTATACCAAACAGAAGCTGTGTGACGCATTCATTGTAAGTCGCATGGTCAGAATGAGGCCTTTGTATGTTTTGGTCTTACGTCCAGCTCCCATGACAGAAGCACTTTGCTGGCGATGAGACTTGTAAGAGTAATTTTAGAGTTTGTTGGAAAACGTTAATTACAAATTTATGTAATGAGATCATATGCTACGTGTGTATTAATTACAATAATAATTTCATAATAATATTTTTTATGAATGAAGGCATTCTGTGGGTAGAATATTGACACCAATGGATGAAGATATGAAAGATATTAACACCAGCATTCACGAGTTCACTGTCAAGGATGTAGTTGACAATGATGTGGATAGCAATTTGTGGAGCATGCGCAAGAGCAAGGCTAAGTGGTTCAGGATCTTGGGTGTTCTGTCGGGTATGATCGCCGTTAGGAGGTGGTTTTCTGGTATTTGCAGATGGAAGAACCCTATCACCACAGTTCTCGTCCATTTCCTCTTCGCTACTAATGCTCACTTGTATATGCTTTTGTGTCAATGGTGCACACTGACATCTCACCCGTATGCGTGCCTACATGTAAACAAAACCTCATTACACCTCAGACAATGATCTAATGTAATATCAGAGATTATTAAATCTAAGCAAAGAACGTGAGCTGAAAAACGTGTCTTCTCCTTCCCATCAGTCTAGGCATATGGATTGATGTTCATCTCTCCATAGCTATCTGCCTCAGAAATACCATGCAACTTTTTATGAGAAAGTAAGAGGATAGATAAAGTATACCAAACAGAAGCTGTGTGACGCATTCATTGTAAGTCGCATGGTCACAGCCAAAAATCATAGCAGCAAGCTCCTGCGCTAGAAGGTTCAAGAACGGGAGCGGTGATGAAGGAGAATGGCTAGCCCAAGAGGAAGGAGAATGAAGGCCTTTGTATGTTTTGGTCTTACGTCCAGCTCCCATGGCAGAAGCACTTTGCTGGCGATGAGACTTGCATATGGTTTAAAGGGAGAGACATATATCTGTGATAGAAAGTAAGAGGATAGATAAAGTATACCAAACAGAAGCTGTGTGATGCATTCATTGAAGCTGTGTGTATAAATTACAATAATACTTTCATAATAATATTTTTTATGAATGAAAGCATTCTGTGGGTAGAATATTGACACTATTGGATGAAGATATGAAAGATATTGACACCAGCATTCACGAGTTCACTGTCAAGGATGTAGTTGACAATAATGTGGATAGCAATCTATGGAGCATGCGCAAGAGCAAGGCTAAGTGCTTTAGGATCTTGGGTGTTCTGTCGGGTATGATTGCCGTTGGGAGGTGGTTTTCTAATCTTTGCAGATGGAAGAACCCTATCACCACAGTTCTCGTCCATTTCCTCTTCGAGTTTGACAATAGATCCCCAGGTGAATAAATGAAGAGAGTTTCGTACCTTTCGCTATTGTGCATGTCGATGATTCCAAGGGTGAATTAATGAAGAGAGTTCTTGAATATCAAACATCATATTCATACTAGCTAATGACACCCAATATGTTGTTTTTTTTTATTTCAATATTTTTAAAAATTCTCTTTGGAGTTCTCCAAATATCATGTCACCTATATCCATGTTAGCAACTACTCATGAATTATGAACCACTCTAGTAAATTGTGGATGATTGAAATCTTAACCAATAATATCGCAATAAATATACCGATGCAAAGTTGCATGTATGTAGTGTTATTTTCTCCTTTCTTTCGTTCATGTTGTATTCTTAAGATGTAGATATATAGATGTTGGCAAACTTGAACTTCTATAACATTTCAAGAACAAGAGTCAACAATTAGGAGAACAAGAGAGAGAGTCAACAAAGAGAGAGAGAGAGAGACACAAAGAGAGAGAGAGAGAATTCAAAGCGAAAAAGATGTAGAAAGAGAGAAACACAGATCTGCATATACTTGCTTTACCTTGTAAGCATAGCGCAACTGCGAACATTGGAGAGCTCTTCGATCAGATGCGTGAAAATGTCGATCGAAGAGCCTCCAACGTTTTAATTTTCCCGTCAACAGACCGTCATGTAAGCGATGATACATGCGTCGCATAAACGACGTAAAAACATGCGTGCAAACCATGATACATGCGTCAAAACAGCATCGCGTATGCAATGTTTTAAGCATCGCTTAAGCGACACATTTTGGAACCGTCGTGTTGGCGACGCTACAGGTGAGCGTCGCAGTTGCCGTCGCACTATTCGTCGAAAAACGCGTCGTTCGTGTCGTCGTTTAATCGATGGTCCGCGTGCAACGGTCATTACGACGCAGGTTGCAATTTTATAGCGAGGAATTTGTGTCGCCTCAACCGTCGCTATACGCCCATATTCCTTGTAGTGAAGGAATACTAAGTAATCGTCAACCATGGCTTTTGGGGCAAGTGGTTAGTCTAGAATACCCATAGCTGATAGCTCATGAGTTTGAATCCCACAATAGTGTTAGACTTAACAAATGAGAGGCACGAGATGATTGAGCCACACCCTAAGAGGCAAGATTAGGAACTAGTCCGCAACAATATATATGTGGGCAAGTGGTTAATACATGATACTCCTAGCGATTACATCACTATTCTATCATAATATGTAGCTCAAGAAGCCAATAATTACAGAATATTTACATGATCATCCTAGGGGCATAAGATCTACGAATACAAAAATATTCTAATTTTTTATTCTCAATCAAAAAAGTACGAATGCACTAAGAGTTCAAGTTTTCTACAATAGCTTCTTCAAGTGAAGAATACCTCATCATTGGTTGTTAATAGACTTCCCCACTGCCAAGATAGTTGATTCCTTCTATCAAGAGTGGAGTACCAATGATGAGGCTATGTGCTCTACTCACACACAAAAGTAGATTAAACTGCATCAAGTGCTGAAGGTTTGTGCGTTTCCTTCTCCTACATATCTCTATGCTGAATCGGAACTAGGATGCATATGCGAGGCTGTTTCTCAAGAACATTAGTATTTTCACTTAGAAAATTGTATCTAGATATGGTTATTTCTATCTAACATTTGAGAGTCAAGATAACAACTATGATAATGCGAGTAGGTCTTATGCACTTTGTTGCAAGGGGTTACGAACTTGGTGGCACATATGATGAATGACATGCACAATGAATTGAGAGATTTTATTCAAGACTTGATTATGGATTTTATTCATGATGTTCTAATCAAAGGATATTAGGAGAAAGAGAACAATGTGACTCTTGATGAGAATCACTATAGAAAGTTTATTAAGGATCATATGAAATGATTGTGAGTCCATTCTTAGTATCCTAGAGGAAGTTCATCTAATATTTTCTACCAAAAGAAGTTCTGTCCATCGAGAGTCTGTGTGGGCCAAAAGGGACAAAGTATGCACAAAGAAAGCTAATGTTGTCCAATATATGAAAGGGGCCTACTCCTTGCTCTGTAAGGCTATGAGATATCTTAGAGCATGTCTTTTCTACGTAGTTTCGCTTCCATTTTCTCATATAGTTGTTGCACTCTATGAAGTGCTAGAAAAAGACAAAAGATATCAATGGAAAGACGGTACACACTCAGTTGTTGAAGAAACTCTAAAACGATTTATTAGAGGCTCTAATACTTAGAAAGGCTGATTGTACTCAAAAGACCAACAATATCAATGGAAAGAAGATACACACTCAGTTGTTGAAGAAATTCTAAAACGATTTATTAAAAGCTCTAATACTTGGAAAGGCTGAGTGTACTGAAAATAAGCCGGCTTTCAGTACCATCAATACAGGCTCATAGGTATAGGATGGTTGATGGGCCAAGACTATGAGAAAGGCCAGAGATATGCCATCCTCTTTGGAGCTAAAGTGTTAGAGATTGGTCAAAGAGGCTATAATTTGCAAATTAAACGAGAATTCTAGGATATACGGACAATCTGAAAGGGTGATAAAGAGTATCTAATCGGATCGAATGTCATTGAGAAAATGTTAGTTCCTATCAATTAGTCGGAAAGTACATCCAAAATAGGAAGCGACATTGGATTTCTTTTTATCATTCCCCCGTGATTGTTTGATATCTTCTGCAGACATCGAAGACTAACAGCGAAAATCCTCCTGCAAACATGGAGAACCCTTTGCGTGTCCTTCATCGAGATATGATGCAACAACATTAGAGCATTCTAAGTACTTGGTCTAATGGTCCATTCTAAGTACTTGTTCTATTGGTCTAATTGGCCATGCATGCAATGCGAATGATGATGGAACCCAAAATACATGCATACTTCTAGAAAACCTTGTTTCCTATAAGGCTTGAGTCTTTGTGCATATTTATATGCAAATTTGGGAAAGCTGCCTTGTTGTTTATACCCACTGTCTTTACGGAAATTGTAGCAAGCCTTGTTCTTTTCTTTGTGAAAATATTGTGTCTCTTATTGTGCACCAAATGAAGAATAGTTTATTCTAGAATACAACGAAGTAGGAGGTCAGTAGAAAAGTTGTAAAAAGGTTTCCGGAGTTGTAAGAGATAGGAAGGATACCAAAATTCGTTACCCATAGTAGAAGAAAGAGGAGGCGTGACATTTACACCATGTAAATATCTTACACGATGCAGCTTTTAAACACGATGTAAATATCTTACACATTGCCATCTTTCGTTAGTGCGACAATAGCCCTATCATTATCCACTCGATAATACCCATCTTCAATATTGTCATCGCGTCCTTAAGAAATCGCCTCGAGTTTCCTCGCCGTTAGGAAATCTCGTGTTTTTTTTTTCAGATCTGAACTGCTTCATGCATCCTTCAAGAGGACACCTTGCGGCAAAATCATGCTTATGCATCCACCTTTGAAGCTCATCTTCACATTTCCAATGCAAAGACCCTAGAAGCATTGCACAACGCTTCTTGGCCAGTGCTAGAGAATTTAATCCAAGAAATCACCCATTCTACCATGTTACATGTGAATACTGCTATTGACAAGGACATTCTATCCAAGAATGCTGCGCTAGGCATCAAGACAAGCAGAGAACTCATGCATGACCTAATGCTAACCATTTACAGATAAGTGATCAAGAGATAGTGCAAGGAGGAAGACATCAATTCAAGAGATAGTGCAAGGAGGAGGACATTAATTCAAGGGGAGATCAAGGATTGTTCGTTAAGGACAATGATCACTAAAAGGCGAAGAGACTCAAAAAATGATTGGAAGGAGATGGTTGAACCACATCCTAAGTGGAAGGATTACTAAGTAATAATCAACCATGGCTTTTGGGGCAAGTGGTTAGTCCATCATACTCATAGCCGATAGGTCATGAGTTTGAATCCCACAATAGTGTTAGACTTAACAAATGAGAGGCACGAGATGATTGAGCCACACCCTAAGAGGGAGGATTAGGAACTAGTCCTCAACCATATATTTGTGGGCAAGTGGTTAATACATGATATTCCTAGCGATTACATCACTACTCTATCATAATATGTAGCTCAAGAAGCCAATAATTACAAAATATTTACATGATAATCCTAGGGACATAAGATCTACAAATACAAAAATATTCTAACTTTTGATTCTCAATCAAAAAAAGTACGGATGCACTAACAGTTCAAGTTTTCTACAATAGCTTCTTCAAGTGAAGCACACATCATCATTGGTTGTTAATAGACTTCCACACTTCCAAGATAGTTGATTCCTTCTCTCAAGAGTGGAGTACCAATGATGAGGCTATGTGCTCTACTCACACACAAAAGTAGATTAAACTGCATCAAGTGCTCAAGGTTTGTGTGTTTCCTTCTCCTGCATATCTCTATGCTGAATGGGAGCTAGGATGCGTATGCGAGGGTGTTTTTCAAGAAGATTAGTGTTCTCACTTAGAAAATTATATCTAAATATGGTTATTTCTATCTAACATTTGATAGTCAAGATAACAACTATGATAATGCGAGTAGGTCTTGTGCACTTTATTGCAAGGGGCTACGAACTTGGTGGCACATATGATGAATGACATGCATAATGAATTGAGAGATTTTATTCAAGACTTGACCATGGATTTTATTAATGATGTTCTAATGAAAGGATATTAGGAGAAAGAGAAAGAAGTGACTCTTGATGAGAATCACTATAGAAAGTTTATTAAGGATCATATGAAATGATTGCGAGTCCATTCTTAGTATCCTAGAGGAAGTTCATCTAATATTTTCTACCAAAAGAAGTTTTGTCCATAGAGAGTCTGTGTGGACCAAAAGGGAGAAAATTATGCACAAAGAAAGGTAATGTTGTCCAATATATGAAAGGGGCCATGAGATATCTTAGAGCATGTGTTTTCTACGTAGTTTCGCTTCCATTTTCGCATATAGTTGTTGCACTCTATGAAGTGCTAGAAAAAGACAAAAGATCTCAATGAAAAGACGGTACACACTCAGTTGTTGAAGAAACTCTAAAACGATTTATTAGAAGCTCTAATATTTAGGAAGGCTGGTTGTACTCAAAAGACCAAAGACACCAATGGAAAGAAGATACACACTCAGTTGTTGAAGAAACTCTAAAACGATTTATTAAAAGCTCTACTACTTGGAAAGGTTGACTGTACTGAAAAGAAGCCCGCTTTCAGTACTATCGATACAGGCTCATAGGTATAGGATGGGTGATGAGCCAAGACTATGAGAAAGGGGAGAGATATGCCATCCTCTTTGGAGCTAAAGTGTTCGAGATTGGTCAAAGAGGCTATAATTTGCAAAATTAAACGAGAACTCTAGGATATACGGACAATCTTAAAGGGTGATAGAGAGTATCTAATCGGATCGAATGCCATTGAGAAAATGTTAGTTCCTATCAATTAGTCAGAAAGTACATTTAAAATAGGAAGCGACATTGGATTTCTTTTTATCATTCCCCCGTGATTGTTTGATATCTTATCTTGGTCTTCCAACCAAGAAAGCTACACTCAAACAAAGGAAACGAAGCATCAAGGCAAAAGATACTACACAAGTGAGAGAGAGAGAGAGAACCCAACAAACAAGCAAACTAACAGATAAGTAATCAACTTCTTTTGCAGACATCGAAGACTAACAGCAAAAATCCTCCTGCACATATGGAGAAGTCTTTGCGTGGCCTTCATCGAGATATGATGCAACAACATTAGAGCATGCTAAGTACTTGGTCTAATGGTCTATTTTAAGTACTTGTTCTATTGGTCTAATGGGCCATGCATGCAATGCGAGTGATGATGCAACCCAAAATACATGCATATTCTAGCAAACCTTGTTTCCTATAAGGCTTGAGTCTTTGTGCATATTTATATGCACATTTCGGAAAGCTGCCTTGTTGTTTATACACACTCTCTTTACGACATTGTAGCAAGCCTTGTTCTTTTCTTTGTGAAAATATTGTCTCTCTTAATGTGCACCAAATGAAGAATAGTTTATTCTAGAATACAACGAAGCAGGAGGTCAGTAAAAAAGTTGTAAAGACAATTGATTAGTTAAAAAGCTTTCCGGAGTTGTAAGAGATAGGGAGGATACCAAAACTCGTTACGCATATTAGAAGAAAGAGGAGGCGTGACATTTACACAATGTAATATCTTACACGATGCAGCTTTTAAACATGATGTAAATATCTTACACATTGCCATCTTTCGTTAGTGCGACATTAGCCCTATCATTATCCACTAGATAATACCCATCTTCAATATTTTCATCGCGTCGTTAGGAAATCGCCTCGAGTTTCCCCGTCGTTAGGAAATCTCAGTGTTTTTTTTTTTTCAGATTTGAACTGCTTCATGCATCCTTCAAGAGGACACCATGCGGAGAAATCATGCTTATGCATCCACCATTGAAGCTCATCTTCACATTTCCAATGCTTTGCACAACGCTTCTTGGCCAGTGCTAGAGAATTTAATCCAAAGAATCACCCATTGTGCCATGTTACATGTGAATACTGCTATTGACAAGGACATTCTATCCAAGAATTTTGCACTAGGCATCAAGACAAGCAGAGGACTCACTGATGACCTAATGCTAACCACTTGCAGATAACTGATCCTATCACGACTCCGTCATTAGGTGATGAGCTTTAGCTCTTTGTCTCCAAGATGTTGTAGGTCCATTCCCAAACTATGAAACAACAAGAATCAACATCGTGGATCCCCGCCACTAGTGCCACACATCAAATGACACCCTTCAAGGATTAGGTGGACAATTACCATCGTCTTCATTACAGGCCGAAGGCAGTGGAAACATCATTGTCTGTTTGTCCAATGGCAATACCATCACGATTAACAATACTTATCACATACTAGGTCTTATGTGTAGTCTCATATGTGTATTCACTGTGATCATGTCAGGATCTTTCATGGAACTCTTTCACAACTACTGTGTCATGCATTCTCGACTCTCTACAGGTCAATTCGAGCTCCTCAAACTCACACAACTCAACCGGCTCTACCCGATTCCCTTCACTAAACCTGCACCACATGCCCTTATAGCATCACACTTTACTCTGGCATTATCACGTTGGACATATCATTGCAAAAACGCTAAAGAGCATGACCCGCTCGAAGCTTTGTACTCGCATACGTTCTCACATCACAACATTCGATTTGTGTGAAGGTTGTCTGATGGGATAATCTAAATATTCCCCATTTGCATTGTGGTCAACATCCACTACTCATCTTAACCAAGTGATTTTGAGTTACGTATGTGGACCTCTGGAAATCCCCTCAATCCCAAGAAATGGATACTTCTTCACTTTCAGCGATGACGTCAGTCGCCACTGTTCAATTGTCATTCTCAAAAGAAAAAAATGAGATGTACTATCCCACTTCAAAGCTTATTGTAAGCAAGTCCTACGTCAACAAGATCTTCATGAACAAGTTCTCAGGTTAGATAATGGTGGTGTATATTTGTCTCATGCCTTCAAATAGTTTTGCAACTAGGTTCTTGCACATTTGGCATGACCTAAGGTACATAGGTTTAGGCACTTAGGTTGCTTAGCCATAGCTTGGAGAGACCTATGCCCCTGTTCTATCCCTATCCCTTCTTTTACTTAATGCTTTCAACTTCATGCAAACTTTGCAAGGCTCCCTAGCCACAAACAAACGGTATAAATACAAAAGCCTACAATTACTGTTTCACAAATAACCAACCACAATAATTTCACAAACGGAAAATGGAAAATATTGTTTCCACAAATAGAAAAACGTGATTCCCAAATAGAAAATTGTTCCATTGCCGAGTTTGTGAATGGCTCAATCTAAATCATTAATGATGATCACAAAACATAATTTATTTGAGGTGAATGAAGTGCCATGGACACGAATCAAAGAATGTCATGAAGTAGAATCTTTTGTTGAGCACACCAGTGTCATAGAAACTAGCAGAATCTGAGTACAAAAAAATCAGGTAATTCTAGTGGTAATGATCCCTCTTGTGATAAAACAATCCAAGAAGAAGGGAACCAATAAGGTAGCAAATGATGTTTTTAATTGTGTGACAATGCATGAATCTTGGGTGATGGATGAACTTGCACATATAGAGGAATAAAAAAAATATCATGGTAGGTTATGCATAAGTAAATCAAGCATCCAATAGACAAAACAAAATCAAATGCATCTCTATCATGTCGAACTCAATTGTAAAATTGTTTCCATGGGAATGGCTATACGGTTGAAATTGCAAACGTCAAAATTTTGTAATTATATGTCTATTTATTTATATTAACAGAATGCTATTCCCTCACCAACTATCATAAATTGAACACTCAAATAATGATGCATAAAACTAGTTAGACAGCTCAAAAAGGCATCAAAATTATCCGTAAAGTAATCAATAAGAATCTCCGTAGGGCCAATAAGGATCATATCATCAAGATGTACAACAATAATCACACTACATCATCTCCATGCGTAGCATGTAAGGTTCTATCAATTGGATGTTTCTCAAATCCATGTGCTAGCACGTAGACATGTATCTTTCCATACCAAGTACGTGGTGCTTATTTCAATCCATATGATTCATTTCTTGGCCTACGTAATTCTTTCAAGCCCTCTCTACACAAAACCACCATGTTCAAAAATATATAGTTCTTTATGTAATCACCATTCAAAAATGTAGTTTAAATGGTGAAGGAATGTACATTTTAACCACGATGAGCTACAAGTGCACAAATTTTACAAATACTTGTCATTCAACACGTCAATTATCATCAAAATCAACGCCCTTTCCTTGATATGACTTGTGGAAACAATCCTAGCCATGAAACTAAATCTACTACTCACCAATGATGGAAGATTCGAATAAAAAATGAGAGAACATGAACATCGAACATGTAGCATGAATAGACTATTTGAACTAGAAATCGCATCAAATAAATCATGAATTCAAGGCATTATTTCCACCAATTGTCAATTTCATCTCTCATTCATGAATTAACCAAAAACTTTGAATGAGAAATCAAGCAAAGTTTTATTTTCTTCCCAAACGTTTGTGTAGTTTTCTTTACGTATGAAGTTAGATCTTTGAGATCTATCTTCTATAGTTAAAAACTAGTAAGTACTACATCAACAAATTCTCTTGGAAAATTTATTAATGATAACAACTATTTTGGATTATCTTGAACTAATTAGAAGTTACAATGAAGGATGGGCATAGCACCCATGGGAGCCCCCAAATCTCGCAAAGAAAGGGATAGATGTCTAGTAACTATTAGATTATAGAGCATGAAGGCTCGCAAAGATAAACACTAGGAAGGGATAACCCTAAGGCCACACATTAAGATTACTAATTTTTAACATGATGGCCTAAATGTTCAATGATACCCCAAAGGAGTTCGTTCTCAATGGCTCACAACCAAGGTGGGAATGGGTCTTTGCATACACCCTACAAGGGTTGGACCCAGATCCAACCTTGAGATGCAATGGCCCAACCAAATAGGTTGATGTCTGTGGATCATGTGTACCTAATAAGTAATTTATTGTCCTTCCTACATGATCATTAATTGTTTTGTCTCCTCTACAACATCTATTCTAACCGATTTTCAATCATTGAATCAAGTGTACAACTCTATTACTTGATATCGCCTCTACAAGAACTATTAAAAATAATTTTCATTTGATTAATAAAAATACCAATAAATTTATTGATATATGCTCTACAAAATTTATCATGATGGTTTCCAATGGGTAAATGAAATATACCATTCCATCTACTGTTGCACATCATGTAAACATCATTACATTAGTAGAAAACACATATTATTGGATTTCGATGATTGTGGAAGCACCCAAGTAGCACAATAAAGAATAAGAAGCTTGGAGCACGACACAACATGCTGTACTACCAAGATACTGTGCAAAAATATATGTAGGTCATTAGATTTATGGTGTATACAAAAGTCTAAGAAAAAACATACTATGATGGAGAAAATGAATAAAAAAATCCTAACTATGTTGACAAACATGACTACTAAAGTTTATTAAAAAATCCAGCTCAAAGTGATTCCATGAACAAGATCTGGCACCCATGTATAAGGAAGTGAAAAGCTCTATGGAATGAAATCAATGTTAAAATGAAGTAAGCTTAAATGTTTTCCAAGAGATTCCTAATTCTCCTTGGGCAGAACCGTTGTGAAAAGTTTGACAACATTATCTTGTGTGGACACATAAGCCACACTAATATCTTGAGTAGAGAGTATCTCCCTGACATAATGATAATGCACCTAAATATGATATATGTGATCATGGACCATGAGGTTCACAACTACCAATGTGCTCTAACTGTTAGTGAGAATGGTGGTAGTAGAAGATTGAACAACTTTCAAATCAGGCAAAATATGTTGAGTCACACATACTACTAAGTACATGTGAAAATCTCTCTCTAATCAAGACTAAAAATAGAGGTTGTCACAATATAATGCTTCTTGCACGAACAATATATGCATGAACTACCAAGCATGAAGTAGAATCCATCGTTGGACACACCAATATCATAGAAACTTGCTCAATCTAAGTTAAAACGATATAGTGGTAATGATCCCCCTTGAGATAAGATAATCCAAGTAGTCAGGCACTAGATAACTAGCCAAATATGTGCTTAACTATGCACATTGGCTTGACTCTTGAATGATGCATAAAACTTCATCAAATAGACAAACATTAAGCATGATGCCAGGTTATGCATAAGTAAACAAAGCATCTAATAGCTAGAACAAAAGCAACATGTCGCGCATCATGGACTCAACTATATACTTGTTTCCATGGGAAGGGACATAGGTTTGCAATCTTGAAGCCCAAAATGTTGCAATTATATGTTGATATACTTTGTTTGACACAATGTTATTTGTCTATCAACTTGCATAAATTGAATGCCCAAATAATGGTGTAAAAACCTAATTGGGCATCTCAAAAGAGGCACGCAAATCAGCCTTAAAGCCTTCAATATGCTTCTCATTGGGACCATTAAGCATCATATCATCAACGTATACAAAAATGATCACAATTAAATCATTTGAATGTTTGCATATAAGGTGATCCAAGTTGGACTATTACCAAATCCATGTGCTAGCAAGTATATATGTATCTTTCTATACCAAGCATATGGTTCTTGCTTAAATCCATAAAATAATTCTTCAACCTACATAAAATAGTGAGCTTTACACATGTAAAAGTAGAAAGATAGAGCCTAAATCCCATGAATTTGTGGTGGTTGAGTTCCACTCAATCAAGCAAACAATCACCTAAACGTACATCAAACTAGATCTTCAGTTTTCCTAGATTGTAGGAAAGTGAATTAATTCCCTCCAACAACCATTCCCACCTCTATTTGAATTTAGAATCGACTTGTGGAAGTCTTGGAACACTTGTAGAGTCTATATAAAGACTTGAAATCACTTTTACAATACATGAAAGCAATATACATACACTTGTGACCATCATTGTCTTGCTCCTTCAATTTTCAACATCATCTTCTTTGCCAACAATAATCTTGTAAGGGCTGTTGCTCTCTCTCCAGAGCTCCAACTTGAGTGCAAGATGGCTCATTACAAAGGTACTAATGGGCAGTTTATGTTTCAATATTTTCAAAGCCTTTTGTCCAGTAAATTTGGAGAAATATTATTTTTTTATCTCGGGGTCAATCTCTACAAATTCCTTAAAAATAAGAAGTACCACCGGTGAATGTTTGATTCATTCCTATAGAATATTTTGCTTATTCCTTATACTTTTGTGCATTCTTGTACTCAACCTATGCATATCACTCCCATAAACATATTTTTTCTAATTGTAATCACGCTGGTCGCTATGGGCATTTGAAGTTCATTGTCTCTTCCATAGATAGTAAGACCCGTGAACCTATCTGTTTTGTATCGACTCATTCTCCTTGATGCTCCAAAGTACATAGTGCATATCTTTGTGCTTATTGCATGCCTATAAGGTCTATTTGAGTCTCCATAAGCTCAAGGGTTGGTCTTGTGCCTGTTGGCTAAACCAAACTTCGTGGCTTCAAAATGCACTTTTCTACCTTCTACAAGCTTCTCCAAGTTCTTTCAATGTTATCAAAGCTAGATCAGGATGGGTGACCGCTTTCCCTCAATGACCTAGAAGCTTGATCGACACAACTATGTGGCTTGGCAAATCAGAATGGATGCCTATTTCCAAGGTAGAAATTTGTATGGAATTGTAGCAGGTGATGAAGCTCTACCTATTCCAAGATCCAAAGGAGGACCTACACAAGAGGAGATAGATAAGCTCACATTGCTCTAGCAAGGTCGTACATACTAAACTCTATCTCTCACTTTGTATTACCACATATTAGATGATGTAAGTCATGTTAAGAGACTTGGGATGCCGTCGAGGCTTTGCTTTCTGCTAATACCAAAGCAAGAAGGCATCATCTTTGGAACGAGTTCAACCAAATGAAGAAGGCACCTAAAAAAACCATCGTGGAGTTTGTTACCAAGGTCAAGGAGGTTGCGGATCAGTTAGCATCCATTGGAGAGCTGATTGAACAAGATGCTATCATGAGGCAAATTCTCAACAGATAAGCAATGACAATCCTTCATGAAGGCTTATGATCTCATCATGGATGTGCAAACTCCAGACTTCAACATCTTTCTTGGACAACTCTTCAATCAAGAGGCCAACAATAGCATAAAGGAAGGTAACTCCTATCATGGTAATTCAACTAGTGATTTAAATGCAGATAAGAAGGACAAGAAGTTGAAAGGCAAGAAGAAGAAAGAAGATGAAGAAGAGACTTCCCAAGCCAAATTTGCAAGCAAAAGAAAGTGGAAAGGGAAGAAGAAAGGACCAAAGCAAGGAAAAACCAAAAGTGAGAATGTTCAACCTTGGGCCATATGCGATAAGAACAACCACACCACTCTGAATTGTTGGTTCAATGGGAAGACCTAGAAAGGAAGTGGAAGAGGTGAATATGGCAGCAATAGAGTTAGACATGGACACAACTTCAACAATAACAATAGAGGCTATAATACAAGGAACTACAACAACTATTCAGAAGATCAACGACATGAAGGCTCATTACTTCTACTGAATCTAAGCCACAAAGAAGGTGAAGAAGATGATCATTTTTTCTACAAAGATTCAGGATGTTCAAATCATGTTGTAGGCAACATTTCTCTTCTATCTGATTTGAAAAGTCCAAAGCATAGACATGAAGTGCAAATAGGGGATGAAACAAAGCACAATGTCGAGAAATTGGTAATGTCAAAGCTTCTAATGGCAAAACAAACATTCTAAGTAAGGTTCTCTATGTACCCACTATCACTAAAAGACTTATAAGTGTAGGCCAAATAGTTGAACAAGGCTTGCAAGTTAGGTTCACCCAACATGGAGCTTTTGTGGAAGATCCATGTCAAGGCTTCAAGAAGATAGCCAGAGGTGAGAAGCATGGTAGGCTCTTTAATTTTGAAGTAGGGGAAACCATGAACATATCTCGATTCAACTTTGGGTCTCAAACCCTAAGTGAGCTTGAAGTGTGGCATAAGAGACATGCTCATGTGAATGAAAGAACCGTGAAGGATATATGCAGGGATGAAAGAGTTCTAGGATTGCCGAACATATCAACTAGGAAGCAAGCATGATACATAGGTCCATGATCCAAAAAGTGATACAAACGATGAACAAGATGAAAGAGAAAAGGATTACAAGCTATGGAAGTCAAGAGGCAAAGAAAAGATGCAAGAGGTTGCAGAATGCTCCAAACAAGCATCTACAAGATCAGCAAGAGAGAAGAAACAACTAGAAAGGTATGGATATGATTCCACATTTTGTTATGAAGCATTCAATCTACTTGGCAAAAGACTCTATTTCAGAGGAACCCTCAATGTATGAAGAGGCAAATGGAAACCTTAATTGGGAAAAGGCCATGAAAGAAGAAATAGATGCATTGAAGGACATGGACACTTGGGATTTGGTTCCATTTTTGCCGAATCAAAACATAATTGGTTATCGATGGGTGTATGTAGCTATAAGAAGTTCATATGGATCAGTTTGCAAGTACAAGGAAAGATTATTTGCCAAAGAATGCTCACAAACTCATGGTATATACTATGAGGAAACATTCTCACGAGTTGTGAAGAAGACTACAATTAAGACATTGATAAGTGTAGATACTGCAAGGAATTGGGGACTCCTCCAACTTGATGTGAAAAATGCATTCTTAAATGGTTGGATAAGTGAAGAGCTATACATGTCACAACCACCAAGTTTTGAAAACCCTAATCATGCATCTTATGTTTGCAAACTTAAGAAATCATTGTATGGATTGAAACAATCTCCTAAAGCTTGGAATTATAGATTGGTTACATACCTTCAAGCTTGGAATTATAGATTGGTTACATACCTTCAACATCAAGGCTTTAGACCAAGCAACTCAGATCCTTCTCTATTCATCAAAAGGGATCACAATGAGGTTATCTATCTATGTGTATATGTAGATTATATTATTGTGACACGTGATGATCTAAATGGCATTCAAAGGATCAAGAGACACATGCAAGAGGAGTTCAAAATCAGTGATCTAGGTGAGCTCACATATTTCCTAGGTATGCAAGTGATACACACAGATGAAGGAATGTATTTGACTCAGAGATTATACATTCAAGATCTACTTCTCAAGTTGAAAATGGAGAACACTAAACCTGCAAGTACACCTTTGGAGATGAATCATAAACTTAGTGTTTATAAAGGTCAGAAAATTGAGGACATTAAAGAGTATCAAAGAATGGTAGGTAGCTTGATATATGCTACTCATACAAGGGCAACCATCTCATATAGTGTGGGAGTGCTTAGTCAATTCATGCACTCATCGAGAAGACCACACATGGATGCAGTTAAGAGAGTACTTAAGTATCTCAAAGGCACAATCAACGAAGGTATATTCTATCCTTACTCTTCAGACTTGGATATCAAAATCTATTCAGATGCAGATTGGGCAGGAGCTAAGGATGATAGAAGAAGTACTTCTGGTTACTTAGCATTTTCAGGTTGAATGCTAGTGTCGTGGAGTTCCAAGAAGCAACCAACAATTGTTTCATCCTCCCCTTAAGCAGAGTGCAGAGGTTTGACCATAGAAACTCAAGAGGCAATATGGTTAAAGGCATTGCATACAGATTTGGGACTTGTGAGTTCTAAACCTCACATATTTGGAGATAATGTAAGTTCCATGCATCTAGTGGCAAACCCTATTTTTCATGCAAGAACCAAACACATAGAGGTACATTACCACTTCATCAAGGAGAAGCTCATGGTAAAGAAAATTGACATTTCTTTTGTTCCAAATGAAAAGCAAGTAGTAGATATGATGCCAAAGGCACTTGATGGAATAAATCTTTGTAGATTCAAAGCTATGGCAGGTATTCAACCTATCAGAGAATGAAGACTCAAGCATACTTTAGCTTGAGGGGGAGCTGTTGGAACATCAAGCTTACATTATGCTTGAGTTTGATTTGATCTACATCAAAGGCTATCACGTCAAAAGAATATCCACTGGAGAGTTCTTATTATTATGCTCACTTATTGTATTTTTTAAAAAAGGGTTTTTCATGGATATGTTACAATTGTAAAAGCCTTGGGCTTTAAACATGTAAAAGTAGAAAGATAGAGCCTAAATCCCATGAAATTTGTGGTGTTTGAGTTGCATTCAGTCAAGCAATCAATCATCTAAAAGTAGATCAAACTAGATCTTCAATTTTCCTAGATTGTAGGAAAGTGAATTGATTCCCTCTAACAACCATTCCCACCTTCATTTGAATTCAAAATCCACTTGTAGAAGTCTTGCAACACTCCTAGAGTCCATATAAAGACTTGAAATCACTTTTATAATGCATGGAAGCAATATACATAGACTTGTGACCATCATTGTCTGTTCCTTCAATTTTTTGCATCATCTTCTTCGCCACCAGTAATCTTGCAGAGGTTGTTGCTCTCTCTCCAGAGCCCCAAATTGAGTGCAAGATGGCTCATTGGAAAGGTATAAGTGTGCATGTTCTGTTTAAAACTTTTCAAAGCATTGGATACAGTAGATTGGGTGGAATTGCAATATTTCTATCTCGGGATCAATCTCTACATATTCTTTAAAAAATAGGAGCTACCACCGGTGAATGTCTGATTCATTCCTTTAGCATATTTTGCTTATTCCTTATACTTTTGTGCATTCTATACACTCAACCCTATGTATATCACTCCCATAAAAGGATTCTTTCTAGTTTTAATCACGTTGGTTGGTATGGGCATTTGAAGTTCATTGTCCCTTCCATAGATAGTAAGTTTTTGAGCTAGTCAACCTACGAACCTATGTGTTTTGTATCGACTCATTCTCCTTGATGCTCCAAAGTACATAGTGCATTTTTTTGCATGTATGGCATGCCTATAAGGTCTATTTGAGGCTCCATAAGCTCAAGGGCTGGTCTTGTGCCGGTTGGCTAGACCAAACTTTGTCGCTTCCAAACACACTTTTCTACCTTTTACAAGCCTCTCCAAGTTCTTTCATATTCCTACCATAATAAGTTAAAATTTACAAACGTTACAAAATTTTGTCATTCTGCATGTGGGAGAAAACTTCTCATCAAAATAAATGCACTTTCCAAGACCATAACTTTTAAAGACTATCCTAGCCTTATACCTACCGAAAGCTTCATGATTCTTATGTTTAAGATTCTATAAGCAATTAGTGCCAATAGGTTTTTTGCATGGAGACAAATCACATAAAGTTCAAGTAACATACCTCATAATAGCATCATATTTTGATCTCATAGTAGCCATCCGATTTTTTGAATTATGTGCTTCAACAAAAGGCATAGGCTATTTCTCATTAGAAATACTAAAGACATACATTGTGTAACAATCTCATGAAAAAAGGCCAAGGGAAGTGAAAGCTATGAAAAAGAGATCAATCCATAAAAGGAAATAAGCCCAAAGCTTCATGGAAAGCTTCAAACTTTTACTAAGGTAGAGCCTTTGATCTTCAATGTTACCTTGTGTGGGTACATATGAAAATCTCATATCCCCAATACAGAACCTCTCCCTGACATAATGATAATGCACCTCAAACTGCTTTGTGCAAGCGTGGAACAAAGGTCTCCTCATAACAGCCAATGCGCCCTATCTATCAGTGAAGATGGTAGTAGAAGATGACTGACCATTAGCTAGATCAGCCAAAAGTTTTCTTAGCCACACACACTGAATAGTCGATGTGAAAGCTGCCCTATAATTAGCCTGACAACTAGAACTAGCCATAGTAGGTTGTTTCTTGCTCAACTAAGATGTGCATGAGCTACCAAGCATGAAGGAAAAATCACTAATGGACACACCAGTGTCATAGCAACCAGTTTATTTAGAGTCAAATAAAGCACGTAAATCTCACAATGGTGATCCCCCCTTGGGATAAAATAATCCAAGTAGTCGGGTACCACTCACATAGCAAAAGATATGCTTAACTTCTTGCCAATGCTTGACACTTGGGCAATACATAAAGCTACTCATCTAAGAGATAAAAAACTAGATAATATGACATGCTATGCATAAGTAAGTCAAGCATCCAATGGATTAATGATAGAGAAGAACATGAAATGCAACTTGAGCATCATGAAGATGTGATCGTAAACCTGATTCCATAGGAGTGACAATAGGCTCTAGTTTACAAGGCCAAAACACTTCAATAATGTGTCAATATGTTTTGTTTGACACAAAGCTATTCTGCTATCAGCTTGCATAAACTAAATGCCCAAATAATGATGCAAATGCCTCAAATCTGACATCTCAAAAGAGGCATGCAAATCATTCTTAAACTAAAAAAGTATGCTTCTCATTAGGACTAGTGAGTAGCACCTCCTCAACATAGATAAGATTATCATAAGCAAGTCATTTGCACCCTCACATATGAGGTACCATAAGCTCGATTGTTATTTAAACCATGTGCAATTAAATAGGACGTATCATTTCATACCAAGCATGTGGTTCTTTCTTCAAACCATATAATGCCTCTTTCAATCTGCACACTTTGTTTTCATGCCCTTTCTTCATAAAATCACGAGGTTGAAATAAATACACTTCTTCATGTAAGACTTGATTCAAAAGTCCACTTTTAATGTACAAGCTGCAAGTGCATAGATGCTCTTAATAGTGGTCATTTAACAAGTGGATGCTAAGCTCTCATCAAAATCAATGCCTCTTTCTTGATTATAAACTTTTGCAACAAGCCTAGCCTTATGACTATCAATTGTTTCATAAGGTTTATGCTTCAAATTGTATACCCATTGGTGCTGATGGCCTTTTTGTTTGGACAAAAATCAAAAAATAAATACCATTCTTCATAATAGCGTCATATTTTGATTCCATAGCAACCATCCAATTTTCTACATTTTATGCTTCATCAAAACGAAAAACTCATTCGCATCACAAAGACTAGAGACAGTCATAGCATATCAATCTAAAGCAAAAGAATCACTATGAGAGGTTGAACGAGTATGATATGATGGTGGTGAACCTAATTCTCTATCTCATAGGTAGTTTTGTAAATTTGTAAATCTGCATCAAAATGAATGATTTGCATCATCATGTGAAACTTGTAGAGGCTGAAAAATTGCCTCATTTGGATCAACACTTGATTATCCAAGTGTAAAAAGAGGCAACAAGTTGTAAATCTGCATCAAAAAATGAATGATTTGCCTCATCATCTGAAATGTGTAAAGGCTAAAAAATTGCCTCATTTGGATCAACACTTGATTATCCAACTATAAAAAGAGGCACCAAAGTGTCATACACGTCTTTGGAGCTCACTAATGTCTCCTTAGTACATGAAAGTAGTGGCTGAATTGCATCTTCCACAAAAGCAACATCATGGCTAAAAAAGATTTGTTTAGTCGATGGATGATATAGATGGTAGCCTTTGCTTTAGGAAGTATACCCCAAAAAAATTACATTTTACCACATTTTGAAGCCCATGGATTTCATTCTTGTCCAATTTATTAAGTTCAAACACAAACCTGTAGTCCTCAAAAGATAAAGGTAAGTTATCCCCTAGTGTAGGTTGCAATCCATACTAGTAAGCAACCATGGGAGTGGGCTAAGGACATTTTTTCCTATTTTGCATTGTAGTCCACCATCAGTTTGGTCCTCATTTAAATCCACCATCCCCGTAGAGTTCTGGGACTAAGACAAAAAACCAATCTTCCCATCCTTCGTATTGCCTGCCTCATCAAGAGGGTTAGAAATCCCTTCCAACAAAACATCATACGTATTAATTGATTTTTTGTCTTCTTTTTTAATTTGTTTAGCAATTGTTTTCTTGAAGGAGTTTGTGGCATGTGTCTGGTTGGAGGAGGAACATCCAATTTTTTACCTTCAAGAATTAGAGACTCTTTTAGTAGGGGGCAATCCCTAATCCAATGCCCCTGCTTATTACACTTAAAGCAAGTGTTGGTCAAGTTTTTATAAATTACTTTCTATTCATGCAAATACTTTCCATGAGAGTCGTTGATTTTCAAGGAAGATTTAATAGGATTGTTAATGTCTATTTCTATCAGAACATGAGGGTCCCACTTTGGGTTGAAATTCCCCCTAGGTCATTGCCCAAGAACCTTTCCAATTAGGGAACATAAACCTTCAATCCAAGGAAAAAAATCAACTGGGATGTCAGATAGTTTGACCCACACTAGAACTTTTGAGGGCTTTGGACCCCTCGGATTAAAACCTCCAAACCATTGATAGAACGAGACCGGTATAGACCTAACTATCCACTGATGTTCGCTAATGACTCTAAGGGCACTATTGGCATCATCAAAAAAGAAAAAAAAACCATTAGGTAAGTATTGCACTTGCCAAACAAAAAGCCCTCTCCATTCCCAATTTTATTTTGATCCAGTGTTTAAGCACATGAAGTAGGGGCCTAGGGCCATGGCATAGCCCAATGACCACTCTCTTAGCCAAGTGCTTTTGCCATTCGGAGTATGCAGATTTGTCAATAATGAGTGTGGAACCCTCATGAACAAACGAGTTTAGTGTCATTTCTTTAAAATAGCAAAGAGGTTTTCTAACCAATGGAGCTTTTCCTTTGTCCATGGTGTTTAGGAGACCAAACGTGAAATTCTCTGATAAAAGACCTAGACCATTACTTACTGTGTCTACAAAGGATTTAGGTTGTGGGGCTACCGTATGCACAGTCTATGAAGTAGCAATAGGAGAGACACTTACTTGCTTGTCAGCAAATGGAAAAGTCATGCCCACCATAGATACATGGCAAAAACCTAACACATCATTACCAGAGGAGATTGGGGTATGGGCTTCATCTTTCTATAGAAGATGCTGAATGTCTGGAACTTGTGACATATTCGAGTTGTCGATAAGCACTTGATGCAGAATGAATTATTTTACTATCAAAAGACCTATTACAATTATTCCCCCTTTAAGGAACTCTGTCCTTGGAGTTGAAAACAAGGATAATATGCCAAAAACTCTATTATGTTCACGCAAGTGTAATCTTCTAATGGATATGTGTGCCATTTCACCAAAATCTCTACTATATATCTATTTCTAGGTAATCTTTCCCTCCTTACTATTTCAAATTGAAGCTCAAAAGATACATAGTCTGTAAGATTATAATGCTCCTACAGAACATGAGCAACATTAGGTACATATCCTTTAAGTATGCAAACAAGAAATATAGGATGCATAATTAAATGTTTAGGTAATTTCCACAATTAAGCAAGAGATGCAATCTTTTTCAAAACTTTAAAGGACTTGCATATCGAAGAGAAATTCTATGATCCTTCTCTAACAACAAGTAAGATCAGTGAGAATCGACTTTAGGAAATACCATATGATTTATTTGAAATTCAAGTGGTGTTCTCTTAAAAACGTAGAATTTCTATTGTCTTTTTTTGTCTTTATTAATGTGCTGCTTAATTTTTCCAAGCTCTTCATCCATGTTCTGCAAAATTTTTGGGCAGAGTGTATTGTCCTTTGTTGCTTAACAAAGGACAATACACTCTGCCCAAAAAAACCGAGTACATGTGATGTGTACTCTAATGTCAACCAAAATATGATTTCTTGAAACAGAGTATTAGTGGACACAAAAGAGAAAATAAGAACCATGAACCATGTACAAAAGAAGTTATATATTTTAATAATGAAGCATGTAGAAGAGTGTGGAAAACGATTGTCATATACGACGCTTTTACAAAATGTGGCAAAGCAATGCATTGCCATATGAAAATCCAATACAAAATTTTGGTGTTCCATTGCCATACACATGCAAAGAACGTTCCATATCAACAGTCCTGCAACAAAGAGCATTAATGGAATGAGATAAATTCACATGAAAATTACAAACAACAAGTAAATCAAGTTTTATAAATTAATTAACTCATCGCAAATGCTCCTATGAAACGATGGCACCACGTCCCTCGAATTCCTCCAATAGTGCAATCAACTCATGACTATATCCGTAAGACTCCTCCGTTCGTGTTGGAGGATGACCCATTGCCAGCTCCTAAAACATGTATACAAAAGATTAGAGGAACATACATGAGAAATTTAACACAAATAAATTCAATAAATGAAATGGTACTTACATACTCATGACGCATCGTGTCATATCCGCCGCTGCCCAAATGTGATGCTCCAACCATATCTAAACGTGTGGCTGTGACATCTCGCTGCTAGTGATATCGGCCAAGAGTCTGCTGCTGCTCGTCACGAATCACGTCCCACTTCTCAGCATCTAACCATACAAGCTTTGGTAAGCCTGCTCTGAAAGCATCAGGAGCCTCAGATCGTCGATGGGACATAACCTCACGTGCAGTGTGCAGAATCCACTCTGAACTGACAAGAGACTGTCCATCGGCTGGTCGAAACTCTCAATAAATTGTCTGTGTGATATAATTCTTCCGATCTTTATCCTGCTCACTCCATTTTAGCATGATAGAGTGTCCAAACTGGATGGAGCAAAGCTGTCGTATGCGTGCACGCATTGCTTTGCCAGCCGCATCCATCAGCGGAGCTCCATCTCGGATACTATACACCTTGGAGTCATCATGGTCATGCGCACCCCAGGGTGTGTGTGGTGTTCCACGTGGTGTACTACGTGGTGTACCTACATCTGAGGTACTCGTCCTAGGAGTAGAAGCGGGCGACACAACGTCCGTCGCACTGCCTCCACAATAGCCGCCTCCTCCGCCTCCAGACCTACCTGTAGATCCATGCCTAGAACCTCCTGCTCCAGAGCGTGACCCCGATCGACGAGACGGGCCAGAACCTGTATCGCACTGAGGTGGCGAACGCACATGTCTACTAGTAGACCTAGTAGGAGATGGCTCAAAAGATGGTCCTGGTGGAGTCACAAAGCTAGGAGTGACATCGGCGGGAGTGACACCGGTGGGAGTGAGGCCAGTGGGAGTGAGGCCGGCAGGAGTAAGGCCGACAGGAGTAAGGCCACCAGGAGTGAGGACGGGAGGAGTGCTACCACGAGCGATCCAATACTGTGATGCAGCGGCCATATACGCGGGAGGAACCTGAGAGATGAACTCCAAAAACTGCTCCTCTGTCATGGAATGTGGAGTGACTGGAGGAGTGTCTCCCATCGTGCTTTGTAATAAAGGAACTCAAATAATTAGCATGCAATAATAAAAGTAATATAGAGAATAAACAAAAAACAAACAAAAATTAGTGCGTTGTGGTCACATTCGAAGCAAACCGCTTTTGCTTCAATGATCAAGGCATCCTCACATGTTAATGCGTTGAAAGCAGGATATGAAATTGGAAGGTTTGTGAGCAGATTCCCTTTTTGTTCACCCAAGAGAGTGTGTCTTAGCTTGGAGAATATGGGAAGGAGGAGATGGTACATACTACTATTTTGCAAAGCATTATGAGCATCCAAATGCTCCTAGGTCCTCAAAATATACTCGGGTTGAACACTATGTGTTTGGCGAGAGGATTCACAGAGATACTACTAATTTAGTGATGCAACGTGGATAAAAGGGGGCAACAGGTCTTGCCTTCGGAACCTCTGCATGGAAAATGGAGATCTATGTCGGTTGAAGGATGAAAAGAGGACAGCAGTCATAATCGAAAAAAAAAGCTCTCTCTAGCGGGATCTAGCTTTCAACTCCTTGCTCTCGCTCTGAACATCATATATTAGGAAGGGAAGACAACAGTACGCGGTGAAGGCATTCCGTCAACTTGTGTAGATGGATGGACTATTTTCACCTCAGTCAGCTACAATGGCTACTTTCATATTCTCTTTCATCAGCGACTGGAAATTTGATAGCCGTCGAGATACTCAAAGTCCTTTGATGCTACTCTCGCTCCTTTATTTTCCAGGTTTGAGTTAATTTCCTCCCGATGTTTGAAATGTAGCAGAAAAGAGATTGGTGTAGACGACAACGCAATAGTTCTGGTTGGACTCCATTGTTAAAATCTTACCAGCTTGAAGTTGAGGAGCTACAAGGCAATCACAGATACAAGCATCGCGCAATTCGCAGAATCTTGTCATTTCTTTTAGAAATTCTCTTGTGCCTCTTGCGTACTCACGTTTAAGGGCTTCAATGTTGTGCTCCAGATTTCCCCTAAATTGGCAGATCTATCTGTAAACGTGTACGATGGCTTATAGTCGTGAGACACTAAAGTGGCCATCACACATGGAAAGAAGAATATTAACAAAGACAACAGGATTTTATGCGCTGTTCTTGTACCCTTGTTGTGCGCAAGTCCTTTTAAAAAGAATGATTGCTTCGTCATTGTCCTAGATCTCAAGAATACTATAGATTTTTTGACGTGCATATATGTTGAGGATGCAAGGAAATTTTCTTTCTTCTGATTTACAAGCATGTAAGATCCTATATTGTGTGCAGCCATTTCTTTTATGTTTCTGAGTATGCGCATATGATTCAACTGCTTAGTCTCATTATGTGTCGATGATTTCTCAAAGTACAAATGCACTCATACATGTATATTGTCTTTTTGCATGTGTGCTGTATAGTCTCCATTTGATTTCTCAGTCGCAGTGAGTACCGTACCTGGTTAAATCTTGAAAGGAAACCCATGCCAATATTTTATTGCAGATTCACTTATGATACATGGGCACAAAAACACGGAAATACATATAGATAAATTTGTAATAGCATTGAACTTCCTTTTACAATTGCAAAGCTAGATGCGTTTATTTCTGCATAGCTATGGAAATAAAAGCATGCATAGTTTATTTTATTATGAAGGTTCCTCTATCGAGATTTACTCAGGCACATATGCTTATGTATAAGCTTTTCCTTTTATATATTCAAAGCTCCATCCCTATATTTGTGAATATCTGCGGACGTAAAGGCGTGCATATATTACCTCAAACTTTTGTATTCAATTAAAATTTCTTGTGAATGTATGAGCTCCTCTCTGTGTGTATACACACATATTCGTAAGCTTCATGAATAGTCATCATGTGTACATTTGCATTTGAACGTGTGCGCTAATGGATGAAAAGCTGAAAATATGTATGCATGAATGTCTGAATATATTGGATACATTCATTTATCATGCCCTCTCTATTCTGACACATGATATGTTGCTGCAGACGTACATAGATGCAGCTAGATGTATGCAAAAAATTGTATGGGTAGAGATGATCATGGAGCCTGAATATGTTTAAAAGTATATCACATACATGAAAATGTGTAGTTAGCGAGATAGAAACTTTGGCTGTGCAATAGAAGACATGGATATCTGTATATCCGCAAACACTTTGTATATATGTACTTATGCATGTGGCCTTGTATATATGAGCCATAAGCTCTGATGCACATATTTTAGAATCCGTGTCCACATTTGAGAACCTGAGCTCGTGAAATTTTAAACATGGTTAAAGCACCAACAGGGAACATGTCACTGGAAATCATTCATGAATCCCACTACCTATCTGTACTACCCATTGAAGTGAATAGGTTTACGTTCTTGTCTTCCTTCTAACAATAATCGCAAATAGAGGCTAAATCAAGAACTCAGAGTTACATCATTTGAACAGTAGAATATCTGTACCCTGAGAGTAGTATCACATTGGGAACTTGACAGTTGGCTACTCATCATGTGAGCTTGATCAAATGAATGCTAATAAACTCTATTGTAGCTCCTTCCTTTCTTCAGAACCCCGCGACAACGTACAAGTGTTTTATTCAAAAATCATGTAGTCTAGCATCCTCTTGAAGATCCGATGCACCAAGAATATCTATCTCTATATTGATGGCTTCTAAATCGCTTGCTATGCTGGTTTCTTCCCGATCATCGTCTATTGCTTCGTCTTCTCAAACAATGACCTCTTCTTCAATGACCTCTACTTTTCGAACAATGATGTCTTCCTCCTTGACTATCGAATGAATCTTTGAGTCCACTAGAGATGGACTTTCTTCTACATCTATGTTCTAAAAAATTTGTCTACTACGTGGAGCGACTTGTAAAACAAATAGCCACTCTAGTTCTTTTGAATCTGGTATAAAAAAAACTTGCTCACACTGTTCGAGAAGTACAAATGTATCCCTTTCATCTGTCCATAATCTTGTGGAGTCGAAATGAAGCAAACCACTTTTATCCCATCTCAGTGTTGTGTTTCTTCCAGAGGTGACTACTTTGAACCATTTCACATCAACAAAGTAATCAAACTTTCTGAAAGATAGTTTCAAGATGTCTTGAATCACACCACAATAATCTAGCTTGCCTTCTAGAGCATTATCATCTCTTGCACTCGCTCTACTTTTTTGCAAAAAATTCACCATCACTCCACCATCAAAAGTAGACCTATTTTGATCAATTCGTGCGATTCAAAAGTGTCGTCCATGAGACCATAGTGCACCATATTTAATATACTCCCAATCGCATCCTTTTGTGAGTTCTTCTTCTTCTTCAGAGATATCTTCACTCGTTGCCTTTGCTTGTGAAACCGTTGTATCTAACCATCTGCTCGTTGGAAAAGGTGGAAGAGGTCGAAGATTTTCTGGAAGAGGCAAAAATCGAGTGGAATTATTTCTTAGAAAATGAGCTCTTTCCTTTGCGTTAGTTTCCTTGGTAAGCTCATACCTTTCTAACCACTTCTGCATAGGCTTAGAGTTAACTATGCAAAACTTCATTGCTTTCTCTCTGAAAGATGCATCCATTTTTCTTTGCAATCCTTTACCTTGTGGTTCATCGCCTACGAGACGAACATCTTCATCATGGCTCCATAAGTGAGGCATTTTGGGATCCGACATACATAGAAACTCAGTTATGAATACAAGAGATTCTTGTACCCTCTAGACATGCTCTCTATCAAACAAACCCTTTTAATGTCTTCATAAAGCGCTCTAAGAAGAACATCCATCGACTATGGACAGTTCCTGCTATTGGAACTTCATCTACCACATGAACCAGTAAATGAAGTTGAATAGTGAGAATACTTGTGGGAAAGTATTTCTCTACCATACAAACAGCCTTGATAGCATTGAGTTTTGCACTCTCTATGCTATCTCTATTTATCTCTTTAGAAGATATCCACCGTATTAACAAACTAATTTTATAAATGGGTCTTCGTACATCCTCTAAAAGAAAATCTTTTAGGGCTACAGGGAGCACAAACTATAAAAACTTGTGCCATCATGAGACTTGAGTCCTGCAAGATCGTCATTTCATGTGAAAGCAATCTTTAGACACCTCATGCATCCAGTAGGTGTTCAAAACTCTAAAATTGTTTTATTCACTTGTTGCTCTTCCATCCTACGAAGCACCCAAGGAGCTCTTGGTAATGATACTATTCCGTTGGGCTTAGTAATTGCCCACAACTCTCGCATACGACCTTGCTCTTCTAAGTCCTCCCTTTGTGCTTTGCTTTCTTTCTTTCCGATCAAAGTTTTCCAAAGAATCTCTCCCACATTCTTAAAAATATGCATCGGGTCCACCAAATGATTGATCAACAATTCACTCCAATAAGGGAGTTCATGAAAAATGGATAACCGTTTCATGCCAGCAACTGGATTTTCTGAATCCCACAGTTGTTTCCAATCGCTAGCTTTCATTTGGTGTTGCGCTTGTCGACCAATTTGTCCTTCACGTAAAACATGACCATCAGGCAAATACCTATGATGTCCTTCATAGACAATTTTACGTAATGCTTTGGAATAGCATGCTTCGAGTCGTGGTCCGCATAAAGGACAAGCATGGTAACCCGAAATTGATAAACCTGAACATTCACCATAACCGGGCCAATCATGCATTGTCCACATAAGTATGCCTTGCACTAGCACATCTCATCATCTTATAGGTTGAGACATGTCACGCATAGTAATCCCATCCATAAAATGCGCAGTTCTTCCACAAGTGGTGCAAGATATACATCCATGTTTTTTACCTTATACTTACCTAGTACAATAAGAGCTAATAATAAATGAAATTTCTTTGTGGTCAACCATGGTGGGATATTATAATTGACCAAACATACAGGCCATGTCCTCCATGAAGAACTGCGTAATCCAAATGGATTCACTCCATCCATAGCTAGGCCTAGACGTATGGATCAACGCTCACTAGCAAACTCTGGCCACTTACTATCTATGTGCTTCCAAGCATTAGTGTTAGCAGGCACTCACATTACATTATCTATAGACATGCTCTTCATAGGCCATGACATTAACTTAGCTATAGATTTGCATCTAAACATGTTCTTAATTCATGGAATGATAGGAAAGTGGCGAAGAACCTTTGTGGGGATCGCTTCGCCTACAACGTCATCTCTAAATCTATTTGCTCCACACTTTGGACATATGTAGAGATGCTCATACTCATTCCAAAAGAGAATGCAATCATTCGGACAAGCATGAATTTTAGTATAATCTATTCCAATGGACTGTAAAAGTTTTTTCGCATCTCCACGTGTTGGAGGCATGCCATTGCCCTCTGGCAAAAATTGATCTTTAAGAATCCTGCAATAAGGAATTAAAACGATATTAGTAAATAAAGTTATTGTGATACAACAATGAAAGCCAATTTGTTCTCCAGTTACCTGAACAATTTAGTGACACTAGTATCTGACCATCCATAAATGGATTGCAAATTGAGCATCACGAGTGACGCACGTAGTAGAGATATCTTTGCTCCATTGTAAAGTGGTAAACGAGCTATTCTTCGCATGTTTTCTCATTCTTCATCGACTTCTGATCGTGGAATTTCTATTGTGTCCATGAAACTCTTGACACCTTCTCCACCATCATGATCTTCGTCCATGTCATAAAATGCTTCAAGCATCTCTTCCATATGTTCATTCTGTGTAATGTTATTAGTACTTGCTTGTACGTCTAAGTCCCTTTTTGCTCTCTTTTGTCCACGAGAGGTTACCGGTGCAATGTCGTTTAGGTCCATCTGCTCACCTGGGGGACCATGCGAATGATAGCAAAGATTTTCCAGTCGACTCCTATCAAAGGATCCATACTTTCTAACATGTGCAATACAAATTCGTCATTTCCGATAAATTTGATACTTGCAGTGTATGCAAGGACATGCCATTCTCTCTTCAGGATCCAAAGAAGCCATCTGCTATAATATGGACATTTTAAAACATTTGTGAATATATGTGAATATAGATATTCACTCTGTTTAAAATGATTAAAGTTAAATCTATTTTTATATATTTTATCATATATATTTCATTTATTTATTTAAAACACTAGTTCTTATCATATTTTATTATCTATATAATTATCCTACTATATATATATATATATATATATATTATTTATATATTCAGATTTTTTTCTTAATTAATCCTATTTTTATATATTTTATCATATATATTTCATTTATTTATTTAAAACACTAGTTCTTTTTATATTTATTTATGTATATAATTATCTTATTTTATATATATATTTATTTATATATTCAAATTTTTTCCTTACTTAATCATGTTTTTATATATTTAATTTTATATTTTTAATTAAATTATTTAAAACACTAGTTCTTTTTATATTTATTTATGTATATAATTATCTTATTATATATATATATATATATATATATATATATATATATATATATATATATATATATATATATATATATATATATATATATATATATATATATATATATTTATTTATATATTTATTTATATATTCAGATTTTTTCTTTACGTAATCCTATTTTTATATATTTAATTTTATATATTTAATTATATATATTAAATTAAAGCCCTAATCTTAAAGATCTACACCTAAAATATGTATATTTTTGTATGCATGTGTATCTACATGTATAAATGTATTATACGTGTATGTGTATATGTGTATATATGTTATGTAGGTGTTAAAACCCTAAAACCCTAATCTTAAAGATTTAGACCTAAAATATGTATATTTTTGTATGCATGTGTATCTACATGTATGTATGTATTATATGTATATGTGTGTTTGTGTATATATGTTATGTAGGTATTAAAACCCTAAAACCCTAATCAAAAAGACTTAGACTTAAATTTGAAATACTAAAACCTAAATACTTAAACACCTATAAAAATCTAAACCCCTGATCCTAAAACCCTAATCATATTTTATATATATATTTATTTATATATTCAGATTTTTTTACTTATTTTTCTCTATATTTTTTCTTAATATAAATATAATTGAGTTATATGTATGCCTAAACCCTAAAACCCTAATCTTAAAGATCTAAACCTAAAATATGTATATTTTTGTATGCATGTGTATCTACATGTATATATGTATTATATGTGTATGTGTATGTGTGTATATATGTTATGTAGGTGTTAAAACCTTAAAACCCTAATCTTAAAGATTTAAACCTAAAATATGTATATTTTTGTATGCATGTGTATCTACATGTGTGTATGTATTATATGTATATGTGTGTTTGTGTATATATGTTATGTAGGTATTAAAACCCTAAAACCCTAATCAGCAAGACTTAGACTTAAATCTGAAATACTAAAACCTAAATACTTAAACACCTATAAAAATCTAAACCCCTAATCCTAAAACCCTAATCATATTTTATATATATATTTATTTATATATTCATATTTTCTTTATTATTTTTCTCTATATTTTTTCTTAATATAAATATAGTTGAGTTATATGTATGCATAAACCCTAAAACCCTAATCTTACAGATCTAGACCTAAAATATGTATATTTTTGTATGCATGTGTATCTACATGTATATATGTATTATATGTGTATGTGTATGTGTGTATATATATTATGTAGGTCTTAAAACCTTAAAACCCTAATCTTAAAGATTTAAACCTAAAATATGTATATTTCTGTATGCATGTGTATCTACATGTATGTATGTATTATATGTATATGTGTCTTTGTGTATATATGTTATGTAGGTATTAAAACCCTAAAACCCTCATCAGAAAAACTTAGACTTAAATATGAAATACTAAAACCTAAATACTTAAACAGCTACAAAAATATAAACCCCTAATCCTAAAACCCTAATCATACTTTTTATATATATTTATTTATATATTCAGATTTGTTTTAATTATTGTCTTTATATTTTTTGTTAATATAAATATAATTGAGTTATATGTATGCCTAAACCCTAAAACCCTAATCTTAAACATCTAGACCTAAAATATGTATATTTATGTATACATGTGTATATACATGTATATATATATTATATGTGTATGTGTATGTATGTGTAAATAGCCTAAAAACCCTAATCCTATTTTTATATATTTGATGTGAAAAAAACTTCAAAATAAAATATTTATATATTTAATTATATATAGTTAATTAAAACACTAGCATGTGTGTATATGTGTGTGTATGTGTGTATGTGTGTGTATATGTGTATATGTATGCATGTGTGTATATATATGTGTGTATGTATGCATGTGTACATGTGTGTGTATGTATGCATGTGTGTACATGTGTGTGTGTGTATGTATACATGCATGTGTGTATATGTGTGTATGTATGCATGTGTGTATATATGTGTGTGTATGTATGCATGTGTACATGTGTGTGTGTATGTATGCATGTGTGTACATGTGTGTGTATGTGTATGTGTGTGTATGTATGCATGCATTTGTGTGTATGTATGTGTGTATGCATGTGTCTGTATGTATGTGTGTATGTATGTGTGTAGGTATGTGTGTGTGTATGTATGCATGTGTGTATATGTGTATATGTGTGTATGCATGCATGTGTGTGTATGTATGCATGCATGTGTGTATATGTGTGTATATATGTGTGTGTGTGTATGTATGTGTGTATATGTGTGTGTGTGTGTATGTGTATGTATGCATATGTGTATATATGTGTGTATGTATGTGTGTATGCATGTGTGTAAATTTGTATGTATAATTATGCATGCATGTGTGTATATGTGTGTGTATGTAAGCATGCATGTGTGTCTAGGTGTGTGTATGTAAGCATGCATGTGTGTACATGTATGTATGTATGCATGTGTAAATGTGTAAATATGTGTGTATGTGTGTGTGCATGTATGTTCTATTTTCCTATCTCTATCTTCCTCTCTTTCATTATTCTTTATCGCTCACTTTCTCTCTCTCTCTCTCTCTCTCTCTCTCTCTCTCTCTCTTTCTCTCTCTCTCTCTCTCTCTCTCTCTCTTTCTCTCTCTCTTCTCTCTCTCTCTCTCTCTCTCTCTCTCTCTCTCTCTCTCTCTCTTTCTCTCTCTCTCTCACTCTCTCTCTCTCATCTCTCTCTCTCTTTCTCTCTCTCCTTCTCTCTCTATCAATAGAGAATAATAGAATCACTTAAAAGTATGTCCCTCTTTTGGATCGTTGTCGTCAAAGCGTAATGTATGTTGCCTATTGTCCAATTCCAAACAATCGACGCCAAAGAAATTCTGCAAAATCAAAGAAAAGAGAAATTATAAAACCTAAAGCATAGAGAAACACAAATGCTAACAGTACGCACAGCACTTACCAAGATGTGAGATCTAAGCCAAGAGAGAGTGTGTGTGTAGAGAGAGAGATCTGTGTGTGTGTAGAGAGAGAGATCTGTGTCTATGTGTTTGTGCATAATACAATGCAGGTCGCAATTCGGTTCGCGTGCGCAAGTTCGACAGAAGACCAACAGTACTCAAACAGGCACAAAAATGTGAAGTTTTGGTCTCGGGTTCACGGTATGTTTAAAACTCACCCTCAGTATATACCGACGTCGATAACTTGTAGTAGATTATATCGGGGTCAATACAGGCGTCGATAACTTGTAGTAGATTACCGGTGCTTATACCGACGCATATACCGATGCTTATACCAACATATATACCGACGACTGCGGGCTACACCGACGATCCGTTTAAAACGGTCATACCGATGGTCACTTGACGGTCGGTATCTCTAAGTGACATTTTCCAACACCCACACCAACGCCGAGTGTGACCGTCGGTATATGCAACATCGGTATGCCCCTCATATGTTGTAGTGCATCTAGCTTGAGGATCTTATGTGTGCAGCATATGTATTTAATAGGTGTCCCACCAAAGCACTGCACTCAAAAACTCCATATGAGACTTGGCATGGTCCCAAGCCATCTTTTTCTCATCTACATGTCTTTTTTTCTGTGGTATATACATTAATGCCTGAATAGAAGACTTCATTTTCCTTCAAGAATTAAAATTAGATGGGTCTAGATTTCCTATTCATCTTAACATTATGTCTAATAATCATTAGTGGTTGTTCCCAGATCACTCCCATGGGAGAGGGGGAACTGCTTTAGGAGTGGTGAAACCTCTCACTCAATTGGTTGTCACTAACCTCACTAGTAAGTGGCACCAGTGGACTGGTGTGACCCTGGGAAAACCTTATGATTGTACCATTATAAGTTTCTATGCATCTAACTGTTGTAGCCAAAGGACTAGATGCTTGGATGAGCTCTATAGTCGTAAGGGACCTATCATCCTAGTGGGAGACTTCAACATGGTCACTTTTATTAGGGATAGACTTGATAAAAATGGGAACATTATCTCGGGTCAAGAATGGTAGGCCTTGATCAAACTTTCTGCCACTCATTACTTGTTTCACTTCTCCTCCCACACTAGATTCATGTGGGTAACAAAAAGAAGTCCCCCCTCCTATGTGCTCCTAGATTGGATTGAGCCTATGGCAATCTTCTATACCTTCAGTAGTTCAGTAATACCATGGAGGCTAATCAAACCCTTTGTATTCCTGATCTCTCCTCCATAAGGGTGGTGCTCAAGCAAGATAGAGTGCATGGTAGGATGGGTTTGCCGCATCTAGACCCGACCTTGCTTAAAGTACATTGCTTCCAAAAGTATGCTAATCCTAGTATAGTTTTGGTTAAAGGTGCTAGAGACAGAAGTATGCTAACCCTAGTATAGTTTTGGTTAAAGCTGCTAGAGACACCCAATTTCTTTTTACTCACTTGAAGAATTTGAGAAGAGAAGCTAGAGCCAAAAGAAGACTTGTTCTTTCCAAGGAAATAGATCTTATGGGTGTTTCCTCTTAGGACCCTAATAAAATGGACTTGATTTTATCTCTCTAAGAGAAATAGAGATATGAAGAGTACCTTGAGGCTTGCAACATCCTTCCCTCTTCAAGGGAAATTTGGGCAATGAATCTTGACAGACCTACCAAAAGTACGTTCAGTCTTTTGAAAAAGATAAAGATCAAGGTTTATATTCCTTTCCTCAAGAAGAAGAATGGTGGACTTGCTTTATCTATTGAGGAGAACTGGCAGGAGGCTACTAGCTTCTTTACAAATGTTTTCTCTAGTACTCCCAAGTGGGAGAGGATATCCATGGAGTTAGAGCCCTCATTGCTCTTAAAAGGAAAAAAAAAAAAACTATTCCTCCTAGCATGGCTACGTTGCTGGACCTAGCCCTCACTGTCGGTGAGATTAAAGAAACCATTGGTAATTTGAAACCCTGCAAGACTCCTAGTTTGGCTCATCTTCGTAATGAGTTTTCAAGTGCTCTAGAAGATTTCATAGATCCTTACATTTTGTTGATTTGGAAGGATTTTGTTAGCCGGGGCACTCTCCCTATTGAGCTTAACACTGGAGTTATAAAATTGATCTATAAAAAATGACCTAAAGAAGACTTGAACAACTAGGGACCTATTACTTGAGCCCCATCATGAAGGATATCATTCTCCCTTAGCAAAAAGGGTTCATCAAAGGGAGGTTAATCCTTGATGCTATTATCTCTCTTTAAGAATGGGATGGACTTTGCCAAAGAGTCTAATCAACACTATTTTTTCTTCAAGACAGATTTTGACAAGGCCTATGATAGGATTGAATGGGATTTAATTCTCCAATCCTTGCATGATATTGGTGCTAGTAAGAGGTTCATTAAAGTTGTTGTTACTCTGTTTGGAAATGCCTATTCTAGAGTTTCTATAAATGGTAGCCTCTCCCCTCACTTTAGACTTAGAAGGTCTATTCGTCAGGGTTATGCCTTAGCGCCCCCTTTCATTTGCCATTGCTAGTGATGCCCTTGGTTGGTTGATTAAGGATGCTATTTAAGAAAAAAATGTTGAAGGTATTAATGTGCCTGGATCTGATAAACAACTCTCTTGCAAGCCTTTGCTAATGGCACTAATATCGTCACTAAATCTGATGATGAATATGCTAAATGTATTTTAAACTGTCTCAATAGTTTTTGCCTGGCTAGTGGTTCCCACATAAATCACAAGAAAACCACCTTCAAAGCCTCTGATAATATTTTTCCTAATTGCATTAGTAAGTTGGGTTGTGAAATAATAAGAGATGGAGAAATCTTTAGACTTTTGGGCATACCTATGGGTTTTCAAGTCTCTTTAAATCAAAACTGGGAGTGGGTTATGGAAAGATTTAGAAAAAAAAGCTTTTTACTTGGTATGCCTCTCAATCTTCGCTTTCTCCCCATGTCTTTTTGCTTAACCATCACATTATGCCCACTATTGTTTATTTTCTTTCTTGTTGTATGCCTAATAAAGCTCATATCAATCAACTTATTGGTCTTTCCAGAAGGTTCATTTTGGGGGGAGTCTTATACATGATAAAATTCCTAAAGTTTCTTGGACAATCTGCTACCTACCTAAAAAGGAAGGGGGGCTTGGGATATTTTGTCCTTTGAGAATGTGCTATGGACTCTAAGGGCTGCTAGGCTCTCTTAATTAAAAGGAATGTTCACAGATTTAGTTTGGCTCATTACAAAGCTTGGAATAACCACTATATTTATGATATTGTTGCTCCCCTCCCCCCCCCCACGCTTTCCTTCCCACTGGCTCTAGCTTGAGCTCTAGGATGTGGAATGCTTGGATGGATGTGAAAAAGTATGTATGTCTAGATAACAATTTTTTTAACTTTTTTTGACTTTTTACTACAGGAAAGCCTATGGGCTGGTTGGCTGTCTCTTTGGAATAATGGTCATGTGGGTATCAGAGAACATAAATGTTATAATCTTGGATATACCACTTGGAATGATCTCACTAGTAATGATGAGATTCTACTTGAGGAGAAAATTATGGGTTCTAATGCTTCTTCTGGGAGTGTGCACGTCCTCATCAAGCATAGGAGATATAGGTGGACCGGGGTGACATTTCTCAAGTGAGGAGGAACATCTTGCTATTTGATATTGCTCAGGATATGCTGATGAGGTACAAGAAGAAAAGAGGGTCCATCTTAATGATCCTCCCTAAAATCAATAATAAATGGAAAGTCAATTGGAAGCCTAAAGAATGGTGTCACTGATTCCTCTATATTTGGAATCTACCCTACAACATCAAAAAATTTGTTTTTCTTTGGCTTATTCTGCACAATGCAATTTGGTGTGGCAATAGAGAGAGGAATTTCAATATTAATTTTGGTGTTTGTAAAACAATGTGGAGGATGTCCCCCATCTCTTTCTCAATTGTAGGAATGTTCAAAATTTTTGGTAGATCCTTCACCCATTCTATCTGAAGTACAAACTTAAGCTTAGCTACAAACAGATTATTCTTGGTTTTTGTAACCAATTTGACTTTGTACTGTGGAATATATGAAGAGCTCACATCCTCTACAATATATGGAGGATCAGGAATGAAGCTTTCTTCAATAACAGAGTTTCCAGCTCCTTTAAAATCTCCTGCTACAAGGGCCTCAAAAGGATTGGCCAACAATGTTTGGACTCTATGTCTTCTGCCCCTCCTATTGATTTCTCATTGAGAAGGCACGTGCAAGATAATGCTCCCCAAAAATGGAGAAGTTATCTATTGACTCTTTACTCTCCCTATAGACTTGACATGGTTGTGCTGTGTAACAATAGATAAGCATCTATCCTATTGTACACCATTTTCACTTATACATTGTAATAGCATGTAGACCTCTCTGAGGTTGGCCTTCGATTGGCTTGCTGTTGATTCACTGAGCTGGGGGTATCTGCCCTTTGTACATCTTTATATGCTATTTTTAATATACTTTGTGTCTCTTCAAAATGAATAAATAAATAAATAAAAGTGTCTCTCACAAGCTCAAGCTAATTCCTCACTATTTTTTAGTTATAGTGCTTGGAAAAGTGATGTTTTCTTAGGTACTTCAAAAAAAAAGAGGGCTTCTCTATTTTTATTCAAATCCATGATTTTAAAGCTCATGTGTAGGCATGCACAATTACGGATGCCTTTCAATATGTCTTTTCATTGCTCTTCTTTGTTTTTTGGATAGTTACTTGTAAACAAAGTGCTTAACTACTACAAACACATGCTTTTTTAAAAGTTTTGTGGAGAATCGTTTTTTTTCTAAATTTGATGGATTGCACACTTCTTTGGGTGGTGAGAAACTCTCTCATAAGAAGACTTGTGCATCAAAGAGAGAGGCTGAAAATCAAAGAACTAGGTGATTGAGAGTGAAAGTGAGAGTGAGAGTGTGATTCAGAGTGCACGTGTGAATGAGATTGTGATACCTCATGGTTGGTCGGTAGGTAGAGGCTTTTTCAAGACGCTATTTTCCAACGCTATTGTATCAATTGATTCACATCTATAATATCAAAATTTCTCTTTCTTTGAGTCATACCTTGTCTACTCTTCTTCATCGAATCTTCCGTATCTTGTGCAAGTTTTGTTTTTCTCCCTTCCACTAATGTTGAGTGATCAAAAGCTTGTAATTGAGGATAGAATATGATCAAGGAAACACCACAAGTGGTATTAGAGTAGAATCGATGCTTGAAAAGGATGGAAGGCTTGATGCAAAAGGTTCATGAGCAAGAGGCTCTTATTTAGACGAACCTTGAAGAATTACGCAAAGAATTAGGCGGGAAACAACTAGAAGGTGCAACAAATTTGCTCGTGGAGCAAAAAAAAATGAAGTGGATGATGGTGCAAAAACATCTAGTATACCTAGAGGAAAAAAAAAAATTAATTATGAAGATATGGAGCTATGCAAGTTTTCCCTTAACCAAGTCTTCAAGAAGGCAAAATTCAATGATTTTGATGGTGAGAAGAAGAGCGGCAAAGATCAAGCGGCATGTATTGAAGATCTTGAGGATTTCTTTGATATTCAACCATTTATTGAAGAGTCTAAGGCAGAAGTGGGGATCTTGCACCTACATGGCATCACGAAACTATGGTGGAAGTCCTGTATCTAGACTTGGACGCATCTTGGCCTAGTTCTATGGAAGGAATTTTGAGAGGCAACAGAAAATTCTACTGTTCTCCATACTACCATATGGAGAAGAAGCTGAATTTCTAGAATTTTCTACAACACGAAAGTGACAATCGTACCTTTTCTACTAATGATTACAAAGAACAATTCCTACGTCTTCAGAAATATGCACTAGAGGTTAGTGGTGATGGTCTCGACATCAATTTTATTGAAGGGCTTCATGAGAAGCTTCACTATCAAGTCAAGGGATCAGGATGTGTCAATCTTTTGCATGTTGTCGTAATAGAAAAGAATTTTGAAGAAGCTGGAAAAGTTCAATTTGGAGAAGGCGAATAGAATTAGATTAGCTGTGGCAGGACATAGGCCATAGAGAACTATTGCAATAAACATGAACAATGCAAAATAGAATACATCTTATAATAACCAAACTAGGAATCCTACTTAAGCGAAAAATCAAAGGAGGTGTCAAACAATCCTTTAACAACAAGAACCTGATTTTATTGAGTGAGCAAAAAGACTTGGTTTGTGTTTTTGTTGCAGGGAGCAAGGGCATCGGACGTATGAGTACCTAAACAAGGAAATCTTTTGGCCTACACAATCAAAGGTGATAAACATCATTGAGGAAGGAATAATAATTGAGAAAGTAGATGATATAGCTAAGTGCCCTAACTCTACTTTACATTGCATAGTGGTTAGCTGTGTTCCAAGACTTCTAAAATTGCAATTTTGGGTATGATTTCTACACATATAATTCTATTTCGAATCAATTTTTTAGTACATGTTTGTTCTATATTTCAAGTTGGTATAGAATTTAAGGATACCCCAAAATATGCAAATAACAAGACCTCTAGAGATGGCCAATCAAGGACTACACTATACAAAAGGATACATTGAAAGCCTTCCATTTACTTTTTCTGATAGGTGTTTTTCTAGAATTTTTCATATAATTGAGATGAAACACACTGATCCAATCATAGGCATGGACTGGTTAGTTCAATATTCCGCAACATTTGATTCTGAACAAATAACAATCACATTAAGACTATACAGTGAATCTATCCACATTTTAGTCATGCGTAAGCCTATTCTCATTTCTGCTATGCAGATAATTAGAGGTATATGTGATGGTTTTAGAACATTTGTAGTGTATGTGAACAATCTACATGAGAAAGATAATTATGGAAATCTTCTAAATTATGTTTAAAATCTTTTGAAAGAATATGAATATGTATTTCTAGAAGACCTAGCTAGTATATCTCCACCTAGGTAGATTGGTCCCGCCATTGGTCTGTATCCAAGGAGTGACCATATTCTAGAGCAACCTATAGATTTAAAATACATCAATTAAATGAGCTTAAGATTCAATTAGGTAATCTGTTGAATAAAGGGTTGATAATATCGAGTTTTTCACCTTGGGGAGCACTTGTTTTATTTCCGAAGAAGAAAGATGGCTCTTATTTATTATGCATTGAATGTAGGGGGTTGAATAAAAGAACAATTAAAAATAAGTATCCACTCCCTCACATAGATGACTTATTAGGTCAATTAACTAGAGCGATTGTATTCACTAAGATTGACTTATGATCGAGATATCACCAAATTAGGATCAAAATAGAAGATATACCCTAGATAGCTTCCATTATGGCCATTACGAGTTTACCATTTTACCTTTTGGATTAACAAATGCGACTACCAAATTTATGTGCTATATGAGCAAGGATTTTCATGATCACCTAGACAAACTCATCTTAGTATTTCTTGACGATATGTTTGTGTACTCTACAGATGATCTTGAGCATGTTGTACATCTTAAGTTCACTTTGCAAACTCTTAGAGAACATACATTGTGTGGAAAGAAGAGTAAGTATTGTATCTAAAATGAAGCTCATACAGAATGAAGGCACATAACATACATGTCTAAGAATAAGTGATGCTCTAATATGTACCATAAGGCATACATCTCCTGCACCCTCAATGTCATAAGTCCTACCACTAGGCAAGTGCTCACATCCATGATTGTCACTTGAGAATCAACAAAACCACTCGTGATGTGGATTACATGAAAAATGGCCAATGCATCAAGCAACCATGCCATATGTGTGTTATCAAATGAACAAGAAGATTTGTGAGATGAACCATATGAGAAAGTGAACCACCATTACTTTCATAATCAACTTCCATAGACTCTCACCACTACTTGACCTGCATCACGTGCATATCTCTAATATCATCATTGCATCTGCCTAAAAAAAAATCCTTGAATATGGCCCTCATGACCACAATGCCAACATCAAAGTCATTGATGTGATCTATTTCTCATATGAGTCAATGGACTCACGTACATATCATGTAGTCTCCTCCATAATGCACTACTCATCTCCTCATACATAATAGACTCATATAGAGAATCCACAAGTATAATCAGATAATGGAGCTCTCGAATGCATTCATATCCATCCATACATGGTCAGACATGTCATGAGGCCTCTATGCATCTCTATCAACATACATGTGTAACCCTGAATGGACCAATGTATGCCACATTTAAGCTTTCCATCTCACAAAGTCAGTGCTATCAAACCGAGAACATACATGTTGCCAATCCAAGAGACTAGCAATGTAAGAAGAGACTAGAGACAATACTCTATCCCAAGAAGGATGGCTCACATATGCATAGCTTGCATCGGATAAGTCTTGATAGAGAAGAAACCATGTGAACCCTCTATCACATAACCATGCATCTAGCATGCACATAAAACCATGAGCCTAAACCTCCTCACCAAGTCTCCAAATTGACCAAGTAGATGTGAAAACATCTTGGAAAATACTCAACAGAGTATCCCCTATATATTGAGCAATCAAACAAGATAGATAATAATGAAAGAACAATGAGGAACCTATCACCACATGTCACTAATCCAACCAAAGATAATGGTAAATACAAATGCCAAAAAATGATGATAATACATGCCAATACAATGGTGATACACCTCCCACTCAAGAATGAATCCTGCAAGATGGTCCAATCTCTCACGAAGAACCTATGACCAAGTCCAAGTGAATGGAGATAAGCATCAATCCAAAGCTATCACAAAAGTTTCAAGAGCCACTAGAGTTATCTTCTCGCATAAAAGCCATCAAAACATTGATAACATCTCCCTTTTAAAATTAACTCTAAACCAAACAAACCATGTGGGAACCACCATCCACATATGCTAAGAATCACACTGGCAAATACAATATCAAATTAATGATCATATGCTAATAGAATAGCCAAACAAGGGAGGAATGAATGTGCAATTCAGGCTCAAATCTAGATCATGTACCTGCATAAAAACAAGAATATATGTACTAGCAAGGATTCAAAATCACCTCTCATAAAATGTATGCAACTGGAAATTAAATCCATAACCAAGTGGCATAAGCAAGATATCGACCACAATGACACTATACATCTATTGATAATACCATGATCAAACTCATGATGCCATAAACCTAAACAAAAGTAAACCACAATGTCATCTCACATGCCAAACACCTGACAAGATCATGTTCTACTCTCATATAGAACACCTCAATCCAAGGTATGTAGCTCAAGATGTACATAAAACACACATCTACTTTCACATGCAAAACTTCAAGAAATTATTCTTGGCTATGTAATGATATAAAGAACACCTTAGTCCAAGGTCTATAGCTCATGATATACACAAAATACACATCTACTTTCAATTTCACCTTCCCTTGTAGCACTATTACTCTATACTCTACATTTTAGACAACCTATCATTCAAACTATGGATCTCCATTCTTATACCAAATTGTAGCTGATCTTTGAAGCTATGCATACAAAGTTGAATCATCTCAATGGGATCTTTTAAACTCAAGCTACCACCACAAAATTGACCTATTGTCCAAGTGATCATAGATTCGTCTTCTACATCAGTTTGAGTTTTTTGAATTCTTAGCCACTTAAAAATCTGAATGAGATGTTATGTTTTTCAATGAAGTTTGAGCGCTCTATATCACATGCAAAGGACTTTAAAATATATCAATTCAAGCTTTCTAGCTAGAGTTATGGCCAAACTATTGTGTAGTTGTTAAGAGGTGTCGACCTGCACATTCACCTCTTGTGACCTAAGCTTCCATTGAAGTTGTTTGCACACAAGCCTTTAGCAAGCTCCGATACAAATGAAGGGATTTGGGTGTGCTAAACAAGAGGAGCAAGGAGGAGATGGAGGGAGATAGAGGAGAGGAGAGATGTGCATTCATGTGTGGGAGCCTTGAAACCGACATTATGATTTCTCTTGAGGCAATGCTTTATAAATGATGTCTATATATGATTATAGGGGTAAGGTCACATGACCCTTATATCCCCAACAAAACTATAAGAAACTTTTCACCATGAAACTATTAGAAGCTCTCTGCTTGATTCTATTGGAGGTGGATTGGATTTGACATTGTAAGAGGTTTATTTAAGTAACCAGCTCCACCATGGATACATTATCATCCACTTAGAAGTCATCATACTTGTGATGGTATAGCAGTTTATTAGACCATTATGATTGTTAATCCACGAGTGCATTTTTCTACTTCTTAACATGCTTGTGATCATCTTTGAGTATGCAAAATCATCCACCTTCAAAGGCTCAAGACTCTCAGGACTTCATGGCTTGGTACAACTTCCAAACTAGATTATATATGGATCTCCTTGGAGGCTATGATGAGGATGTGCTTCTACTACTCAACATGAAGCCCTTTCGTCTTGTTTACTTGTGTCATATATTGCAGCTAGGTTGAGGTATACTCTTTATATAGTGATGTAGTTTTTTTTTTATTATTACATCTCCTTGGGAGAGATTTGGCATATGTATCTCCCTGTGCATTTCCCTTGCACATTTTTCTTTGTATCTATTTTTTTTCTCTATTACCCCATTTTTTTGGGGTATGTACCTACAAATGGAATATGTTTTCAATCATATGGTTTCTTAGAAACTCTATTAATTCATGGCATTAGTACCCTTGCCTCTCCATTTGACTTTGGAATTTTCATATATCTATTATCTTCGTTTGTACATGATCTTTAGGCTTCTTTAATCAATAAAATGCCTAACTTTTATGATTCACATAATATGACATACCATCCTAGTACAGTCACCATGAAGATGAATAAATATCTATTCCCTTCCTAGGAATGTTTCTTTATTTATTCCCCATCATTCATGTGAACTAAGTTCAAAGGATGAAAGGTTATGAAATTGTTTCTCTTGAATGGAAACCTATTTTGTTTTACCAACTAACATGCTTGACATAAATTCCTCAGTCTCAAGGACTTAGTACACTTTCCTTGCACGTCCATCTTATAAATTTTGAGATGACCCATTATTTTATGCCATAGGTAAAGCTCTAAAATTTAAGTCTCTCCATATGTGAAATAGATAGTGTGATTCGGATTAGGATTTGCCTAAAGATTTACGGTCCGTCTCTTCACAAACTATTTTACATGGTTGAATTGCACTTGGCATTCTTGATAAGTAACACTTTCGATTGAATTGTACTTGATCTTATGTATCCATCATCAACCCCCAAAGATTAGGTCCTCGGCAATTCTCCACTCTATTTACCATCTAATTACCATCCATCACCAGATCCCCAATGCATGTGATGTGTTGTGGAGTATGGAAACAATTTTTATGTTGGAACATTCATCTTTGAGAAGAATTCTCTATTGTAGCATACATGATCAATGTATATACATTGTCCATAGACTTTCTTAAATGAGATAAATTTTTATTTTTCAAGATGCAATATCTATGCACATATGATTTCTAAAGAACCATTTCTTAAGCCATGGGAAATCACAATTTTCCCTTAACATGGTCTCACAAAGTATGATTTACATGATTCATGGGAAATTGTAATTTCATTGAACATGATTATTTAAAGTAAGGCTTACCACATAGAGTGGAAACTGAAATTTTCCTATACGTGATTTCTTTGTGCGATGTCTTCTAAAATACTCTTCGGTCCAATTTCCCATAGGAAATTGAATTTCTCTCTCTTTCTCTCTCTCTCTCTCTCTCTCTCTCTCTCTCTCTATATATATATATATATATATATATATATATATATATATATATATATATATATATATATATACATATATACATACATACATACATACATACATACACACACACACACACATATATATATATATATATATATATATATATATATATATATATATATATATATATATATATATATATATATATATATATATATATATATATATGTGTGTGTGTGTGTGTGTGTGTGTGTCTTTGTGTGTATATGTGTGTGTGTATGTATGTATATATAATGAAAAAGCTTCATCTTTGATAGGGAAATGGAAATCTCTCTAAAACGTAGAAACTAGAGACATTTCCTCAAATATTTTTGGCACTCAATGATTTGAGGTTTCCTTAGTCCATTTCTCAACACTAATAGAAATAAAGAACATGATTTCTATGAGATCAAGAAATTGTGAACTTTTTCGGGTAGGTACTTTAACAACAACTATCCAAAGATGAAGAAAAGTTTATGGAGAGGGAGAGAGATTACATAGCTTGAAAATCTTCTCTTAAATTTTCATGGAAACTGGTTCCTCATATATTATGGAAAAATATTCATAAGTCTGTTTCTCTTTCGTCTCATGATCGAGGACTATAAGAGTGAATGAAAATGAATTCGCACTTTTGGATCCAAATCAGCTTTGAAATCCATTTTCATGAAGATTTTCTATTTTGGACAACTAATACCTCAGAAATGTCCTTGTTTTTTGACATTTCTATCCAACTCTTACGCTCTTAGATTCTTATGAATAGAATTTAGTCTTATATTGAGTTATATTGATGAAGATTTTGCCAAATTACTTTTTGCATTCGAAGTAAGTTCTTTTACCTCAAATGCTGGTTTATAAAACCCAATGAATTAAACATGCATGTCTTGTGGGCACATGCATCAATCCCTATCAATAACATTAAGAAACTCACTAATAAAGAATTCATCTCCAAATATCTCTTAAATGTTGAAGAGTATGTCTTACACATTCGTATCTTTCTTGTAAGAATAGCAACATTTCTAAACCTTTTTATAAGATACTTTTTTTGGAACATATTGATAAGATAGTTATTTGCAATATTTCTAAAACTTTTTTATTTTCATTTGAGAGGGTGTTTGAATAATAATTACGCTTAATCCTATAGTGTGAGTAATATCTTTATTTTTTGAGTTTTGACCTCTTCATTTGTATCATTCTCTTCTATAGTGCCTTGGAGATATAGATATGTGGGTCTTATTTGGTTAAATAACATTCAAAGCAGTATCAGTGTTTTTCATAGGGAATAAGTGTGCCATCTTGGTAAGCTGATCGAATACAACAAATATGGTATGATGCTTACTTTAGGTCATAGGTAATTTAGTGATAAAGCCCACTTCTGATTTGGAACATCCAAAGAGTGAAGCATTCCAGGCATTCTCTTAAACTGAGTTTTCACTTGTACGCATTTTAAACATTCACTAACATATTTTCTAACATCCAGCTTCATACATGGCCAAAAGTAAGAATAATTTGTTTTAACATAGGTCCTTGAATAACTTGGATGTGCAGAGAAAGGTGCATCATGACAATCATGCAATATTCTAACTCTTACTGAAGACTTAGAATATATACGCAATAAATTATTACAATACAAGGATTCATTTTGCAAATGAAATTTTTCTTGATACATCGATCCCCTGTTTACATTTAGAAAATTCAAAATAGGTTCATAAAAAGATTCATGTTTTAGTTGTTCTTGAATTTGATTGAGAAAATTAGAATTTATTACAAAAAGAAGATTACATAAAGGTCTTCGACTCAATGCATCAAGGACCTTATTTTCCTTATCAATTAGATACTTAATGTCAAAATCATACTCGCTTATTCAATCCAATGCTTTTGCTTGTTGTTAAGTAATGGTTGTGTCAAAATTTATTTTAAACTCTGATGATCTGTTTTGAATTCAAACTTAACTTCTAACAATAGATGTCTCCAATGCTTAAGTTCCTGCACAAAAACAAGAATTTCTAGATCATGATTAGGATAGTTAAGTTAATGTTTTCAAAATTTTCTAGACTCATATGTGACCATCCTACCATCTTGTGAAAGAACACATCCTATGTGATTTTCACTTGCATCACATGCAACCACAAAAGGCTTTCGCATTTGTGGAATATTCAAAACACAATTTTCAACAACTTTTTGTTTCAATGTTTCAAATGATTTTTGAGAGGCATCACTCGACACAAATCCTACATTTCTTTTAGTAAATTTTGTGAGGGGAGTATCTATCTTAGAGAAATCCTTAATATGTGGTCTTTCATATTGTGCCAACCCAAGAAAACTTCTAACCTCCCTTATAGTCTTAGAAATCAGAGAATCAACTATTCTTTTTACTTTATCTTCATCTATATGGATTCCATATTTTGATATGCATCTTCCTAGATACACAAGTTTATCCTTAGCAAAGAAACACTAACTCTTCTTTCCATACAATTTTTTTTCTCTAAGAGTTTGCAAAGTCTTCTTGAGATGTACCGCATGCTCAGAATCATCTTGAGAGTATACAAATATATCATAATGAAATTCTAATGTGGCTTGGGTAAAACCCTAAAACCGTCTTGGGGTATAACTTCTAATGTGGCTTGGGTAAAAATATATCATAATGAAATACTAATGTTCGAAAAGTTGTCTTGGGAATATCCTCTATTTTGATCGTAATTTGGTGATATCTAGATCTTAAGTCAATCTTAGTGAATACAATCGCTCCACTTAATTGACCCAATAAGTTATCTATGTGAGGGAGTGGATACTTATTTTTAATTGATCTTTTATTCAACCCCCTATAGTCAATGGATAATCTATAAAAGCCAAATGTCTTCTTTTGATATAAAATAGGTGCACCCCAAGATGAGACACTCGGTCTTATCAAGCCTTTCTTCAAAAGATCATCTAATTCAATCTTAAGCTCCTTCAATTCATCAATGTTAAATCTATAGGGTGCTCTAGAATATGGTTGGCTCCTGGATATAGGTCAATGGCATGGTCAATTTGCCTTGGTGGAGGCATAGCAGGCAAGTCTTCTAGAAATACATAAGCATATTCTTTCAAAAGATTTGCTACATAATTTGGAATACTTTCATCATTATCTTCCTCATGCATATTTTTCACATACACTACAAATGTTTTAAAGCCATCACGTATACCTCTAATTAGCTGCATAAAAGAAATAAGAATAGGTTGAGGAGTAAATGCATCACCTAGAATGTGGATAGATTCACCATCTAGCCTTAAAGTGATTGTTCTTTCCTCGCAATCAATTGTTGTAGAATTGTGAACTAATCAGTCCATGCCTATGATTGTATCACTATATTTTATCTCAATCACATGAAAATTTTAAAACAACGACCTATAAGAAAAAGTAAATGCAAGGTTTCAATGTATCCTTTTGTATAATGCACTCATCCATTGGCCATCTCTACGGGTCTAGTTAGCTACATATTTAGAGGTCTCCCAAATTCTGTACCAATTTGAAAGATAGAAAACAATGTACTACGTGAATCAATCAAAAATCTGATTTTATGTGTAGAAAGAATACCCTAAATCATAATTATAGAAGCTTTTGAGAAAGAATTAGCCACCATGCAACGTAAAGTACAATTAGGGTACTTACCTCCATCATTTGGTTTCTCAATCGTTGTTCCTTCCTTGATGATGTTTATTGCCTTCGATTGTGAAGGCCAAAAGTCTCCCTTCTTCATGCACTCATGTCCGATGTCCTTCCTCCCAACAACTAAAACATGGACCAAGTCTTCTTGCCCTCTCAATAAAGTCAGGGTCTTGTTGCCAATGGATTGGTTGATGCCTTCTTTGATTTTCCACCTAAGCAGGATTCTTACCTTGCTTATTAGAAGATGGAGTCTTCCTTGAATTATTCACGTTCATCACAGTAGATCTCAGTGGCCTATGTCTTATTGTAATGAATCTACCTGTATTTGCCTTATGCAAATTGAACTTATCCATCTTCTCAAAATTCTCTACCATCACAACAATATCAAGAAAATCAATGCATGCAGATCCCTTGACTTGATAATGGAGTTCCTCACAAATCCCTTCAGTAAATTTTGTCTTCAGAGCATCACTACTAACCCTTCGATCATTCCAGAATAATAGAGGAGAGAAGAACAAAGAGATGTCACAAAGTAAGAGAAAATCAGATGGGAAAGAGAAGAGATGATATGACTCAGAGAAAGAAGAATTCTGATATTATAGATGAAAATTAATGATTACAATAGCTTTGGAAAATAGCCTCTTGATGAAGCATCTACCTCATGACCACCCTCGAGCTATCACAATCTCATTCACACTCCCACTCTCAATCACACTCACTCTCACTCAAAATCACAAGGTAATTCTCTGATTTCTGTGAATCCTGTTTTGTTGATGTGTAGTTGTCCCTATATGAGAGTTTTTTCGTCGCCCCAAAGAAGTGTGCAATCCACCAAATTTATATAAAGTGGAGTTTCTCCTAAACTTTCACAAAAAGCCATGTAATCATAGTATGCTTTCTTTTGTGTACCTCACAAAAATAGGAGACCAACACTGAAGAGGAATATCGAAAAATATTTCCATAATTATACATGGTGACATGTAAGCATTACAATCACAGATTCGAATAGAATTAGAGAAGCCCTCTTTGTTTTAAGTGTCAGATCACGGTACTTTTCAAAGCTGTGTAACTCAAAAACCATGAGGAAATAGCTTAAGCTTGTGAGAGACACTTTTATTTAATTTTTCAATCTACAGAATAGTGTTAGAGATGACTTAGGTACAAATCTGACTCCAAATGCCACTTTTGAGCCCTACAAGTTTCAAAATTCTAGAAAGAGAGAGTAAAATCAAGACATTTTCTTACAACGAACTAAATGTAGAGCCTTGAACGAGGTACTTAAAACATGATTCACAAAAATTTCACACACACACTTTTATTCTCCTATAGTTTAGCTATCTTTCTCTCATGGAGGGTTTTTCTTAATTCTTTCATCTTCACCTTCAAATTTCAACAAGAAAACATGATGCGAATAAGATCTAGAGAGAACATATGAAACTTGTCATCCCAAAATTTTTCCTACATGCATAAAGTGACCTAATTATTAATTCTAAGCATTATCCCCACAATGAAATTTACAAAGTTCAAAATGAATTATTTCACTAGAAAAGAGGCCTATCACAACCTACCATACTATTGCTATATGTGAAGAAAAAATGAACATGAACTTGTTATACCTCTTGTTCCACTCTATAAATTCTCCTCGTTGGTCATTTGTAGGGGTAGCATCAGCCTTAACCTTTTTTCTATGCCACCAATCAGGTCAACAATCCCTTTCCCATGATGAAGCTAGAAATTCTAAATATCCAAGATTGATACTTATGCTTATCAAGGCCTTCAAGTTCGGATTTAAAATCTATCATCCTGCTTTGCGCTAGCGTACGAGGAATCTCATATTGTTTTGAAGCTAACTTTGACGAGAAGAAACTTGGATAATACCTTCGTGACATCCATGCTTCGAGTTTGTGTACTTAGATCCTTGTTGACTCATTGAAACAACGCCCCCTTCATGCTTGAATTTGAGCCTTCTTCACTTTTTAATTCGCAAGTAGTTATGTAATCTCAAAAGCTTCGTATTCAGTCCTTATTGCTTCTAACCTTTATAAAAGAAATATTCTCATAAAAGTTTGGGAGAAATTTCAATGTCCAAAAACATGAATCATGGTGGATTATGTCTCATGGGTACACGTCCAATCATCAACGCTCAATAAAATTGAGATTTCCTAGATAATGGGAAGAGTTTCAACTCAAGAATCAAGCCCACATTGAAAGAAAATATAGTTTCTAACAAATTCAGAATTGTATAAAATGTCTACTCAAATTTGTATCACCATTACTCTTAACTCAAAGCTAGTGAATAGTGAGAATAACATGTGAGATATGACTACTCAAACGCTTTTCGGAATCAAGCAAAGGGTTAGCTTAGCAAGGGGCTTGCTTGTTTATGCGTAAACGGCATGAATGGTCTAATGTAATTTAAAATTCTTGAGTTATTTTTATATGTACAAAAACTTCATATTGGTTTCTAGATCTAAGCTACCTTTCGATATAATCTAGGGAACCAAACTAAGTTGTGAATGGAATAGATACTTGTGAGAATGTTTGTTGGATTCAACCATGCTTATGGGGATTCAACCATTTTTCTAGTCAATGTGAAAGACGATTTTCAGGTAAATATTAAAAACTTGAAAGTCTCATTTGAGAGAGGTCTTCAAAGAGGGAAAACCTTAAATCTTCCTAAATGCAACTCTTTAGTCACAAAAAAAAATTCCTTAGGCCACATTGTACCTACAATATTCGATCTTTCTATCATCTTTACCATGCTTCATATGCCTATCCCCAAGAGTTCCTAAGAAGGGAAAAGACTCGTAGTAAACCTAGGGGTTAACAACTAATTGATGAGGATGTATTCAAAGATTGGAAAGCCAATCTTTGAAAAGCCAAGCACGATTGATTCTTGGAACTATATTCTAGAAGAACATGAAGCTTTTGAGAACTTGAATATCAAATTTTGTATATTCCACTCTTCCCTATTCTAATTATCAGAGTTAGAGATCACTATCATGACACATCATATGCACATTTCTAACGATATAAAAGCCACTACACTAGATTCGATGAAGGAATCATCTTCAACTAAGCATGTAAGTGAATCATCTTCTAAGCAACTTTGAGAAATGGTTCCTTTAGATTCAAATGGTTCTTTACTAGATTCAAATGTAGAATTCCACCTCCCACATGTATGAAATGATGCAAGCTCTACATCATCACCAATATAAACATGCTCAAAGCGACACCATCAGATTCAAGATCATTTATCACTAGTTCCTTATTTATTGCAAGTCTCCCCTAAATCTGGTAGCATGATGTTTCATGAAATATCTTACACATACACTAAGGTACATCATGTGGATATATAGGATTAGTGATAAATTTTAGATGAAATAACTCCAATTTCTTTCAAAACCGTAAGTAGAATATGTGTATCCATAGCTAAGAGGGTCACAAGAAAATTAACCAAGTATTTGGGTACATCTACATAACTATGATTTATGATATAGCTAACCATTTAAGAAACAAATTGGTGCATAATGGCAAAGCTCATGGAACGCCGAAAGCCATGTATGCAGCCAACATTAATTTTTATAATCAACCGAATTACCAAGAGTTTCCATTACAATTATGCATTAATGTCCCCTTAATTCAAATTATCTTACATTATCACTAATAGTATAACCAATGCCGAGAAAAATGTTATATATTTTTACCTCAATATTTTCAATAGAATCATTATCACTCCAACCATATAGTTTAGCATCAACAACATTATGAAGAGAATCGATTGCAAGAGCCACTACAATAGTACTCGGTAAAGTGGCAAGACAATTACCCAAATTAAAGAAATAATTTCAATTAGAAAAATATATTTTATAAAGATAATTTCAAAAAATAGTTTAGGAACCTTGAAGAATGAATAATCCAAACCCAAAGTACTCAAGGAAATATTCAAGATAATTGTGAGCATGTGTTGGAGTTGAACAAAAGGAGGACATAACAAGGTACTTGAGGAGAAATATAGTTTAATTAATCTATTTGGATCAAGAAATTTTAGTACTTCAAGTCCATTTTGGAAGAGCCCTCACTACTTGAAGAATACTTATTTTCAAGTATGGAGGAATAAATTGAGAAAAAAAGCCAAACAAGGGATTCAATATTAAACTCCTTAGTTCAACATTCCCAATATACTAAATGGTGGACCATCAATATCTCTTGTAATTCAAGACTCTTCAATAGAAGGTAACTATCATTAACCTAAACCACTAATGTTAGTAAGAAAATAGCCACCTAGCAAAGAATGAACTAGTTCTAAAAGTAGAATGAAGTGCACCAAATGAATCATTAGAGTTATAGCTCTAGTGTGCAAATTATAAATCCAAATCTTGCTAGATGAAGTACTTTCATTTTAACCCTTATTTACCAGGGAATTGTATTTGGATGGCCACATAATAGTGAATACCCTTTGCTATAGTGAACAATATGGACACAGGAAACAAAATTTGTGGATCTTAAATTACCACTTATGATCATATGGGTTTTGGTTACAAAAATAGTTTGATCAAACCTATACCCATTTTTGACTAAGTAGGTTGGAAGAACTAAAGCTACAAACCTTCTACATGTAGATGGTAGCTATCCAAAGTTTAGCCCATATGTATTATTAGAGATGTGTCGATCATACTACAATGTGATACTTTTCTTATGGATATTTTAGTTCTAGATTTGAGTGGCGAAAAAGCAAACTTTCACTTATGTGTATTATAAGAGATGTGTCGATCATACTACAATGTCATACTTTTCTTATGGATATTTTGGTTCTAGATTTGAGTGGGGAAAAAGAAAATTTCACTTATTGAAGAATCATCCTTGGCTCCAACAAGCAAAGGTATGGAGAATTTCTTCACCAAGCACATTAATTTTACCCTATCATAGAATAGATACGTAGTCCAATTTGATGAGAGAAGTGTTAACATTCTTGAACCCTATGTTGGAGTTTAAGGTGTGTGGAAGCACCCAAATAGCATAAGGAATATGAAGAACTTTGGAGCACAATACACAATATTGAATGTATTATCAAGTGAGTACAAAGATTAGTGACCCATAAGGGTTATAAGCGTATATAAAAACCAAGGGGAAAAACATCCTAAAGAGGGAAAAAGTGCCCCGATAGTCCTATGTGTGATCACATACATCACTAGCACAATATATCAACGGATCCCCCTTGGGAGTGATACATTGAACAAGGAGTTGTCAATCATGTCTGCATCAACCATTCCAGCCTCTTTCTTCTTTGCCTCTTTAGCATCCAGTTTTGGATAGATCTTAATGAAATGATCATTTTCTTTAAAGTATTTGCAAAACAGCTTTTCTTTTCTAATTTCTTCTCATCTTTGTGGTCCTTCTTTGATTGTGCAAAATTAGCACACTTTTGCTTACTAGTAGAAGAGCTCCATCTACAACATGCATAATGGACCTGTTCTGCCTAGACTGATCTTTCTACAACAGGATAGAGATTAAATCCTCAAATATTAAGGAATTTGTATTGACTTTCATCATCAAACAAAGAGTAGAAGAAAAACTTTGGTATGAATGTGGAAGACCATTCACAATTTTCTACACAAGTGAACTCTCAAGCAAGAATTCATTAGCAGAAATCAATTATTCTTTCGAATCTTTCATCTTTGTAAAAAACATGTCCATAGATTCACCTTCATTCATGTGCTCACTCCCCAACTCTATTTAGAGGTAAGCAACAAGAGCCTAGTTCCTTGCCTGATACAAAATGGTAAGTGTATCCTAAGCATCCTTAGTTGTTCTGCAAGAGCAAATGTGAGGAATAATGGTAAGTTTAGAAAACAAGGATGTCAATGCATGTGCCAGAGCATCTTTTCCATCCCAACAAATTTTCTCTAGAGGAGGTGCAACAAAAATCATAGCACGAACGGGAATCTGTAGAATATCACCATCTTTGGTGCCATCTAGATGAGCTTGAGTACTTGTATTTGATGTGTAATAGGATGTTTTTCAACACCCTACAGAATATGCACAATCCTTTTGCAACCAATACATGACGTATCATATAAGCCCATAATGGGTAATTTGTACCATCCAAATTTTCCTCTTCAACCAACATACATAATACATCACTACTTTCATCCATGGCCACTGACTAAAATACTGTGATGTAGAAAGTTGACTGTATCTCAAAAAGTTGAATAGAACTACCCTATCAAGTTCTGATGGACCTATAGCAAGTTTCGAGACGCTTATATAGGCGAACCAAAACCTCTATATATCTTTGGCACCTTGAGTATGCTCACCAAATTTCATGCAATTCCGAGACCATGACTGGAGGGGCAGCAAAGATGCCCTAGGCAAGCTGCACTGATACCAATTGTTGGAGTTAGACATTTGCAAAAGCACACAAATAACAAATGGAAGAAGAAGAAGCTTGGATGTCTTTTGGACTGAATATAGCTTCACTTGTAGCAAAATTCCTTGGCCTTGCTAATCAAGCATGCCACGGGTATTATGGAATTTGACAATTCCATAAGTAGGACTCAAAAGCATAAGGTTTGTCTATCTGTTAAATTTTTTTGGCTTTTGGATTAAGCCAACATATAAAAAGCATAAAAGTTAATGGGCATTGAGTCTCATAATCTCATCACACCATTAAACTTTTATGTTTCTGACTTCATATGAAGAAGTCATTTTTTCTATCTTAAAACCTTAAAATTATTCAAGTTACCTCTCTCTCATGTCCGATCAACACATGCATATATGATCCCATTCACTGATATGCATACTTAATGTATGTCCATGGCTAGTACATCTTTACTTGGAAATGCTTAGCATGTATAAGGTCCAAGTACTAAACCCCTCCTTAACACATGCATGGAGTTTACTTTTAGAACTCCATTTAATGCATGTATACATGTTTGTGCTTTCCATTCATGTTCATGTCATGGTATGATGAACCTTCAATGTTCAATATATAATCATCTTCTAAAAAGTGAGTCCATTTCATGCTAATGGGAAAGGTACCATTTAAATGAATCATTCTATGGTGAAACAACAAACTACTACCTAGCCAAACCACCAAGGTGAAGAGAGAGCACATATCCACCCATCCAACTCTGGCCACCCATATATATACCTCAAGGCTAAGGGAGGAAATATGAAAAGAACTTGCCAAGTGTCCTCTCCGCATGGATTCTAATTCAAAGCCTTCTAACCTTGGAAATCACATGGAATCTCATGGCCCTCACATGGATTCTAAAAGGATTTCTCCCAAGCTTGTACGTACAAATCTCAAGGCTTGAGAGGCCTCCCTAAGGGTTAAATACCATACCCTTAGAAAATATAAATCCTAAGGGTCTAAACCCTTCAATTGGGAGTAAATAAATCCAAATAACTCAAGGGTTCAAACCACACTCTTGGAGATACTTTTCCAAGGGTTTCCCCATAGAATCCAAGGGTTCTCCAAGTGGTTTTGGACCCTCAAGACCCATGTCTTTGGCCACTTTGAGCCATAATTATACAACACTTGCATTTGCTTAATTTTATAAAATTTATACTAGTCTTTATAGATTTGCATGGAGTGCATGAGATTTTCAATTTTGAAGAGAAAGACATTAAAATCAAAAAGAGTTTCTAAAAGAATCTTGATATACGTCTATTGGATTTTGCACGTTTGCCTATCGGGATGATGTGCAAGTTTAGTGGGGGTGAATGTCGGGATGAAATCCCTCAGGGAAGTGTACATCAAATTTTTTCAGTTCATTGATTTTTTGGTTTTGTTTTGATGTTTTAACCAAGAAAGAGTTATAAACTGTGCACGTTTGTGTTGATTAAATTTGTTATAAGATGAGAAATAAGTTTGGCCCTTGAAACCCTTTGAAACCAATTGAAAACCTAAGTTTTACCCTGAGAGAAACCCTAACTTGGACCCTTAGATTCATCATTTACCCTAGGTCAAACCCTTAAAAATAATTAATTTATGAACATCCGGTGTGAAACCAAAAACCTTAACTCAAGAAAAAGAAAAAAGATCATCCAAAAATAGAAATTTTGAGAGGAAGTTAGAAGGATCTAGAAGAGCCCTAGGGTGGGCCTATGAATAGATGCCCAAGTCTCATTTGTTCATCCTCGTGGATCTTCCTTGTGCATCTACTCTCCAGGTTATTGTGTGATTGGAAGTAAAGTGAAGAAAAGATCTTGTCGTGAAGATTGGAAGAAAATCTTGGACCACAAAGATCGAAGCCGAAGCTCGTGGGCATCTTCCCGCACTGTAGCAGGTGGTCTACCTTATATTTTGCCGATCAACACTATAGCGACAGAATATTGTATCACTGTCCCACACTATAGCGGCTTCGCGTATCACCGACCCACACTGTAGCAAGAATCATTTATTAAGAGATTTTATTGGATGACTTCAGATATATTTGCATTGCATCATTGAGCTTTGTCTGCACATCGTTCCCAATGTCTATGATCTTACACATATGCACATTCGCTCCTCTCTTCGGAGGGGTAGGGGCCTACAACGATCGCCATACTAGAGAGAGAGGGTGAGTTGCCCATCGCGCAAATGCCACTCACCAGATGTGGGAACGGTGCACACATGGGCCTGATCCAACCCCAGGCTAGCTCTTCGCATCACCTGACTACCTTCGATCTTCCCGACAACGCACACCTTCATTCATCAATGAATTTCTTCTCTCTTTGCATGAACTCCGTAGCTCTCCCGTAGTGCTTCTACATGTGAGATCATGTTTGTACAAATAATATAGTTGACATCACATTTGCAGTCACAAATGATTTACAAATAGTTCTCTATGAACATATCATAAGCAAACATTTTTGCATAAAGTTGAAAAAAACGTTTTTTACAATAAAGCATACTATGTGCCTAATAAAAACTTCAATTTTAGTACATCTTTGGCATATAGAAGATACTTGCTCAGTGTCCTCTTGTTTGATTATGGATTCTCTCTATAACTTCCAAATCAGTGTCGAATATCATATAAAACTCTTGGTCATAAAACCTTCCATCCCTCCCCATAGCGCGAAGATGAAGCCCACTTTTTATCTCCACGATTCTCTAAAATTAGATATTAAAGCATACTAATTATATCATGTCACTTGGAATCACATGATTAGACTTTTATTTTTAGAATTTTTTTTGTATTTTAAGACTTTTGATTATTATTATTATTGCTTTACCACATGTAGGATACATAATGCATATCTTAAAATTTTATTCTTATCATTGTATGAATACACATATTATTATATTGCACATAGGCATAGCAACTTTATGAATTCCAATGAGTAGATATATCTTCCATAGAGATCACACATTTGTATTTTCCCATGTTCACATTTACAAGTTCTCATGGATTTTTACATGCCCATAATTCACATATATCTCTTCCACAAATCAGAATGATGTCCTTGCATACACACATAGTTGCATATTGAACATGTTTTGTATGCAAGATAGTTAACAATGGAATTTATTATTATGATATCTCAACCAAGTATTCCGTGGAAGAGTAAAGACATTCAAAAGGATTAAACAATTTCTTATCATAGAGTTTAGAGCTCATTAACACTTAATTTCATTGTTCGTCTCCAAAGCATGGATAGAGGATCTCTCCGAATACGTCTGACCAACTCTAAATTTTTCTCAATACTAGGATGTTCTCTAGATGGTACATCGTGGTTCTCGAAAATAAGTTCTTATCTAAACTTCCTTCTTGGAGATTAGGAACACAAATTTTTCCTTTTCTTTTTTCAAAATTGGCAGATAAGGTAGTATCAAGTAGGGGAGTTCCATTTGAATTTAGATCACAAGATAAAAGGGATAATTCTACTTTTATTGTGTACAATAGTGAATGCATGCAAACATTGTTAATGAGCATGAATGGGAATTTCAAAATCTCTGAAGCAAAGAATGGATAAATAAAGGATATAGACTTAATCTAGATAGTAATGAGAATACACATATATCTTCATTCATGGATTGGTTATATACTCGTACGTAGCCAGTCAGTGCAAATAATGAACAAATCTCACATGAATAGAGGGAGATAATGACAGGCTCACTAGTAATTTATATATTATTGTAAGCCCAAATGTTCACTAGTATGTGGGCTTATGGATAGCATATCAGAACTCAAGTTAATGCTTCTTTGTGTAAAATACAGGATTCTAGTAGTGTTTCTTCTGTCAAGCGAAAACACTCCACATTTTTAAAGTCCAATCTATCCTTGGGACTCAAGAGTGATTCACCAATTTTTATACCTTCTTCTAATATTTTAGATACTTTTTATGTTTTATCTTATTAGCATTAGGATATTTTTAAGTCTTTTTTGTACAAAAATGCATGTGAAAATGATAAAGACTTTTGGTATAAAGGTTGAAACCTTAATTTTATATGAATTTTTTATTATTTTTGAGAGAGAGTCTAGTCCTCTCTCTTCTATAGCTCTTCTCTTGCATTTCCTTGTTCATTTTAGGCTTCCATGGTGTTCTGGAGGTTTTAGAATCACTTACACACCTAAGATAAGTGTTTTCTCCATAATTCTTGTGTGTATTTCTTACTCTTAACTGCATGTATGGTAATTGATCTTCTTCTTGGGCATGTGTAGGGACTGAGATACCATTGTGAGAAAAGTCTTCATACACTTGAATAAGGAAACATACTTGGATTGACAATTTAAAGGTCGAAATACTCAACTTGATGCTCGTTGGGCTTCAACCTATTGGATTCTAGAAGAACCTTTAACACTATTGCCAAGCATGTGCTACTCTTCAAAGTCTCCATTGAAGCTTCCGTCTTGGGATAGATAGTAAGAAAGATTTTTGGAGGTGTTGGATAGTTCATTGAATGATTGGGAAGTGCTTTCCTAATATTCATCACCATTTGCATGCTCTACTCATTGTCTCCATTTTAGGGTAGAAGGTAGAAGCTATGAATATACATGTTTCATCTTGATCTCCAAAGTTAGGGTATCTATGTTTCATTTTCCATGTGCTTTAGCCATCTTTATTGTACATCAAGTTCAAGAAAAATTGAAAAGGAGCTGAGACTATAAGACCATGTGTATATTTTAAGGTTTATTACATTCAAAATATACATGTGTGCTTTTTCCACATGTGGTTCTCTGCTCTTTGAGCTTGGAAATACTATTTATGTGTAGGGCTTGTGTATTCTAGAGGTTTAAGACTGCTTTGAAGAGGATTTTGGAGCTATCAAGATAGTGGGAAAAGGGGGAACTGACTACTCATTGCTATTGCACAAGGAAGCTAGAAGGTTGCAAAGGTTGGTGAGCTGCTTTGTCAAAAGGTTATCATGAAATCCTTCAAACATGAGGGTTAGACGAATCCTGTGTGTATTTGGAAGGAGAAGAAAGTTGTTAGTTCCAAGTGTTTCAAGTATTATTGGGACAACCATCAATCAGATGCATCTATGTGCTTCGGAGTCACTATCGAATGGTGCATAATCCTTGAGGCATTCAAGAAGTGAAGAAGCAAGTTGGGTATTGATGCACATTAAAGATTTATCAAGGTGAAGAACATTTTAATAGGGAAATTCGAGGCATCATTCAATCCTACTAAGTAAAACAATAGGGGCACACTAGATGTCAATATATAAGATAAAAAAAATCCCTAGTGGGTAGGGTAGTTCTCTAAATGCGAAATACAAGATTAAGAATGAAATCCATTGTAATCAAGTCTTGACATACATCTTGATTAAGAGAAAAAAAAACCAAAAGTGAAGGAACTTCATCATATCTAGGTTCATGAATATCATTGTCAGAAGGACAAATAACAACCTTGCTTATGGTTCTCTTTAACTTCATTAATTTCACCTCCATGACCACCCTTGCCCTTATCACCACCTTGAGTTGGATGCATCCAATTTTCAAAGTAGGAACACACACACACACACACACAATATATATATATATATATATATATATATATATATATATATATATTGTGTGTGTGTGTATGTTTGTGTGTGTGTGTGTTTATATATGTGTGTATTTGTTCATCTACATATACATATACATACACACACACACACACACACACACACACACATATATATATATATATATATATATATATATATATATATATATATATATATATATATATATATATATATATATATATATATATATATATATATATATATATATATATATGTGTGTGTGTGTGTGTGTGTGTGTGTATACATGCATATACAAAGATACACACACACACATACACACACACACACACACACATATATATATATATATATATATATATATATATATATATATATATATATATATATATATATATATATATATATATACATGCATATACAAACATACATACATACATACATACATACATACATACATACATACATACATACATACACATCTATTGAAATATATAACAGAAGTGTAACGAGCTGAACTCTTAGGATCACCACCTCCTTTATAGATAACTATCCTCGCAAACTTATGACTCTCTATATCTAGCTATGCCATTCAATAAGGACCATAATATAGATATAGATAATAGAGATCATAGAGACATGCATACATATATATCAAACACACATGCAAATATAGACACATTTGTAAACACACATACGGCTTCTCACACATCATACACACATCCACACATGTTCATAAACATGCACATGCATATATCACCCACATGCACACACATGCAACACACACACACACACACACACACACACATATATATATATATATATATATATATATATATATATATATATATATATATATATATATATATATATATATATATATATATATATATATATATATATATATATATATGTATATGTATGTATGTATGTATGTACATACATACACATGCATATATCACACATGCATCATTATACATCAACATATATCACACACATGCATACATAGATGGGAGAGACTTGTGTCCTCAAAAATAGATCTATATTGAAAATTGTGGAATAAAGGTTATGAAATTCACTTTCCTCCACTTACTGGTAAATTGTTGAATTTGTATTCTCATCAACTACATAATCTATTGATGGACTAATATTAATTTGAGGTAGTTCATCTTCATCATCTATAGAATCAGCACATAGAGTATTATCATTCTTATCGATTAGATTATTATCATTGTCATGTAGAATGATTCTATCTTCCGTCCAACATCATCAAGATGACTTTCTTTGATCTGTCTAGCTGTAATGTTTTCAAACAATGAATTGCATCTAGGTTGAGAATTAGGGGTTTTATAAAAAAAAGCAGGTCTAGTAGTATACAGTTCTTTAATTACTTATATCATCTTTGAAGCGTGAGTTTCCAAAAACCCAAATAATTCCCATCTTAATGAGGAATTACTACATTTATACTTGGCTCAAAACCAATTAATCTTAAAAATAACCTATAAAATTATAAAAATGCAAAAGGTTATTATCATGTGCTTAAAATAATAATAAATTACACTGACATTGAAGTTTCTTTTATTGCTTGTTCTTGTCCCAACATATTTTGCATGCACTTCATGACCCAAGTGAAAGATTTGGTGAACCCTTGTAGCCTTGAATCTTTATTCGAGGTCTATTCTTAACTTCTTTTTCCGTTGTTCATTTTATAAAAAATGTGTGATTTTCTCTATTCAACACGGAATCCTTGATGATGTTTCCTAATGTATATGGCTTCCATTTTTCCTTTTTGCAAACTCCAGTATCATGTTGGAAGTGATGTTCTTCACATTAGGTTTTTCTCATTTCTCATTGAGGGTTGGTATAGGAGATTTTATGACCGCCCCTCCATAAGATCAGACTTGTGAAAGCCTGTATGTTTCTTGGTACACTCAATTCCATGCTTTCCTGATGCCCATGTTCATGTATTCTTTCTACTTCTTCTATATATTAGACCTACGATCGCTCTTAGGTGCAGACCATGACATTATTTTATTAAAAAGGAAAAACACTTTAAGTCTAAGTTTTTTTGAGGTAGTTGTGTACCACGCTTAACAATTTCTCTCATTGGAATAACCAAAAATTACACTCTTCTTCCATAGCCTCTACCTTTTCCATACCTCTTGTTGAACATGTACATATCAAAAATATCCAAATACTTTCAAGTGTGCAAGATATATTTTTCTTCCACTCCAAGATTCCTCTAGTGATCAATGATAAGTCCCTAGGTTCAAGACATTTTCATAATTTATAAAATAGTAGGAATAAAATTTCCCCAGAAATATTGTGATAAAGACCTTGACCTCAGCGAAACATTTTGGAAATTGATTTTTTACTATAATTATATTAACATTCCTCATCCTTTTCTACCGTAAATTTGTATATGTAATTTGCTTCTTACTACGTGATATAAACATAGCTTTGTTACTTGTTTGTGTGATGTCTATTGTAAACATTTGTTTCCCTTCTTCTTGCTCTTGTTTTAAGATGTCAACCTTTTGGATCATGAATAAAACAAACCTTATGGTTGATTTGCTCTTGGTAGCCCTTTTCCACCATCTATCCTACAAATATAAGAATTTTAATAATAATAGGGACATGAGGTACCTCCCATGAGCATTTCTTCATTAAAACTTGATCCCTCCAACATTATTTATCATATTTTATGATTAATAACCTAGTGCAAAATATGTTTTTTTTCTTTGACACGTGAAAATTCCAAAAACAAATTATTTTATACATGACATATGGTTGTTTTAGCCACTCTCTATAAACCATATGTCATCCATAACATGTTTTTCATGATAATCATGCCTCGTTGCAGGTAAATGATCATTATCATGTTCATTTTGTGAATAAACATAGCGTCTATGACCTCTATAATGTCTAGATACGTACATTGATCCTCTATGAGAGCATTCATTTCATAATGTCCTAGTTTTCCACAAACATAGCATCCATTCCTTTTATTCCTACTTTTGTGATTTCTGTTGCAATTCCAGTCAAACCTCTTGATATTCCTCTTGCTCTACCATTCCTTTCTTCAATGGAGCCTTGCTTGTTTTCTTCTTGAGTCCCTCTTGATGGTTTCTTCTTCATCTTCCTCTATTTGAACCTCTTTCAAATTTTCCTTTGCCTCTACCTACATAAAGAAGTTGATTTTTCACATTGCTAGTGATAAGTGCTTTTGAATTTGACAGTGTAGGTTTGTGCATGTTTTTTCGGTCAGTAAGTCTCATCTCGCAACATGTCATATATATGAGAGGTGGAATTTTACATTAGAATCTATCAAATAAACATTTCTTGAGGACTTGTAATATCCAAAGTGATAGGAATCAATTTCCATGAGGAATTGAACTACTTCATGCACTAGAGTGGCTTCAAAGTTAATGCAGTTATGTACTCTATTGCAATTTCCATCCAATATGATATAACAAATTTTAAATGTTTGGAAATGTAAATATGTATCATCGTTATAATGATCTACAACTTTGATCTAATACATGACAATTATGAAGTTGATCTTTGTTAACACCTAGTTTGTTACCATCTAGTTGATGTTTTCCTCCAAAATCTACCATGAGGAAATCATCTAAAATTCATTATTGTGGGGTTTCATACCCTTCCCCCATTATTTCTTAGCACAGTAGAATTGTTTAGTGAAAATGTACTTATAAGAGTTTAAATAAGACTAACAACTAGTAGAACTAGACTCCAAAGAACATGAGTTAAAAAAGCTTATATCAAAACCATTGAAGAGGAGAAGAAATGGAGAAATATGTCATTTTTGTGATGCTATTCGTATTTTGTTTTTTGGTGAGTGTTCTCCTTGCATAGTAGATGGGCACATACACTTTAGAAGAATAACATAACATAGAAACAAAGACTCTTAGCGCAAACAAGGTAGCATTTGGGTGTGCATGGATCTCTCATGAACAATTAGGTTTGGCAAAGAATGGAGCTACACATAGGTTGATATTCAAGTTCCTAAAAGCTTCACGTATTTCTCAAATATAATCTCAAGAGTTGATCTTGCTTGTATGTAGTTATATAGGCCTTTAAGTATTTTAATACATCCTTATAAATTAGTGTTAAATGGATAGGTTTAAGAGGAATTATTTACTTCTTAGGATTTCTTAGGGATATCCATATGAAGCATGGCAGTGACCTTACAGAGATCCAATATAAGACCCTTTGTAGGAACATATGACCTAAGCAATTTCTCTTTGTGAATAAAGAGTTGCATTTTGGAAGAAGTAATTTTTTCTCTCTTTTAAGACCTCTCAAATAAATCTTTCAAGTTTTCAATATTTACATGAAAAATTTCTTTAAGATTGACTACAAAAAAATTATGAATAATCCATCAAAACGCATAAAAAACTTGTAAAATTTATCCCAAGAAGCATGTAGAAAATCCTATTCAAAGGAGAAAAACTTCATTTAGTCCAAAAGCCATGTACTTACATACATGTGTACCACATCACGTGATAAAAGAGATTTGTTTTTGTGATCTTTCAAGTGAATTTTCATCAAGATCCAAAAACAATTGCATCAAAGTTGTTGAGCATATTTTCGTAAATCAAGGTTCAAAATTAGTTTCATGAAGACAATGGGATTAAAAATAAATCCAAGGCCATTAGTTTCAACTATCAATCAAATAAAGAACACATTCTCACAATTATCTCTTCCATTCACAACTTAGTTTTCTTTTTTAAATTACATGGAAAGGTAGCTTAGATCTACAAACTAATTTGACATTTATTTACATATAAAAATAACTCATGAATTTAAAATTACAAGAGAACACTCATGTTTTTTAGTTATAAACTAGCAAGCACCTTGCAAAGCTAGCCCTTTTCTTGATTCAAATAGGAGACATGATGACAAAGGCACTTGACGGGATAAAAGTTTGTAGATTCAAAGTTATGGCATGTATTCAACCTAACAGAGAATGAAGACTCAAGAATTCTTTTGCGTGGGGGTGAGTTTTTGGAACATCAAGCTTGCATTATGCTTGATGTGGATATGCTCTACATCAAATCCATCATTTGGATGGTGACATATATGTACCATAAAGAATAGCACATATGTGCACATTATTTCTTTGTATTAATTGGTTGATCAGTTATGATAATTTCTGATAAGAATGAAGGTATATACCTTAGTATAAGGAAAGAGAAAGAGGCCTAAAAGCCATGAGTTAGAAGTGATTGAGATTGAGTCTCAATCAATCATTCAAGAATTAGGTATGACTTCAGCTTTCTCTTTTCCTAGATTGTAGAAAAATATTCCAATCAATCTAAACTACCAAAATGGCGTAATTTCGAATTCAAATTTATGATAAAAAGTCTTGATCATATCTTCAAGATTCTATATAGAGACTCAAAAGAATTTTTACAGTAAGTAGTGTGTTGATTTGAAGCAATATGTATACTCTTTGATCATTGCTTGGTGCCACTTCTATTCTCCATTCCTTCTCCATCAAACTCAATCAAGTTAGAAGTTTGATTCTCTCTCTTTAGAGTTTAAAATACGTTTTTAAGCATTCATTGGAAAGTTACAACAATCTATCATATGTGTAAAAAATTTCAAGGCATTTGGTTTAGTAGTTTCAGAGAAATTTCGGTTTTATAGTCTGAGGGTCATTGTCTACATGACATCCAGTGAGTGTTAAGGTGTTTGATCCTTCATTGGTTGATATAAACTAGGGAATTTATGTATTTTAGCAAGACAACCCTATGTATGAAGCTCCCTTAAGAGGAAAGTTTCCATTTGTAACTATGCTAGTTGCTCTTTGTGTTTGAAGTCATAACTTCCATCCATATTTAGAAGGCATTTGTGAGATAGTCATGGTGCAAGTTATCTCTTTTGCATCAACCTTTTCTAGTTGATGTTCCAAAGTACCTATTTTATTTTATTACTAAAGATTATCTACACTTTTAGAGTCTTATACTATAAAGTAAACAATATCTGCCAGCTGTAATCAAATCGTGGACCTTGATATTTCATCTAACTCATCCCAATCATCTGCATCCATGTCCACAGGCTTCTTTGAGATTCCATTTATTGGCTTCCATTGCCTCCACTAAATAAGCACATCCTTAATCTCATTCTTCCATAGAGCAAAGTTTTTGCAATCAAATTTTTGGATCTCAAAATCTTCTTTGCCCTACAAGTTGTACCTCCTCCTTCGAACACTCCCACTAGACCTTAATCCACTAGAGATGCTTGAGGCCTCTAATGCCATGATGGTAGAGAAATAAATAGAATGATAATGGCCCTAGAAGAGCCCAAGCACCACTAAGTCTCAAAGAACAATGACCAAGTATCAAATTCTAGGAAAACATTCAGCAATCTTCCCAGAAAAATGAATTAATGAATAGTAATGACCAACCAAAAGGATTATGTGAAAATAAATGTGCTCACATTAGTAAGTCTACCAAGAAGTAAATCAACCACTCTATAATTGGAAAAACCAAAAGATATGGAAAACATTTCCCAGCCTCTACAAAATGAGCATATGATTAGTGTCAAAATCTCATAAAATTGAAAGTAATGATATTTTAACCTACATTGTGAGTCATTGACTCCACTACATATAATTAATTACCCAAAAGAAGCGAACTAGGCATATTGAGCACCTATGAAAAACTATCATACATCTCCTATGGCGAGGTTGGGTACGTCTTCCACCTACATCACAGAAGAGACGCCGACATCTAGGTGACTCCTAGTTAAGAAAACCTCACCACGATCCTCTTTGGCAAACGTAAAAGGTCTTATGAGAAAACATAACTGTTATATCAATGAACACATGGACGTACATAAACGATATCCACAAAAGCTTACATAGTGTATATATGCTCAATATATGCAATAAAATGGCATTGAAAGGCTGAATTCACTGCCTAAACATTAATTATCAACACTTGCAAGTGTCTATCAACTCTATTATTTAGGCTTCAAAACTTGCATAGACTTGTTGTGGTTGTTCGCACCACAACTAAAACCTTTAAAGAAACCTATAGATTTAGCAGTGTGGCTGAAAAAACAGCCCCATTCATTTTTTATGAAGTACAAAGAGCACTCTTCTTGATGTTCTTAAACCTATGTAAAGAGAAGTATCTACAAAAGTACTACAAAATGGATCCAAGAATCACCCAAAAATGCTTCAAAACAAGTTTTAAAAGCAAAGAATAAAGCTTTAAGGGCCCACATCATGCTCAAGGTAATGTTAATCTTAGTCTTTCCCTAATTCAAGCACCACAAGAGTGTAGCTTAGTGGTAGATGTTGAAAATTATGCAAGCTTTAATTGTGAAGCTTAGTTTTCAAGTCATGCATCTCATAAGGTTCTTGCATCATCTAATTTCACTTAGAATAAATCAGTCTTGTGTAAAGCATGTGAATCATCCCTTATTTCATTTAAATTGAAGCTTAGCTTATATGAAAGTCTAAAGTCAATAAAGATGAGCACAATACTTACGTGAGTATTTTGGAAGTCCATAGAGATGTTTGCACATGATTTTTGAAGAAGAAATCAAAGAAAATCATCTACCAACTTCTTGCATCTCACTTTGGAGATAATCAAGTTGAGAATTAGGAGCCAATGAGCCAATGATATTGCATTGAGAGATTCTCTCTGTCTCTCAACCACTCTACCTCTTCAACCCACTGAAGAGCCACTCTTCACACTCTATATAAAGAGAAGAGCAGCCCACTACCTTCTAGAGCTCCTCTTAGCAATAGGAGTATCCACATTATCCTCCTCATCAATGTAATGAGTGTTATAACTCTTCTCATTGTGAAGAGAAGGATTCACTATCCTCCTACACACTATGGAGTGATATATGATTGATTGTAGAGTTTGATCATTAAGTTCTATGCTTGTTACATACTCTCTCTCTCATTGTTAGTAGTGAACCATTTCGAGCTTATGTGTATGGTTGAATGTGTGTGCAAGCTTCTACTACTTTTATGTGACATGTGAATGTATATAAATGTTAGAGAAGATTGATTTGTGACTCTTGAATATGTGCATCTACTTGTGGGCTGCTCTATAGGAAATGCATATGACTCTATATATGCGAGTGCATTGTATTCTTCTTGTGAGCTTGATTATGTAATCTTAGATGTTTTGGTTGAGTGCTAAGTTAGAACACACACCTATGTGTGAAGGAGTTTTGGAGTTGTGTTTGAATAAGCAAGTCACTTGAGTCATATTGCATCTCATATGTGAAAGTAGACTCAGGATCTTGCCTTCGTATGAAGTATCATGGATACTTATATACATTTCAAGAATTGCGTGATAGTGAATGAAGAAGTTTTATTATGTATGATTGGATAATAAGATAATTTGTTGAAATCCATGAAGATTGTTGAAGCAACTGACAACATGTCAATACATTGTAGAGACCCATTTTGGACTCATCTTCAAAGCTCACAAAAAGTGTGTATTTGAATTTTATGAATGTGCTTTGATAGTCCAGGGCATGTGCTTCTAGGGAGAAGTTAATTTTTTGGAATATCATACTTGATGCAAGTTTTATTGATGATCAAAGTTGGAGGTTTGTAACTTTTGGACAGGTTTGAATTTCAACTCTTCTAGAGGCCTACTTTGGACAAGTTTTTATAAGTGATTTAAAATGCTTATTGAAATATTATGAGTTTCCTTTGATAGTCCATGCATGTAATTCTAAGCCAAAGTTAAAATTTTGCAATATCGTAATTGATGCAAGTTTTGTTGATGATCAAAGTTGGAGGTTTTTAACTTTGGGACAGGTCTAAAATTCAATTGTTCCAGACATTAGGGCAAAAAATGGACAAAAAAGGGCCATGTAAGGATTTTGATTAGTTGTGTTTAATCTAGATTAAAGTTGACAAATCATTTTAAAAAATTCTGTGTAAGCGCAAATAAAACGTATCTTATGCAAATTTTGAAGTATGTGTTATATGTTACGCCTCAAAGTTTGTGCTCATCGGGCGTTCATGAGAATTTGAATTTTCCTCTTGTTTGCGGACCTATATAATGTGTGCTTTTGACATTTTGCACTTTTTTACTCTACTTTCCATAGCATGCATGTTTCTCTCTTTCATGTCCTTTTAGACACTTTCACATCACTCTTCATAGCAGACCATGGAGAACCTCAACCCAAACACTCTCAGTGAGCTTTCAACCAGCCAAATTCATTGTGATAAGTTCCATATCAGCATTGCAGTTAGTCATGAGTATGCAATGACAAGAAAGGTATTCCGAACGGCTCTTCAACCTTCTGAAGTGCATCGATTGCAGAAAGAAGGCAAAAAATATATCAACATATGGGTAGATAGATCTGTTTATCCAATTTATTTACAAACTCGAAGGTATCCCCCTTTTCATAATCTTCATGATATAATTATATTTGTAGGAGATGGTGAGGATGGTTTAAGAGGCTATTGTTCAAGGCTTTGAGAGATTTCAAGGAATTATGTACAATACATAAAAAAATGTGAATCTCTACTTTAAAAAATGGGATTTCATGGTGGTGATGTTCATCTAAGAAAAGACAAAAGCTTTCACAAAATACGGGTAATGTACTACATGATTTCTCAATGGGAGGTTCAAAAGCAAGGAGATTCTTCAGCAACCATGATGAAAAACAACTAAATGCCATGTGGAATTGATGCAAAACATTTTGTGAGTTCACAAGTAATGTAAAAAGCAAACGAGAAATAGCAAAAAAGAGAATGGAGGTGTGGGTCAAGCTAAATACTTTTTAAAAGATCATGAGGCAGGAGGTAATATCAAATAGCTATGTGAGAGATTTCAGAAAGACGACCACAGAGCTTATAGAAAGCATCATAGAGGCATGGAGTGCCAAAGACATAACAAACTACTTGGTGAGTCTCAAGGATAATTTACTCAGTTTATTTTTCTTTAGTTGAAATAAACATCTGATGAAAGTCTTCTGTTATTCTAGCATATTCTTCTTGTGCATGGTACATTCTTTGCAGAAAAGGAAAGACTTGTCAAATGGAACACCCAAGGCATGGAAAAATCTCATTATCAAGCAAGGACAAGATTCTTTAGGTGCACAAGGAAAGGAGGAGGAGTAACAAAAGGTAATGCCTCCAAAGAGCTTTTTGATTGGTTCTTTAGAAGACAATTACAAAAGAGCTCATGCCAAATATTGTCATCAAAAGAATAGGACTATCACTAGACAAAAGCATCATGGATCAATATCACAAAATGAAAAAGATTACATTCCAAAGGAAGCCTTAATATTTGCAATGTCTTTTATTTCTTTGAGAAATAAAGATGTCTATGTATGTACATTTTAGGATGTAATAAGCTTTGATCAATAAGGATTTATATTAGGACATGGATCAATTACATAGAAAATGATTACATCCTTCATATTTGCAATGTCTTATATCCCTTTAGGCAATAAATATGTGTATCTATGCACATTTTATGAGTAATAAGATTTGAGAAGAAATATATTTAACCCTTCTTGAGTCTTTTGAATGAGCTTGGATCTGAAAAATCTCCCCTATATCTGAGGTACTCTTTTCTCCTATAGCCAACCATACTTTTAAAATTTGACACCCTTGCAACCATTGCATAGCTTGAGTAACAAAGGAAGTAGCCTGCCCTTGAAGCATTGAATCCTGGGGCATATCCAAAAATTCTAATGCAGTTGTTCTTTCAAGTAGCAAAACTCTGTATGCATTAAAGGGTATTGAAGTAAAACCCACGTATCTTGAAAGAGTCCTCAAGGAGAATAGTGCAAAATCTGGCTCTTCACTATAGTGCTTATGAATAACACAAAATAATTCTGGATTCAATTTTGGAAGATAGTGGATTACTGAATGCATATCCACCTTTGTCTTTCATTTCTCTTCTATGGTTTTCCTTGTTCACTTCCCCTTTCCAACATAGTTGTCTTCATCCCATATAGATAACTGTGAAAAAAAAATCAAAAAAGTAGGTTAGAAAAAGTACAAGGAAACTTTTAAAGGCATAGCAATAACTGGAAACACAAGCAAAAACAAAGAATGAGACACGACCGATTGAAGCGATTAGAATCATCAGAGAATATCGGATGGGCCTAATCCCTTGTATCGGTCATGTTCAATTTCTCACCCTAAACTTTATAGAAACATATAACTAATGTTGAAAATAGCATTTATACACACATTAAGTTGTTCTATAGGGAGAATTCATTCATATAGCTAGAAATATGATACTTGTTTGGACACGAACAATCATGCGATTAGGCCCATCAAAGAAGCTTGGGTGGCCCTAATCGCTTGAATTAGTCGTGTCCAAAAGAGGTCATCTTGAGCCTTAGACTGCATGTGAACTTTTATATCTTATTATTGGTTACAAATTTGGAGAAAATTATGCTATCATTGCATTCGAAACGTGCCAAAACCCTAAGATTGACTGTCTATTCGCATGATTTTGATACCTAGAGGTCATGATAAGACTTTTTGTATTGATTTCCAGACACGATCGATGCAATCGATTAGGCCCATCCAACATTTCCAGATGAGCCTAATCGCTTGGATTGGTTGTGTCTTAGATTCATGTACAAATAGGCTCATCAAGACTCTCGGTATCAGAATCATGCAAATAGACAGTCAATCTTAGGGTTTTTGCACATTCTAGATGCGATGATAGTATTCTTGAAACTATGAGCCAATAGTAAGATAGAGAAGTTCACATGGAATCTCAGGTTTAAGATGACTTTCTTTTTGTTTAGGACATCAAGGATCTTGCATAGGAAGAAAAAAACATCTCAAATAATGCAATGAAACTAGGGCATGATTGAAAATCATAAGAAATATAGGCTAATTTTCCCATTTCTTTGGTCAATATCTATGAATAATGAGATTGCATAAGAAGAAAACCAAAGAACCCAAGTATATAAATGAATCTAGGACATGACCAATGCTCTTTCTCTTCAATATGAACATATTCTTCCTCCTTGTCATTTCACATGGGATCAAGCCATATTAAGAAGGCAATGTTCACGGGGAGCAAAGAGCAATCCCTTTCATGATCTAGGTATAAATCTAGCTTTCCTAGCAAAGGGGATCTCAGCTCTAGTTATTCTAGTGTGTCCTAGTGCAGAACATGACCGATGCAAGCAAAATAAGCTAGTCAAAGCCCGCTCAAAGGCATGTAATTGCTTGTATCAATTGTATCAGGTATGAAGCACAAGTATGTGTCCTAGTGGAGAACACGACCGAAGCAAGCAAAATAAGCAAGTCAAAGGCCAGTCAAATGCATGTAATCGCTTGTATTAGTCATATCGGGTATGAGGCACAAATATGTGTCCTAGTGGAGAACATGACTGAGCATGTAGGAAATAAGTGGTGTCTAAAAGAGATGCAGACACTTATGGCTCATCCTCGTGATAATGCATGGTATGCATTGCTTTTAGGTATATATATGTGGATATGAGTATGTGTGTTTATGTATGTATGTATGCATATGAGAGATAGAGAGGGAAAAGAGTGAGACTAGAGGTACAAATACACGCATACACACACATATACATCATACATGCGGATTTACACACATATACACATACATGCAAATTTATACATACACACATACATGCACATTTTTACACACACATACACATGCATGCGGTTACACACATATAATGAATACACACATAGACACATACACATACTCACATACACACACATACATAATCATATGTACACACACATAGACTCACATAATCATATTTACATGCATATATACATATACACATGCATACACACACACACATAACACATGCATACGCACATATAGATACACATACATACACACATACATATATATATATGTGTATTGTTATAAAATGAGATATATATACTGTAATTTATATATCTATACTGTATTATTATATATATACTAATTTCAAAAATCCTAATTTGAAAACACTAATTTTGATATTAGGGTTTGAAAATCACTAATTTAGAAACTCTAATTCAACCTTTTATCCATATGATTGAAGTATATGTACACATTGCATCTCTTCCTCCGATGTCCTACTAGAGAGATGTCTCTCCTCCCAACCTTATGCCTCTATAAATAGCTACTAGAATCAATGAGGATCATAATATATATAAAAATATATACACATCATGTAGATACACATACATAAATATAAAGTGGAGTACTAGATACATTATGTATCGCACAGACATGCCTAAATGCACACATAAATATATATACATGCATACATATTTACATGTACACATTTACACATAGACACATATACATAAGTACATGTACAAATCACATATACATGCCTACATGCACAGAGGTATACTTATACATGCATAAACAATTATAAACACTTGCATATATTACATGAATACATGAATATTTTACACAAATGCATATGAATATATACATGTATGCATACTAACATATGTATACATATATCACACACATGCAGACACATACATATACATGAAAAGCATATATATGCATACTAACACATGTATACATATAATACACATGAATACACACACATATGCATACATACATGAGAAAAATTTGCTCCTTGAAGATAAAGATATATATAAAATAATTAGGCATACCCCCGAGCATCATGTTCTAACTTAAAAGAACATGATTTCATCTCTCTAGTAGGATTCATGGATATTCAAGTGGAATAAAGAATCTATTATCTGATATCCATTCACAAGCTTCAAGTCATTGATCGATAACTTCAGTAGAATTTACTATCTAATCTGCTCATATGTTTTCATTATTGCCATCATTTTGGTAAGACATCACTATAGTCACATCTTCATTATCCTTATTGATTTCATTTATTTCTTCTATTGTCAAATCTGTGTTCTCATGAGTCACATCATCTATTGATGGATAATTATCGATTTCTCGTAATTCCTCTTCATCATCAATAAAATCAGCATGTAGAGTATTATCCTCTTCATAAAAAAGATTAGTATCATTATCATGTATAATTATTCTAATTTCTCTTTCAGATGTTTATGTATTAGTATCTGATGGTGAATCATCAAGAGGACTTTCTTCGATCTCTCAAAAAGTAAATTGTTCAAACAATGACCTACCTCTAGGTTGAACATGAATGACTTGCCACGAAGGGTGAACATCTGTTTTTTTATAAAAAAATTCTTGGTCAATATGCCTAGGAAGAATATATGGTTCTTTAGTAGATTACATTACCTTGGAAGAATGAATTTCTCAAAACCCAGATAAGTCCTTTCTCAATGTGGAATTACTACCTTTATACTCGGCTCGAAACCAATCAACCTTCAAAATGACCTATCAAAATATATAAAAAGAAAAACCCATTATTATGTGCTTAAAAAATTAACTGACTCTATCATAAAAAATATAAACTTTCTTCTACCTGTTTGAATGTACGAAATGATATTTCGTAGATACCAACAATAGTTCCCCCATAACCAAGTTTGCCATCTATAAGGTTCGTGTCTTTTGAGCTAGCACGTGATAGTTGCTTGAAAGAAGCAACAATACTAGAATCCTCTATTTTATGTAAAGAATCAATGGCTTTGATTCTAATATGTTGTCCAAAAGCCCACATATTAGTGAACATTCGAGCCTGCAAAAGAAATTAAAACAGTAAATAGAAACTAATATACATATATGAAAAAAACAATATTATTAAAATAAAATTACCTTTCGTTAACAACCTATCATCAACTCTCTCTGGTCATCTGAGATTTCTTCATTATTTGTGTTGGCACGTTGCAAACGACTATATAGCCGATCCGTGAAAGAAGATATATTTGTGATCTCATTATTATTTAGATTACGTCTATATCTATTATTTCTTTGCCTTTTACTTTGGAGATGTGGAAGTTCCTATTCCTACTCACTATGGAATGCTTTCATGCATTCACTATTATATGCTACAAAAGTAGAAACATCTTTTTTACTTGAAATGTAAATAAAAATGGAACCCCCTTACCTGATAATACCTCATCTGTTATTTTTGAAGAAGACTTCTTCATGAACTCTTTCAAGATACTCACTAACATAATACATGCATTGTTCAAGCATCCAACCATTTGCCATGGATCCTTCTACTTTTGCTCTTTGTCACACATAACCTTTTAATACTCCCATATATCACTCAACCCGAAACATCCATCAAGTGTTGAGAACACCTGCAATCTCTATTTCATCTACAAGATGGACTAATATGAACGTGAATATAAAAAAATGAAGTAAAAAGCTCTTTCTCCATCAAACATAGTAGCTCTTTGCATTCACGTGTTTTTTTTGTGGGATCGAGTTTTTGTCAATCTCTTTTGATGTAATCCACCTATACATATCATAAAACAAATTATAAAGAAGTTAATTCAAAAAGAAAAGATATCAAATATTCATATATATTAAACGTAAAAGTATCATAATTACCTTATAAGCGATCCAAGATGATAGATCACATCTCGTACTCATTTCGTTGTACATCCATCGATAACCAAAGGTAAAATATGTTTCAAAAAGATATGCCTGTCATGGGTGTTTAACCCAGATAAGCTCTTATCATCCATAGTAGACATGTTTTGGAAAGATGGTCCATATCATGTAGGAGTCCGAATTGTTGATAATCTATATCTCTTTTGTTGTAAGTACCCAAGGAGCAGGTGCATAAGTCATTTCCTATCGATGTCTATCAAAAACTGGCCATAACTTTGGTTTTAAGTTTGATCTTTCAAATCATTCATTGATGCTATGGTATCTTTTAGTCCAAGAAGATGTTATCATAGTGAATAACCAATATTCTTGAATATATGCATAGGATCAAGAAGGTGAAATACTTTTAAATCTTTCCAATACTCCAAAGAATACCATATTGATATGTTTTCTGTGAGTGTCAATTTTTCTTTACCTCTCTTCACATACTAATTATCTTCATCATCATTGAAGATTTTTTATTCTAGATCTATCAGAGGTCCATCTATCCATTTTTTATAACAATTCATAGGTGTTATAGGTTTTGGACAGTGACGTGTTTCAAGCTTTCCATTAAAATGTATCACTTCTCTTCTAGATCTTAATGGATGATCATCAAGGAAGAATCGTCGATGTCGAAGATAAATATTTTTGTTGAGATTCTTACTATAGATTGATCTCCACCAATCACCACAATATGGACAAACTTTATAACCCTTAGTAGATATTCCTACATCATGAAAACGATAAAAATATAATTAGATTAAATCACATTTTTTTGTATGCATATTGAGTAAAAAATTTTTATCAATACTTGAACAAACACCATATCCTTGAAAATCCTGAATAGTCCAAGCCACAATACCACGAACCATAATATGTATTTCTTTGATGCTTTTCGATACATCAATGGCATTAATACCTCTCCATAACTCTTAGAGATCATCTACTAGAGGAGCAAGATATATATTCATATCTTAACTTGTCTTTTTCTTGGGATTAAAAGTGAAAGCATTAAATGTTCATTTTTAATGCTGAGATATGGTGGAAGATTGTAGTTTATGACTACCATTGGCCATGTTAACCATTTATTGGATTTCATGGAGAATGGATTAACCCCATCTAATGCAACTCCTAACAATATATCTACAATCAATATGCTGAAAAGCTAAACTATCATGAGTAATTCTGATTATTCCATCAGTACTTTTATGATCATGTCCGCATGTCAAAAGCTTTGATAATTGGGGGCTTTGAAACATATGTCTAATCCATGGAGCCAATGGAAAATGTCTCAATACCTTTTTGGGATTTTACCTTCTTCGTCCTATATCGAGAAGATTGACATTTAGGACATGTCAAAGAGCCTGCATATTCACCTCTATATAAAATACAATTGTTAGGACATGCATGTATACATTGATAATCTATACCAAGATTCTTGGCTATCTTCTTCATTTCATTATGTGAGGTAGGAAGAATATTCTGACTTGGTAAAAACTTTTCAGATAATAACATGTAAGTTCATAAAAAAAAGACATATTAATGAAAATAAGTAAATAAATAAAGAAATATACACATATTTATATATATACATATATGCATATATATGTATATATATATATATATATATATATATATATATATATATATATATATATATATATATATATATATATATGCATATAATTTTATATATGTGTATGTTTATATTTGTTTATGTGGATGCGTATATGCATGTGCATGCGTATATGTATGCGTATGTGTATATGTATGTATGTGTGTATATGTGTTTTATAGGTGTATATGTATGTGTATGTGTATGCATATATGTATGTGTATGTGTGTATATATGTGTATGTATGTATGTATGTATGTGTATGTATGTATGAATGTGTATGTATGTATGTATGTATGTATATGAATGTATGCATGTGTAGCTGTCTATATTTCATTTCATTTTTAATATTTTTTTATATTGTGGTTTGTAGACTTTCATATCTAAAGCAGTGAATCATTCAGTTGTCTCCCATTTTATGGTCAATCTATTACCTGCCTTGCGAACTAAGACTTACATATTTTTTTACAAGGATTAAGTATCAGCTAACCATGGAGGTATTGGGTTGTTTGAAAATGAGAAAGCAAATTTCTCTCGACGATTTTGAAAAATGGATGAATAATTCTAAAGTATGGGCGGACATGAAGTGTTTATTCAATGCAAGTTCTTGTTCTTATTGTAGCTAAGGTAAAAACAAAAACCTACACTCGATGAACACTTTGTGTCCGCCCATCCTTTAAAATTATTCTTCCATCCTTCAAATTCTTAGAGGTAAATTTACTTATCCTATTTTTCAAATGACTTAATACCTCCATAGATAACTCATACTTAATATTTGTATGCAAAGTTCATAAAAGAGTTAGCAGCGTGGGTATCCGGTCATCTAGAATAGGAGAAGCAGATGTGTCAGGAAGATTTTAAAGGTTGGGCGGACAATTCCGAAGGTTAGACTGATATCTAGACCACTAAATCATCTCGCTATCTCCCATTTTATAGTTGATCTATTACCTTCCTTGCTAACTAAGGCTTACATATTTGTTTAGAAATATAAACTATCCGCTAGCTATGGAGGTATAAGGTCATTTGGAAAATAGGAGGACCAAATTGATCTCTAAGATTTTGAAAGATGCATGAATAGTTTTAAAGGATGGGCAGACAGAAAGTGTCCATTCAATGCAAGTTCTTGTTCTTACCTTAGCTAAAGTAAAAATAAAAACCTGTATTAAATGGACGCTTTCTTTCCACCCCATCCGTTAAAATTATTTTTCCATCCTTCAAAGTCTTTAAGATAAATTTGGTCCTCCCATTTTCCTAACGACCTAATACCTCCATAGCTAACTGATACTTAATAGTTGTATGCAAAGTTCTTAAAAGAGTTAGCAGCACAGGTATTAGGTCGACTAGAATAGGAGAAACAGATGTGTCAGGAAGATTCTAAAGGTTGGGTGGACAATTCTAAAGGCTAGATGGACAAAACATCTTCATTCGATATAATTATGTATAATTTGAACTTACCCTTATAACATGTGTATGTGTGTATATGCATGTGTATATTTATATGTGTGTATGCATTCATGTATAATTATGTGTATATCTATATATGCATGTATTTATATGTATATATTTATGCATGTATATTTATAAATAGATAGAAAATTGAAAATTATACCTTAATAGTGCGAAAATAGATACATTAATCCATCCAAAAAGAATTTTAAGATTGAGAATAAGTAAGTTCGTACTTAGCCGTGTCAAACAACTTCCTTCATATACATGCTTTTGAAATTCCTCTCAAAGATATTTCTCACTTTTAGAAATATCAATGCTCTCACTGTCATTTTGATACCAATCCTCAATAAAATCTGCCATGCCATCATCTTCATCATTGTCGCACAAATCTTGCACTTTATCTTCTTTTGAATATAGGTCTTTCAACCTTGCATATTCAACAAGATCAGTTTTGCGTACCCTCCTCATAGAAGCTTCTGATAAATGAGGTCTTACTGGCAATTGTGAATAGTGTGGAGGAATATCATTAACATCATACGTTGGAATCTACACACATGAATAAAAATCATTAGTATTCCATAAATGAATAAAAAGTAAACTTTAAACATAAAATTAAATATATATAAGTTATTAAATATGGATAGAAAATTTTCATTCTCTCTCTAACTAAAAGGTGCTCTTGGAGGTCTACACCATCCATATTTCACAAATAATTCATCAATAGCATGTACTGTTGTAATAGCATTGACAACTATGTATCTTGATACATCTCTACTCATGTATGGTGATTCATGATTATTTTCACGCTCCTCAAATGTGCAATTAGTCCTTGAACTAATTATGTAATCCTCGACTACTATATAAAACCTGCTATATTTCCATGCGTGTAAGGTCTTCCATCAATATATAATCTTTCATTTTCTGCATGTGAAATCCTTCTACTAGTAAGGGATGTAGCATTCAAGCATATTCCATAAGTACTCATGCTTTGAACATAACGTGCAAGTTGATGCCAATCTCCCCATCCATATATAGGACCACAAAATGACATAAGAGTGACTTGTGAGTTCGGAGGCACATACAAATCCTCTACAATAAAGAGACCACCACCGGCATTAGTAATAGTGGATGGAGCAATCATATAGTGATTACCCCAAAAGTTGAAAACCTCTCCATCTTAAGGAAGTGGTTCTCTATTCCATCCTCCATATCTTCTTCTATCATATGTTTGTACTAGAGAATGGTCACGATTTGGCAATGGACAATCTCGAGCTGTTTCAGTCCCTAAACTAGGAGGTAGAGGATTTCTAGAAACCTATACTTTTGATGAACAACAAGTCCATGACATGTACGAGGTATATTAACATTATGAGAGAAATTATCATCATCATCATCATTGAGCAAGTATTCCAACATATAAGATGTTGTTGATAGTAAAATTCACCATAAATCCTATCATAGGACACATGTGAAGTCGTTGCATGGGTAGGAGGTGGTGGAGTGCCCTCTGATTGATAAAAATCTGATTATAACATGAAACAAAAAAATATATGAGTTATGTATTTGTCAAATATATTTAAAATTAAAAGTTTCATAAACTTAGTATATAGTCCTTTCACGATTTGGAGTTGGTGGTGGAGCTCCATCTGTTTGATCAAAATCTACAAATAATGCTATTTGATATTAATAATCTGATTATTTACATACATAAACATTCACATATACATATTTACACATACACACATATTCACATAGGAAGCTTTCACTTTCTCTTGCTTCTCTTGGAGGTCTTCCACCACAAGGATATGTCAAAAGCTTCAATGCTAATGAAATGGACATCATGCTCTTCTCTCCATAACATCATTGCCATTTTGCATGTTTGACTCCGAATAATGTGTGGATTTGAAGCAAGTATAGCCAAGAGTAGATATGGGAATCTCAATGGCACTCACTCCCATACAACTTTCACATCCTATGCTTGGGCCAAGAAGAACATACTTTCGAGCTTCATAAAGTATTTCATGTGCATGGGATAAAATGAAAAGTGTCTATGCCTGGCTATGTAATAAGCCCTATCAGATCCATACTTGGTAATGCATGTATCAATGGTATGGTGCAAACAATAAGGAAATGGATTTTGATGACAAAGTTGGTGTGCTCACTTTATACATTTCGTGTGTGGATACACAAATCGTTGCAAACACTCAATGCACATAGGCAGAAACAACATGTGCTTTGACGTAAGGTCATTTGATGGGAAACTATCATGAAAACCTTAACTACATTGAAAATCAGTATGGTGCATAGACAAGGTAAGAGCATATGGTGAAGAGGTATTCTTATCCCAAACTTATACTGAACTTCTAGATATGAACCTCTTTACAATTTAGATTGTTGCAATTGGATGTGCACCTATTTGATAGGAAACTTTTTTTCTCATACATATCATTCATGCATAACTTAGATGACACATAGTGCAAAAATTGAAAATTGAAATTGGAGTCCTGAGGGAAAAATCTTAGTTCAAGGTTCTACTCTTCCATTTATCTCATTCAAGCCACCTGTATCTACACATGACATCCATCTTGAAAACCTCATGATTAACGTACGCTATGAAACAATCCCATAATAAAAACTTCTTTCACAATCATCCTAGTTCTTGCCCTTTTTGAATAAAGCTATCAATGACCCTAGCATCTTGTAATCCTTTCCCACATAGTAGAACCTAGAATCAAAATGCTTAAAGAAAATAGTTAAATAAGTTTTCAAAAAAACCTAAAAAACTAGGGAAGTCAATATACCATACATGCCTCCAATCTATCTTCATGAACATCTTAAACTTCAAATATGATAGAGAAAGAGTGTAAAGATGACCACCAACCATATATACCATGCAGTCAAAGAATTACCATAGACTGTATCATTCCATGATAATATTTCTCTATAGTCAAAATAACCTTGAACATTAATAAACTCTATAGGCACCTCAATATTTTCAACATATTCATTCTTGTCATCACCAATTTGTGGAACATATTCATACCTATCAAAGTTTTTATTTTTATTACAAAAGCTTCCATATGGTTGTGCATTGATATATCTCTCAAAAGCATTTATCTCTTCATTTGCTTCCCTTAAATCATCATATTTCATGCTTATATGGATAGGAGAAGATAAATCAAATAATGAAAACTCATTAGCCTGATCAAAACATTTATTATTATCAATGTTTTCCAACAATATTGAAAAAGGTATTGATCAATTTTATTTATTTCAACAATAGTCAATTGAGAGAAAATCAAGTTAAAGGTTTCTTGCATTACAATTAAATTATTTCTGACATCACTTTGAATGAAAACATGATTCGAGCAATATAAAACTTTCTCAATACCAATAATTAAATATTCATCCCATGCATCATCATTTTTAGTCTCTTTAAGATAAGACAATGATTCTATGTTTGGATCATCAGATCTATTAATTAGAGCCAAGCAATTAGGATGTAAAACATTGTCAAACTTAATATAGTCTACTATCATTTCATCTTCTTTAATAGGTGTTTGATATGGAATAGGCTCTTTAGAGCCATTAATCTCGTCATTTAGACAATATATATGGGTGTCACCTCCACTTTCGTCATATAGAGGAATGGTGAGAATATGAGAATCCTGGGTTGAACCTTCCTCTTACTCCATATACGTGTTGTTAGAAGTTTTATATTCTTCATTGGTCTTTATTTCATCCATTGATGTAACTTCATCCTTTACTTTATTAATAACTTTTTCCTCCTCACTTTCATTATCATATTTTGGTTCTTTAATATCATATTTGTGAAGAGATATTTGTTCCTCCATGTCATATTCATCCATATATTACTCATATCATTACATGCAAAAAACACTTCTTCAATGTTAAGGTCAATATTTTGTTGTTCTAGGTTTTGAAAGAAACTTGCAAAATCATGCATCTGTGTTGAAAAGCCACCCTTTGTTGCATCATTCAATGATGTTTGAACTTGATGTTTTCCAATAATGCTTGGAAAGTCATTTGATTAAGGCATCCCGTAGAAGTTCAAGGACATCATATTGCTATTTAAAATAGTAAACTAATTGTTCATCAGTACATAAATCCCCTCTTGTTTCTATGTTGATTTTAGATGTTAAAAGCCCAAGGTCAATTGAGTCAAAACCATATTGAGTGGTATCTCTAACAAACCTATGAAAATCATGTACCTCTTCTTCTAAAGTTTTTAGAACCAAAGAAGTAACTTGTAAAGTAATAGCATCAAATTTTGAATTAGAGTTCATGATCTCATGAGAGTTGTTGCAATGTCATGGAAACATTCACATCAAGTGCACTTGTCACAAAGTTTGAGAGTCGGGTGGATGAACTCCAAGTGCACGTTCCAAATAATGGCACACATAGGCTGCTTCAAGCAAAGTCATGTTAATCACATTTACATTTGGCATGGACTACTCTAGCACTCTGAAGCAAAACATTAGCAATAAAGTCTTTATTTACATCAACTTTATATTGTAAGAGGATAGACAAGTCGGGTTGCACAAGAGTAAATGAAATATCAATCATCTTTCAATATTCATTCATATTGAATCAAATAAAAACCCAATATCATTCAAAGCATGGAATTTCTCTAAGAATAATGTTTACAGGAAGTTCCTTTAAATGAAGTATGTGAATTCATAGGAAAAACGATCAATGAATTACATAATCATGTTTCAACGTTGAATTCAATCATATATTTTCCCAGAGTTAAAATAAAAAAAAACTCTTTGTTGCGTTATGTAAGGATAGAGAAATTCAATAACATGACATGCGCACAATGTAGAAGATGAAGTCTAATGGTGGAAACCTTAGCATAACCTTATAACCTTTGGAACAAAATTACTCATTTTATCAAAGATCATTCACTATTATTTTTTTACAAAAAGTGTACTATATAAGCATTGAATTGTGTACACCCACACAAACACACACACACACACATATATTCTAAATGAGAATGTTGAGATCAAGACCATTGCATATATATTCCAGTGTCCAATTTAAATCAAGAGAAACATACTTAAACGTTAAAAACACAAAGTATACATATATGTTATATGCTCGTTCCTCTTCTGTTCTGATCTTCATATAAATCCGTTCGCTGCGTAGAAGAGCCTCATCGGATTTGAGAGGGATCTCGGATGATCACCTTCTCTCCTCAATTATATCTCTAGCACGTCGTATGTCTGCCTCATCACAATGCACAACTGTTCTACCTGAATGTCTTACCAGAAACTTGCACAACCTATAAATTCATCAAGAAACATGTGCTAAACAAGAAGTTGATGCCCGCGATCATTAACAGAGGAAAGGTGTCAAATGTTGATTGATGGAGGATGGGCAGTCGTAGTGTGTGAATTTTGAGATAGAACGGATTCAGCTCTTCAGAAACTCCAAAAACGCTAGAGTAGATTAATTTGCGGGGGCTCAAATGATGCTGATGGCAATGGGAGATGATTCATAGGCATGAGAAAACAAACGGAAAATTTTGGAGCAGCAATTCTACAGTGTTGATGATGGAGCGTAGACATTACTGGGATCAAAAAACTACAAAGTAGAGCTTCATAAAGTAGAGCTGCATCCTCCTCAGACACGCCAGACCGACCCCATCACTGTCCATCGGTTTCCTCTTATATAGGTCAAAAGCTATGGTTCAAAGCTCAGAAAAATCTTCTCTATTCTCTTTCGATTGCGGCTCAAATACCAAATGAAACTCCTCATTTTATAGTCCTTAAGCTCTAAATCTATAGGTATAAAAGCATAAGATGCCGTCTCTAATTTTAGAGACCTTCAACAAGAGACGAAAAGAAGTTAAATCGCGTTCAATTAGAGCAGCAAGTGGCCTGATTAAGCCTTCGTGGTTTATTTTGATGTCAGACAATTCTCCTATGCGTATTTCATCAGAACATAAACTTTATTACTTCACTCCAAAGCTTTCCGTGCAATGAGTGCTTCTCACCTCTTCATAGCACTTAAAACCTTTCTCACTAATTAAGGTCGTGCTACACTAGGGTGCAGCAATCTTCTTCTTGATATTCCAACACTTAAATTGAAAGCATCCGAAGAGTTGTGTTGAGTCCAAACTCTTAATTAATTTGCTTTTGGGTCAAGGCCAAAAAGGGAGCTTTCACTTTCTCTTGCTTCTCTTGCAAGTCTTCCATTGCAAGGATATGTGAAAAGCTTCAATGCCAATGAAATGGACATCATGCTCTTCTCTCCGTCACATCATTTCAGTTTTGCATGTTTTACTCTAATAATGTGTTTATTTGAAGCAACTAAAGGCAAGGGTAGACATAATTCTTCATATGATTCTTCAACTAAAGCCAAATGTGAAGGCTTGGATACCCAAATGTGAAGGCTTGGATAACCAAATGTGAAGGCTTGGATATGTGCATCAATAGCTCCCCCTCAAGCCAAACATCTTGGCTTGCCCTTCTTCATCAATCCTCTTGAATGTCTTGCAATCCATTCATAGCTTTATATCTGCAAAGTTTAGTACCATCAAGTGCTTTGGTCAATAAATCTGCATCTTGCATATTTGTGGATACATATGCCAATTGAATCTCCTTGCTCAATAACTTCTCTCTAACATAGTGATAGTGTACTTCTATATGCTTAGTTCTTGCATGATAGATAGGATTTGCTTCAAGATTCAAAGATCTTGTATTGTCACCAAAAATCATAGGTGAGTGAGTATGAAGTCCCAAATCTCAATATAGCAATCTAATCCATATGGCTTCTTGTGTAGCATTGGCTAATCCCCTCTATTCAGCCTCTATTCCAAGTGAGATGCTCTAGTCTTGCGTATGAATTGACCTAAGACACTTACTCCATAGGCTATGTCAATCCTTGTCAAGGTTGCATAGTTTGAACTCCCAACTATGCTTTGACATCCTGCAATGTCTTGAAGCAAATCACCTTCATGAGCACTCAATTTATGATTTACCTCCATAGGGGTGCTTGCTACCTTTGCATTCTCCATGTGGAACTTCTTCAACATGTCAGGCACATACTTCCTTTGAGTAATGTAAATTCGAGAACTTGTGTAGACCAATTCAAGTCTAAGAAAGTACTTCAGAAACCCTAGGTCACTGATTTTGAACTCCTTCATCATTTGGTTCTTGATATGTTTGATGCCATTGGCATCGTTACCTGTGAGGATGATGTCATCGACATACACACACAAATATATCAATTTTGAGTTGCTTCTCTTAACAAATAGAGAAGAATTTGCCTTGCACATGATCAATCCTTGATCTTGAAGATAGGTAGTCAACCAATGATTCCATGCCCTATATGCTTGCTTTGAACCATAAAGAGCTTTGTTCAATTTGCACATATAATTTACCTTGCTTGGGTCTTCATAGCTAGGAGGTTGAGCCATGTAAACCTGCTCCGAAATCGAGCCATTGAGAAAAGAAATTTTCACATCCAATTGATACATATTCCAATTCTCAGATGCAGCCACACTTACCAATACTCTGCTGGTTGGCATTTTAGCCACAGGTGAGAATGTTTCCTCATAATCAACTCCTTGGTTTTTCGCAAAACCCTTGGCCACAAGTCTAGCTTTATACCTGTTTATGGATCCATCTAACTTCCTCTTGATTTTGGAAATCCATCTAGAACCAATTACCTTCATTGATGCCTTCTTGGGTACTCGCTCCCAAGTATCATTTTCTTGGAGTGCTTATATTTCTTCATCCATAACTTCCTTCCATTCTGTCTTGGTCTTTGCCTCTTCATATGAAGTAGGTTCTTCAAGTGATAAATCCTTAGCAAGATAAATGGAATGCTTAGTAGCTAATGAAGTGTCATACCCATATCTGATTGGCTTCTTGATCTCCCTTTGTGATCTCCTTAGAGCATGGTTGGATGATTCTCGTAAGTCTTCCAACCTCTTCATCTTGGCCCTTCCCTTTGATTTCCATGCCTTGAATTCTTCTAGATTGATGATGTCGTCATCATCTGATTTGATGTCTTCAATCTGGCTTGGCTCCTCCTTGGTGAGGCTTGGCAACTCCTCTTCCAAGTCATTCGGCAACTTGACCTTCTTGCATTCACTTTCAAACCAAGAGTCATTCTCATCAAATAGAACATCTCTACTGACTGTAAAGCCCTTGTTGGATGGATTATAAAACCTGTATCCTTTCTTATTTAAATCATACCCTATGAAGAGCACTTCTCTTCCTTAGGGTCCAACTTACCTTTGATTTGAGATGGAACATGCACATCAGCAACACATCCAAAGAACCTACAATGATCAAGTGATGGCCTCCTACCATGCCATGCTTCATATGGGGTCATCCCATCAAGGGATTTGGATGGAAACCTATTAATAAGATAAGTGGTAGTAGATACACTTTCTACCCACAAATAAGTTGGCAATTTCTTTTTATTGCACATTGATCTAGCTGCTTCGACAATAAACATGTTTCTCCTCCTTGTTACCCCATTTTTCTCAAGGTTATACCTTGGAGTATTGTCCCTTTTGATATATCTATCTTGCAAAAATGCATCAAATTCATTGGAGAAGTACTCACCTCCTCCATCTGACCTTAATCTCTTTAGAATTCTTCATGTTTGATTTTCCAGAAGTGCAAGGTACTTCTTGAAGAAACTCAACACTTCATCGTTATGTTTCATAAAGTACAAGATAGTACACCTACTAAAATCATCAATGAAAGACACATAGTACCTTCAGCCTGAAATTGATCGATCCTTTCTTGGTCCCCACACATCTGCATGGACAAGTTCTAAGTAGTTCTCATGCATGTAGCCTTTCTTTCTGAAGGGTAACCTATGTGATTTACCAAACTCAAATGCACCACATTTATATATAATTTGTTGCTTGGATACATTAGGTATCCCAAACACACATTGATCTCTACATATTTGCTTCAAGGTTCTGTCACCATTTTTCCCTAATATCTTATGCCGAATCTCAAAATCTGACAATGTTTGATCCTGTAATTATAAAGTGCAATATTTCTAGTGTCCTCAAGTTCAAATGTAAATAATCTACTTGTTTTTTCTCCCTTGGCAATTCTCTTGAATCTATGTGGGGGGTTCTCCAGAAAGGCTCTATATTTGTTGAACCTAACCTGCAAACCCTTTTCCACTATTTTTCCAACACTCTTCAAATTCTTCGTGATTGTAGGTACATAAAGAATCATGCTCAACTGATTTCTATTCCCATCTGAAGTTTTGACATTTCCTACCTTGACCACTGAATGCTTGGTGTCATCACTTGTTTGCACTTGGTGCTTTCCCTTGGGCTCCTGAAGATGAGAATGAAGAGCTACATTGCCTGCTACAGGGTTTGAACAACTTGAGTCAATATAGAAGAGGTGCTCATCATTCATACCTTGTTTTGATGTCATATTCATAATGAGAAGAGGATCTTCTTGATACTTTGTGTAATTGTTGAAGTCCTTTCTTGATTTGTATCCTCCTTGATAATTATTTTTGTTATTGTTGTTGTAGCCATGGTTGTGGGATTGATTATGGTTGAACCTTCCTCTTGATTGTATGTAGCCACCTATTTGATATGCTCTTCCTCTCTGATTCTTGAAGTTCCTATAGCACTCATCTATAGTGTGATTAGAGAGTCCACATATGTTGAATGGGGAAGAGTTGAAAGGTCTACCCCTACCTTGCTTACCTCCTTTGCCCCTTCCTCTTGAGTTCCTACCTCTCCGTGCATAGTTAGCTTGAGAAGTACTACCTTCATCCTCTACCTTTTTTGCTTCTCCCTTTCTCTTTATACTTTTGCTTTATCTGTGTATAGGGCAGAAGAGTTGTTAGCTCTTGATGGTTCTCCATTTTTCTTGAGCTTGGCTTCATGGGTGCAGAGTTGTCCCATGAGTGTGGTAAGATTTGGAATTTGCATATCCATTTAAAGGTCCATAGCAGTTGTGAAAGCTTCCCACTTATCATCTACCTTGATGCCATTGATTACTTGTCTCACTATTTGCTCCTATTCAATCTCCTCTCCTATGCCTGCCAATTGGTCGGTCACATCTTTGACCTTGGTCACATACTCTAAAACACTTTGCTTGGGTTGCTTCCTTTGAGTAGTAAACTCAATCCATAGCTGATTTTTTCTAGCTCTTGTGTTGGAAGAAAAATATGAAGATAATGTCTCCCCAAGTCTCTTGAGAAGATTTACAATCCCTAATGTGAGAAATAAGGAAGCCAGTGATAGATTTAAGTAAATATGACCTTGCCAAAGCATCTTTGGCACACCATGAGTTGATTCTTTCAAGCATCTCTCTTGTAGGTTTTCCTTTGCTTCTAAAAATGGGCATCTCCTCATCTCTTAATATGTATCCATAGAGACTCCTTCCTTGTAGATATGTCTTCATCCTCAAGGAACATGCTGCTTGATATTTGTTCTTGTCCAATTTATCAATAACAGAAGGGAAACCATCTCCCATTTTACCTCAAATTGCTCTGATACCACAGTTGGGAGAGACAGATGGATACCACAAGTGAAGGAGTTGGTATTGCTAATCCCAGATTTGTAACAATCCTCTTTCACTTTTGAGTTGTGGTGTAGGCCCTTATAGATGGCTAATGACACTAAATATGTGCATGTGTACTTTGGAGATGAGGCTTTGTAGTACCCCTCCTTTTCTCTCTCTCTCTTGCTGTCTTCCTTCCTTTTTGGGGTAGGTTCTTGGCATGGGAGATGGAGGCCTTCAACCAAGTTGTTTTCCATCAGGGCTCACATCATGCAAAGCTTCTGAAGAGATGATTTATCTTTGGAGTTGGATCTGGGTAGCTGTTGATGGTGGCCCCTCCCTTATTTCTCCTCCCTCGCCACCTTTTGACCCGTTGGCCCCCACCCTCCCTACTACCCAACCCCTCGCACCCCGCGAGCCACCACCCCCTCCCACCACCTCACTCCACCTCACACCCCCGCGAGCCACCACCCCCTCCCACCACCTCACTCCCCCTCACACCCCCGCGAGCCACCACCCCCTCCCACCACCTCACTCCCCCTCACACCCCCGCGAGCCACCACCCCCTCCCACCACCTCACTCCCCCTCACACCCCCGCGAGCCACCACCCCCTCCCACCACCTCACTCCCCCTCACACCCCCGCGAGCCACCACCCCCTCCCACCACCTCACTCCCCCTCACACCCCCGCGAGCCACCACCCCCTCCCACCACCTCACTCCCCCTCACACCCCCGCGAGCCACCACCCCCTCCCACCACCTCACTCCCCCTCACACCCCCGTGAGCCACCACCCCCTCCCACCACCTCACTCCCCCTCACACCCCCGCGAGCCACCACCCCCCTCCCACCACCTCACTCCCCCTCACACCCCCGCGAGCCACCACCCCCTCACACCACCTCACTCCCCCTCACACCTCCGCGAGTCACCACCCCCTCCCACCACCTCACTCCCCCTCACACCCCCGCGAGCCACCACCCCCTCCCACCACCTCACTCCCCCTCACACCCCCGCGAGCCACCACCCCCTCGCACCACCTCAGTCCCCCTCACACCCCCGCGAGCCACCACCCCCTCCCACCACCTCAGTCCCCCTCACACCCTCGCGAGCCACCACCCCCTCCCACCACCTCACTCCCCCTCACACCTCCGCGAGCCACCACCCCCTCCCACCACCTCACTCCCCCCACTCCACACGCTTCCCCTCGCACTCCCCCTCACTTTCACCCTCGCACGCCCCCTCACTTTAACCCTCGCACACACCCTCACACACATAATCACTCACATAAAGCACACACACAAGCTTAGTGCACACACGAAATCACCCATGCACTTTCACTCACACACAATTCCACACACTCACACTCACACACAACCGCACACACATACACCCACACATATGCCCGAGGAAGCTCAACAGATTTCTAAGAAGACCGAACCACAGAGATCTCACCGAAGAAGAGAAAGAAGCTGAATCTAAGTCATTTAAATTCCTAGTAATTGTTTGAAGAGCATGCAGAGGAATATGGAGCCAGTTATCTCTAGATGATTGCTGAAAGGTGGGGCAGTGGAGGAACACCATGATTGGATAAGCAGATGGACCAATCGGCTTCATTGGATTGCCAGAATTGGATGAAGAGGTAAAAGTAAGTTGGTAAAAGTAAAAGTGTATTGTAGAGAGTAAAAGTGGCCGCCAACCATTCACGGCGACTACCTATCTTTGGGGATCCAATTCAAATCAAAGGAATATTGCACCTACCCCTCCAATTTTGGGCATTCCACCGGCGCGTGATCAGTGAACGTAAAGATTTGACAAAGCTCTCTTGGCCTATTGGGGCCTATAAAATCAAGGGATTTATGCTCATTTGGATATACTTTTTGTACGTACATTGGGAGTACAATGTGCACACACTTTTGGAGTACATTTTTTTTTTAGTTTCATTGACGCGTGCAGAAGACCTCTCTGGCACTTGGTGGTTTCAAGTCACTATGGGAGTCACTCTGTGAGTGGATACAGAGCGTGGGCTTCCCAGGGAGGACTATGAGCACCATTGTGTAGGAGAGTAGCTTGGATTTTTCTCCTTATCTGTAAATCAGTGTGTTGTCTGGGTTCTATTTTCTTGTGAAATCCATCATATCAGTTGTATGGCTCAGAGTTAGATTGCATCACCTTGCCTTTGTGCGGATGATAAGGATCTATTGTATTGAAACTAATTGCTTTTAGGGTGGCTCATTATTTTGAGCATCACCCTGTTCACTTTTGTAATCCTCTGTTTCGAATCAGGGAGTGTCTGGTCTTTTAGTCATTGATCATCTACATTTTCTGGAGTCTTTCCATTCTGTGTAATCTTGTCATATACCTGCTCACAGAAATGTTAAAGGGTACATTTCCCTGAAAGAGAACCCCCCTTGAGTAGGTGACGTACTGGACGAGTCGAATCTTCATTCTCTACTTTAGAGAAAAGGGGATACCCCAGTACCTCCTCTACAGTTTGGCACGCCCGGTGGGACCTTTGCATTCTGTGAGAGGTATTTCGCCCTATTTGCGAGTAGGTACATGACCCATACGCGGGCGGACAAGGAGTCACATCGTGAACGAAAGCGTTTTAACAAGTTAGAAATACCCGCGACCAGTGAGCCTACCTCTCCTCCACCTGCCTTGAATCTATCCATTGATTTGGGGGTGACACCATTGTCAAAAGAGAAGCACAGGAGAACCTTAGATTTTTCCTCTGACACTTCAGAAGAGGCACCGGCACCAATGGAGGATCTTTCCCATTTACTCTTTAGGTTGAACATCAAGTTTCCTACATTTAAAGGATTGGCTTATGAAGATGCAGATGACCACGTGAGAAGATTCGTCTCGCTATGCCGAGGAAGAGGATTGCAGAACCGGGAGGACGCAATGTTGGTGCTTTTTCCATCTACATTGGAAGGCCTTGCAGACAAGTGGTATAGCCAGTATGCGGATGGGCACTTCACTACCTGGGAGGCACTAAAGACGGCATTCTCGCAGACATTTCGACCAAGCGACTCCTCAGAACGAGCTCTAGATCAGCTGGAGAACCTAAAATTACGAGCAGGTGAATCTTTTCATGAATTGCACACCAGGACAAAAGCTCTTGTTTCTCGTTTGCCTCATGCTCCAGGTGATTTTTTAGTCAAAAAATGGATTGAGAAGGCTCTGCCTAAGTCATCACAGCAAAAGCTTAGAGAATCTCTCAGACTGGATGCAACACTTGAAGACTTTGTTGCCACTGCATCACGCATTGAGGAGGCTAGACTACATTTTGAAGTGGAGTCTCAACCAAATTATGCATCGGATTTGGATCCGATCGGGCAACTCAGGAAGGAGTTGGAAGCCTTAAGGATGCAGCAAAGTCGCCAAGAAGAGAAGGTCATACCGCCATCCTCAACCCACAATATGGATGAAGTAGCTCAACTTCGGCGTGAGCTTGAAGACTTGCGGACTACACAGGACATACGAAGACAGGTTTGGTGTACAATATGTAGCAATAATGGACACTCTAATATAAATTGTCCTAACAGAGTCAGTTGCCAATTCTGTGGCAAAGAGGGTCATGAAGCAAGGGATTGCTATTACCTGAAGGGGACACAACAGCGAGGTAACCATCAAGGTGTAGATTCATATTATGCTAGCACGTCTAATGCACCCAATAGAGAAGAGACCCGCCCAACTCGGCCTAGATTGAATAGGCCCCTAATGTGTTACCGCTGTGGGGAGTATGGCCATATGCAGAATAGGTGCTCTCTTCCAGAGGATGCACCCCCTTGTCAGCACTGTCCAGATGCTAAAGATCACTACACCAGAGATTGTCCAAGGAGCCGCCCTCCTCCAATTCACATGATTGCGGTCTCCCCACCAGTAGAAGGTACGACTGCTCAAACTTACGCTGTTTCATCTTCATCCATACCAATGATGACTAGAGCCAGGCAAGCGGCTTTAGCACAGAAGGAAGGACAAACAGGGCTCAAAGAAAGAGATGCAGAGAAGAGGGTGGGATGGAAGGACCAGGAAGATATGGAAGAAGCTTATGAGAGGGTAGCTACTTTGCTCAAAGGACAACCAACAGCTACTCCTAGAGGTACGCAAGAAGTAGATATTGAAGAAATGTTGAAAGGTATTCACCATAAAATTAGCTTGTACCAACTCATAAGGATGGACTCTAAAGTAAGAAGTGATCTGTTGAAGATCATACATTCTGCATGTTTGTGTCCACCTCCTAGCATAGATGGTTTTATGGTGGACTTCCCTCCTGCACCATTGGCTGATTATCAGAGTTCAAGGTTATCAGTCTTAATCAAAGATGAAGCCCTCTCAGGTGTCATTATTGATGGAGGTTCTGGCATCAACTTGATGCCTGATTTCACAATGAGAAAGCTGAAACTGAATCCCACAAAGGCGGCACCCTTTACGGTCACATTAGCAGATCAAAGACGGGTTGCGCCGCTCGGCATTGTCGAAAAGGTACTCATGATAGTGCAGGGCTGTCATTTTGTTCTGGACTTTGTTGTCATTGCCTTGCCACAGGAAACCTCATATCCTTTGCTCTTGGGAAGGCCTTGGTTAAGGCAAGCAAAGGCGTTGCAGGATTGGGGAAAGAACAAGTTGTGGATTTCCACAGGTACCAATAATCAATTGCAGATACATATGGAAGAAGGAGCAGACATCAACAAGGCTACTGGATACACAATGGATACTTAGGTAATGCCTTCTCTACCTCCAGAAGATGATACCTTATTTAAATGGATGATGGGAAGTGTAGAATGCTGCACAGTAGAGATATGTGAAGTGGATGAGGGTTTGATAGAAACAGCACAAGGAGGCCAGGAAGAGGAAAGTTTGACACATGGCGCCATTACGATGGTATGTAAGGGGAAGGCAGGTAAAAACGAGGAATCGGATGATTTTATGCTTGCAGGTTCAGAAGGTGAAAAAGTTGGGTCTGCATCTGAGGAAGCTAAGGGTGACCTACAAGAACTTCCATTCACAAATATACCAGCAGGATGGATCAAAGAAGAGATAGTGGATCATCAATTGAGTTCGGCTCCTGCCTATAGTGGGGAGGAATTGTCAAATGGGTCCAACTCTGAACAGTCAGTTCAGGAAGTTAATTTGGGAAATGAAGAAAATCCCCAAGTAGTTCACTTGGCTGCTTGGCTATGGAATTATCCCTCTCTGCTGCAGAAGGTAACCTCCTTACTTTATACCTATAAAAATGTTTTTGCTTGGTCCTACAAGGACCTAACAGGGATACCTGAGGAGTTAGGGTTACATCGTATACCTTTAATGGAAGGAGCTTCACCTGCCAGAAGTAGGCCTTATAGGCTTAATCCGAAGTATGCAGAGGCAGTGAAGCTAGAAATAGACAAATTAGAAGAGGCAAACATTATTGTACCAGTGGAACACTCTCGGTGGCTCTCCTCCATGGTCATCGTACCTAAGAAAAATGGCAAAATAAGAGTATGTGTCGATTTCCGGGCTTTGAAGAAGGTAACTATTCACGATGGTTTTCCTCAACCATTCACAGAACAGGTGCTTGAAGAAGTGGCTGGACACACCCTGTATAGCTTTCTTGATGGGTTCAGTGGCTACAATCAAATAGCCATCCATCCTGAAGATAGGGATAAGACGGCTTTTGTTACTCCATGGGGCACATATGTGTACACACGAATGGCTTTTGGCTTGAAAAATGCTCCTGCTTCCTTTAATAGAACTATGTATATGATATTGGGGAAATGGTTAACTGCATTCCTAAGAATTTTTATGGATGATTTTTCAGTGTTCGCAGGGACAGATGGGAGAGCAATAGTCCAAGATTTCCATAACCATTTGGAAAACCTAAAGGAAATTTTTGAGCAATGTTTGAAAACAGGTCTGAAGCTGAACCCTGAAAAGTGCCACTTTTTGGTTACTAAGGGCACTCTTTTGGGCCATATAGTATCTGCAGAAGGTATAACTGTGGACCCTGCAAAGGTGACAGCTATTCTATCAATGCCCATTCCACAAAGTTCAAAAGAAGTGCAGAGTTTCTTGGGCCATGCAAGGTATCACAGAAGGTTCATTCGAATGTATTCAGAGATTGCTAAGCCCCTGTCAAGGCTCACTAGCAAAAAGGTCCCTTTCACATGGGATGCAGAAGCTGACAAGGCATTCTGTGAACTAAAGATGAGGTTGTGTACTGCTCCTCTTTTATGTGTTCCTAATTGGTCGTTGGAATTTCACGTGCACACAGATGCAAGTCTCCATGCGGTTGGTGCAGTCCTAGCTCAGCCGTCAGCACACAAGATCGATAGACCAATTTCATATGCCAGCAGATTACTCAATCAAGCGGAGAGGAACTACAGCACGACGGAAAGAGAAGGTTTGGCCATTGTGTTTGCTCTCCAAAAGTTCAGACATTATCTGCTAGGTGTGCATTTCATTGTAATTTCTGATCATCAACCATTGAGATATTTGATCAACAAACCGAGAGTAGCCGGAAGAATCTGGAGGTGGTTGCTTTTATTTCAAGAATTCAATTTTGACATTCACATTAAGCCAGGTAAAGAGCATCACATGGCAGATCAAATGTCCAGGACGGCAAGGGGTGAAGAAGCGACGGGTATCAAGGACGAACTGGTGGATAGCCATCTCTTTCTAGTGGCAGTTCGAACAGGGTGGTATGACGAAATTCTTAATGTTCTTGCTTTTGGTAAGGTCCCAGAACATTTGACACCTCTGGAAAAAAAAAGATTGCTACTAAAAACTAAGGCATATTCTCTTATTAATGGAAGTCTGTATAGATATGGTCAGGATGGCATATTGAGAAGATGTGTCTATCCAGAAGAGGTAAACTTTCTGCTAGAGGCTGCACACAGTGAAGGGCACCTAAGGGGGGAAGAATTGGCTCATAAACTCATCCACAAAGGTTTATGGTGGCCTCACCTCTTCAAGGACGCGATCAGGTTTGCTAAGGAATGTCACATATGCCAGAGGTGCGCTCCTACGCCGACCAGGTTGAATTTCCAACCGTTGGTCATATCTACGAGATGGCTTCCATTTGAGCGATGGGGTTTGGACTTCATAGGACCAATTAGCCCGACTGGTCAACCTGGAGGTAAAAGGTATATCTTGATGGCCACGTGTTATGCCACCAAATGGATAGAGGCCAAAGCCACTACGGACTGTACGGCTCTGACAGTAGCTAAATTCATGTATAAACAAATTTTTTCAAGGTTTGGGTGCCCACTGGAAATCACCAGTGACAGGGGCACACATTTTGTAAACCAATTGCTCCAGTTTGTATTCGACAGGTATAAAATTTTTCATAAAAGATCTTGTGCCTACTACCCGAGGGCAAATGGTCAAGCCGAGAGCTCCAACAAGATTTTGATTGGGCTACTTCGCAAACTAGCTTTCGATCATCAGAGCTCGTGGCCGCAAGCACTGATTGGAGCCATTTGGGCTTTCAGAACCACAAGGAGGGGGACCACTGGCGAGACCCCATTTCGGTTGGTTTATGGAAAGGAAGCATTGGCACCCTTCGAGTTCATCATCAGAAAGGAAATCGGGATCAGAACCATGGAGATTGAACCCCCCATTCAGAGGTTGGTGGCATTAGAGGAGTGCAGAGAAGGAGCAATGCAAAAACTTCAGGAAACACAAGAAGAGCGCAAAAGACTGCATGACAGGTATCTGAGATCGAATGAAGTTCAAGAAGGGTCCATGGTTTTAGTGCATCAGGTCCCAGCAATTCCAACTAAATTGGCACCCAAATGGGCAGGACCTTATAAGGTAATCAAAGTATTGCCACATGGCGCTGTGCATCTGGAAGATCTGCAGGGTAAAAGGATTCCCCTGGTTAACATCTCTAGGGTGAAGAAGTATCTGACCTAAATCAAAATGGAAGCATTCTATCCCTTGTACATATCATGTTTCTTTCAGTAATTGCACTTTACCTAGATCTCATCGAAATAAGCAAAATAAGGAAGGAATTGCACCAGGGACGGTGCAAAAGCTTGATGTGGGGGTCTGTAGTACCCCTCCTTTTCTCTCTCTCTCTTGCTGTCTTCCCTCCTTTTTGGGGTAGGTTCTTGGCATGGGAGATGGAGGCCTTCAACCAAGTTGTTTTCCATCAGGGCTCACATCATGCAAAGCTTCTGAAGAGATGATTTATCTTTGGAGTTGGATCTGGGTAGCTGTTGATGGTGGCCCCTCCCTTATTTCTCCTCCCCCGCCACCTTTTGACCCGTTGGCCCCCGCCCTCCCTACTACCCAACCCCTCGCACCCCGCGAGCCACCACCCCCTCCCACCACCTCACTCCCCCTCACACCCCCGCGAGCCACCACCCCCTCCCACCACCTCACTCCCCCTCACACCCCCGCAAGCCACCACCCCCTCCCACCACCTCACTCCCCCTCACACCCCCGCGAGCCACCACCCCCTCCCACCACCTCACTCCCCCTCACACCCCCGCGAGCCACCACCCCCTCCCACCACCTCACTCCCCCTCACACCCCCGCGAGCCACCACCCCCTCCCACCACCTCACTCCCCCTCACACCCCCACGAGCCACCACCCCCTCCCACCACCTCACTCCCCCTCACACCCCCGCGAGCCACCACCCCCTCCCACCACCTCACTCCCCCTCACACCCCCGCGAGCCACCACCCCCTCCCACCACCTCACTCCCCCTCACACCCCCGCGAGCCACCACCCCCTCCCACCACCTCACTCCCCCTCACACCCCCGCGAGCCACCACCCCCTCCCACCACCTCACTCCCCCTCACACCCCCGCGAGCCACCACCCCCTCCCACCACCTCACTCCCCCTCACACCCCCGCGAGCCACCACCCCCTCCCACCACCTCACTCCCCCTCACACCCTCGCGAGCCACCACCCCCCTCCCACCACCTCACTCCCCCTCACACCCCCGCGAGCCACCACCCCCTCACACCACCTCACTCCCCCTCACACCCCCGCGAGCCACCACCCCCTCACACCACCTCACTCCCCCTCACACCCCCGCGAGCCACCACCCCCTCCCACCACCTCACTCCCCCTCACACCCCCGCGAGCCACCACCCCCTCGCACCACCTCAGTCCCCCTCACACCCCCGCGAGCCACCACCCCCTCGCACCACCTCACTCCCCCTCACACCCCCGCGAGCCACCACCCCCTCCCACCACCTCACTCCCCCTCACACCTCCGCGAGCCACCACCCCCTCCCACCACCTCACTCCCCCCACTCCACACGCTTCCCCTCGCACTCCCCCTCACTTTCACCCTCACACGCCCCCTCACTTTCACCCTCCCACACACCCTCACACACATAATCACTCACATAAAGCACACACACAAGCTTAGTGCACACACGAAATCACCCATGCACTTTCACTCACACACAATTCCACACACTCACACTCACACACAACCGCACACACATACACCCACACATATGCGCGAGGAAGCTCAACAGATTTCTAAGAAGACCGAACCACAGAGATCTCACCGAAGAAGAGAAAGAAGCTGAATCTAAGTCATTTAAATTCCTAGTAATTGTTTGAAGAGCATGCAGAGGAATATGGAGCCAGTTATCTCTAGATGATTGCTGAAAGGTGGGGCAGTGGAGGAACACCATGATTGGATAAGCAGATGGACCAATCGGCTTCATTGGATTGCCAGAATTGGATGAAGAGGTGAAAGTAAGTTGGTAAAAGTAAAAGTGTATTGTAGAGAGTAAAAGTGGCCGCCAACCATTCACGACGACTACCTATCTTTGGGGATCCAATTCAAATCAAGGGAATATTGCACCTACCCCTCCAATTTTGGGCATTCCACCGGCGCGTGATCAGTGAACGTAAAGATTCGACAAAGCTCTCTTGGCCTATTGGGGCCTATAAAATCAAGGGATTTATGCTCATTTGGATATACTTTTTGTACGTACATTGGGAGTACACTGTGCACACACTTTTGGAGTACATTTTTTTTTAGTTTCATTGACGCGTGCAGAAGACCTCTCTGGCACTTGGTGGTTTCAAGTCACTATGGGAGTCACTCTGTGAGTGGATACAGAGCGTGGGCTTCCCACGGAGGACTATGAGCACCATTGTGTAGGAGAGTAGCTTGGATTTTTCTCCTTATCTGTAAATCAGTGTGTTGTCTGGGTTCTATTTTCTTGTGAAATCCATCATATCAGTTGTATGGCTCAGAGTTAGATTGCATCACCTTGCCTTTGTGCGGATGATAAGGATCTATTGTATTGAAACTAATTGCTTTTAGGGTGGCTCATTATTTTGAGCATCACCCTGTTCACTTTTGTAATCCTCTGTTTCGAATCAGGGAGTGTCTGGTCTTTTAGTCATTGATCATCTACATTTTCTGGAGTCTTTCCATTCTGTGTAATCTTGTCATATACCTGCTCACAGAAATGTTAAAGGGTACATTTCCCTGAAAGAGAACCCCCCTTGAGTAGGTGACGTACTGGACGAGTCGAATCTTCATTCTCTACTTTAGAGAAAAGGGGATACCCCAGTACCTCCTCTACAGGCTTCAAACAAATGAGTCAAAATAGATAACTTTGCAACTAGCTTGTAACAAAAAACTTGCTATTTTGGTCTTGACACTTGCTTGATATTTAGATCAATGCTCACAATATAGTAGCAATTAAAGAACTTCCTTTTGAGGGCATCTAATTAGCTTAAAGAGCTAATGATTCCAAGTAAAATCACATAAAATGATAAACTATACACAAAGCAAGCATCTTAGCAAGTAGAATCTTACCCCCGATTTTTTTAGGGAATGTGTAGAGAATCACGAGAGACCACTTTGAGATGGATTTGTCTCAATTGGTTGAATCACAATTCTTCAAATTTTTCTATATTGTATTAGGCTTTGAACTCAGTCCAACAAGCCATAGATCATGGAAAAAATTGGAGAGATCACTGAGATATGAGCATTCGAAGTACACTGTTCTGAGGGACATAGCAGAGTTGTAAACAGAGTTGATCAATGATGTAATGTATTATAGAACAATGATATACATGATCAGTGGCAT